>JACGAQ010000285.1:0-191414 GCA_014119065.1 Orius insidiosus | reverse complement strand
TCAAGATTTCCAAAATTGACCGAAAGCAGCGGAATAATTGTATTCTACGTACCTTAAAATGAAAAAAATTTAATTTTTGGGAATAGAAATATTGTTTAAAAAAATATTTTAGGCGTTTTTTTTTTATTATTCGTATCTGAAAAAAAAGGGGTTGATTGTGGGTGAGGAAGCGTGGGTGGGAGAGGAGACTTCGTGTTATCTAAGTCGCCCTTATTTCGTATCTAACTTCGCCCTTCTACCTAATGATCATATTTTCTCATCGTGACGTCATAGTAACATATACGGCTCTACCCTTCCCGGCCTCCCGATGATAACAACTCCCACGCTTTAACTGTAAAATAAATTATTTCCTTCTCAAAGATTTAATGTTAGAAGATCGAAAAATCAAAATTAATAATTTACATTTTTATAATAATGTTAATTGCTAATTAAACTGCCTAAAAAATTTTTATGCATCAATATTAAGCTCCTTTAATCCTTGTTTTGAAGACTTACACGTGGCATCTCCACGTGCCGCATCTCCCCTTCTTAAATTTGACCCAATTCGAACCTGGACCTTGATTAAATTATATAAACTTTTTGACGTTGCGGCCAGATCGTGTCAAGGGTTACTTGAAATATCGTTTTTCGGTGGTTAAATCTCTTAACAACTCGCCCTTTTTCACGGAGGGCTTCTAATCTTGATCGAAATTTTCAAGATAAACGAGCGGAGGGAAGAAGAAGAAGAGATTCACTAAACGAGCTTCTTAAAGTTTAAGAAAGTTTCTCAAGATTTCTTTGACTCAAGTTTTCGAACCACGCGCCATTGATTAAGCTTGTAATTTAAATATAATTTTTTTTTATCTTTCTCAAAGAGAATTTATTGTATTACCCTCCTTAAACGGTTTTTTGGAGCATTAAAAACGCGCTTAAATGCGAAGAAAGGTGGTTTTTTAGTTATGAAAGTTTCCCCCATTTTTAACTTTTTTTTAGACAGGAAAATTGCCTTTTTCACCCTACTTTTTAAGTTTGTACTCGAGGGTAGACGTGTCGACATAATGCGGTTTGCCATAATTGGCCATAAAATAGCAGAAATCGCGAGTTACCGTTCACCATAAAAATCCTGCAATTCAACATAAAGAAATAGTCGAAAACGTTCACCATAGTGCATTAAACTTAATACATCTTTCCCTAAAATAGATATTTAACACTTATAGTTTCGACATAAAATTTTGTCGTTTCAACATAACGCAGTTGAACATAAAGGAAACTTTTATTTTAAAGAACTTGTCGTTTCGCATAAAACTGTTTCTGTCGGTTGGGCATCTCACCATAAACTAGGGACAGCCAAAGAGCAAGCCTATTTTCGTTCTTCTATAAAGAAGAGATTTAACACTTATCGTTTCGACATAACGCAGTTGAACATAAAGGAAACTTTTATTTTAAAGAACTTGTTTCGCGCCATAAAACTGTTTCTGTCTCACCATAACTAAGGACAGCCAAAGAGCAAGCCTATTTTCGCCGTTTAAAACGCGATTATGAACGACAAAAACTTGACAGTTTCATAGCTCTTTCGCTGTCCTTAGATTATGGTGAGATATGCCCAACAACATAAACAGTTTTATGGCGAAACAAGTTTAAAGAGAGGCTTTTATGGTGGAAGCGTTAGGTGACTGGCACTTTTTTTATGTCGACTTACATTTATTGAAAAAGTCGTTTATGGAGAAACGCATTATGTTGAAGTGCATGCTCAAAATTTTTGATTTTGAGAGCTTTATGTTTCAATTGCATTATTCCCAAACGCATTAAGGTGAACTATTTTTTATGTCGAAATGCAGATTTTTTTTTTCTTGACCAAACAATAAGGTCTTTTTGATACACCCTGTACTCAAAATTAATTAATTTTTTTGAGGGCGCTGTAGGTCTTAAGGTCTGAAGTAATTTTTTATCTTGAATCTTGGAATTTTTAGCATAAATTTTAAAAATGATTCCGTTGTGACTTATGACGTCGGCTGGACAGAATAACGGGTTCTTTTTTTTTCGCGACCTGTCCATTGAAACTATTGGGATGCAAATTTTTTCTTCCTTTCTTTTCTTTTTTGTTAAAAGAGTGGGAAAGAAAGAAGCGATGTTTCAACCCCCTGTCGTCCTCGTCAGTCCCCCTCCCGCCTCTTCTGAGGGGTCGCCGCCCTTCCCTTCCGATGCCGTTTCAAAACCCGGCGTCGTTTACTCCTTTCAGTCTCGTCCGCGAACTCAGATGTGTACGGTGACCGACTACGAAGGCTCCCGAGACTCAAAAACACGCGTCTTGTGCACCAAATTTTTTTTTCAAAATAAAACAAAAGAATCATCGATTTAAAACAAAAGTGGAAGAAAAATCAATCATCACAAAAAATTTTAATTAATAAAATAAAAAAAAGTGAAAATTTTTCAATTTTTTTTCTTCAAGGTAGGTTTTATCAACAAAAATAAATAACAAGATAATATTAAAAAATTACTTCAGAAAATATTTTGAAATACAAAAAAATTTAATCAGAACTTCATCAAAATTTTGGCCCTTTTGTATTTTTAATTAAACTTGAAATTTATGGTGTGTGAAGTACCAGACCCTCTGTTGCCAAAAAAGAGATTCATTTTTTACTGAGTACAATTTAAAATTTTCTTTTTTAACATTTTTAAAAAGGAAAATTTGAGGAAAAATGCTCGATTTTTAACTCTATAATGGGAAGTATTGTAAAGTAGTATTGAAGTATTGAAGTATTGTAAGTAATGATGGGAAGTATTGTAGCTCATAATTTTTTTATAAGAATGTCTCCATCAAGTCGATTAGTAGACAAGTTGACATTTATGGGAAATAAGACCACCGGACGTACATAATCATAATTGAATTCTAAATCCATTATTTATTGACGATCTTTATAAATATTGATGGAGAAAAATACCTTTTAATTAACTTCTTTATAAATCTAGTCGTTTAGAAATGACAAATTGTGTTTTTCTCGGTTTAAAAAACGATTTTAAAATAAGAAATGGGATTTTCTTGGTAAAAATGTAAACAAGTATTTTCTTGAGAGATAAGGATTAAATAGAGGGAATGAAAGATGTTGGTTTTTTTCCGTTTTTGCAACTTTCATAGCCCTTATTCGGACGTGGCCATCCCAGACGTAGAGACTCCAAGGATCTAGGTGATCTCCTTTTTCTCGTAGAGGGGCATAAATCACGGTAACATCTTCGCGTCTAAAAACGGGATAAAACTGGTTGAATCTTGCCGTTTTTTTCTCAACTTCCGGGACTTCTCAAACGTTTACGAGAATTAATTAATTTATATCATGCACGGCTCATTAGATGGGGCCAACCTTATACACCCCTGCGACCGTAATCAACTCGGTATACATTATGGAAATATGTGTCAACCATAAATAATCATGATCGGGGAATTTATTCATGAATTTAAAACTTCCTTTTTTGAGTAATGTCCGCGATAGATACAAACCGGTAAATCTTGTTGAAAAAAAGTATAAAATGATATCTGCACTGATTTCATGCTCTCTTAATTTTTTTAAAAATTTCCAGACCTAAAATATGAGTTTTTATCCCATTTTACCAACTTAATTTTATACTTTATCCTAGATCGTCCATATCTTCACATCAGAATTTTTTCCCTTATCGTGAAAGTGGCAATTTAAAAAAAAAAGTAAAAGACGGTTTTAATTGGCCCAATATGGTGGGAAAGGGGTATGGGGCTCAGGCGAGGGCTTTAGCCAAATTGCAGGGATCACAGCTACAATCTTAAAGCTGCCTTAAAATGACTTCCACACTACCATTTTTTATCAGATTTTAGGTTGTTTGACTTGATTTTTTTTTTTTTTTGCCTATTTTACCGTAATTTTAGCGAATTTTTTGTTCTTCTTCTGATAGCAAAAGAACCATTTTACAGGAGATAGTTTGTTTGACCGAGAAATATTTTTTTTTGGAGTTTTATCTCATTTTTTACGTTCGTTTTGCTCTTCCGTTCAAAAAACCACATTTTACCATATTTTAGGTTGTTTGGCTTGATTTTTTTTGCCTAAAGAAATACTTTAATCCCAATTCGCTGGATTTTTTTTGGTGGTGGCGAAAATGCCCTTTTTACCAGAATTTTGAGCAAATTTTTCGATCTTCTGATAGAGAAAGAATCACAGGACGATAGTTTGACCGAGAAATATTTTTTTGTGAGTTTTTACTCACTTTTAGTGTTTCTAGAAAGCGGAAAAAATAATGCAGTTTTTACCTTGATGACATTATAGTGACTGACGAAGTAATAAATGAACAACTTTGTAAAACCTTTTGAAATTCTCGCATGCGCGTTTCATTTTCAAGTCGTATAAATCTTGTTATACGAGACAATCTGATCTTATTCAAAAACATTCTTTGTACATATTTATTATCATTGCGAGGTAAATGTTGTAGGGGTGAAAACGTCTCGTGATTAGTGAGCCGTTGAGATTTAAATAATGACGCCGTGAGGATTTACGGGCGTTAATAAAACCGTCGCTTTGTCTCCAATAAACTTCTCTCTCCCTTATACTCTTTACCATATATCGCAACGAGGATAAACCGAATTAGAAACGAGCAAAAGTCCTTTTCCCAAAGAACAATTCTACTCTTAGCTTTCATCTTTTGATTCCCCTTGATCAAATTTACCGGGAAAAATGTTCGATTCTTGTAGTTTTCAGGAGTTTATTCAGTCTAAAAAATCTATCTTCAGTAAAAACGCATTTTTAAATAATTAGTTTCAACTTTCTCAAAAAGAAAGTCATTGTCATACTCTCCATGGACATTTTTCGAATTGGGTCTTTCTGACCCGGTGGGGTCTTCGTCGAACTCAAGAAAAAGTACTGGTTTGAAGAGCTTCCAACGAAAACTTCCTTAAAGAGAAGTAACAATATAGGAGGGGGAAGTATAACAGAGGGGATGTATAAGGGAGGGGACGTAAAATGGAGGGGATTTATAAGGGAGGGGACGTAAAACGGAGGGGGAAGTATATGGGAGGGCAACTATAACAGAGGGGAAGTATAACGGAGGGGGATGTATAAGGGAACGAAAGTATAACGCAGGGAGGGAAAGTATAAAGGAGGGGAAGTATAAAGGAGGGAAAGAATAAGGGAGGGGGAAGTTTATTATAAGTTCTTTTTTTCGAAACTTTTTTTAAGTGTCAAGGTAGAAATAATGGGCTCTTTGGCCTAGGGATGTGCCTCTCGTAATGGGTAGAAGTATGAAATTTCTCCCTACTAAAAAAATAGTAATAAAAAAGTGGAAATTTTTTTACACCAAAAATTTTTTAAAAAATAAGGAGTAATTGGAGAAAATTTGGTGAAAACCGAACCAACCGCAGCGAATTTTTTAAAATTTCAAACAGACATATCTCCGCCATTTTTTCGAAATTCAAAAATCGCCCTCGTTACATTCTTCTTCACCGGCTACAGAAATTGTCAAATTTGGTGAAAATCGGTTGAAAACTGTGACCGTAAAGTGTTCCGGAAAAAAATGCTACGGACGGCCGGCCGGCACCACAAACAAAGTTGAGATCGGTAAAGATCAATATTCGATTTTACCCTCCGGGGTCTGGAAGACCCTCCCCAAAAACCCGACGTGGAGGGTATCACAATAACTTATTTAAGGAAGTTAATTTAACCGAAACCTAAAAATTTACTCATTTTTCAGCTTTTCTAGACGTAAAAAAAAGGTAGGGTCACTAAATCACCGAACACCAAAGAAAGATTCGTTAGTTTAAAAAAATTGTCGGATTAAAATTCCTTGGGTAGAAGTCCTCTCTCAAGGACTTGAGGGCAATTAGTAACCCCAAAAATTGCTTTTTAGGCAGGCTATTAGACTCATAAAATCTATTTCAAAAATGAGAGAAATTTTATTTTTTTGAATTTTAGGAGTTTTTCGAACGAAAAAGCCATTCGGAAATAGTTAAAAACATATTACACGGCTTTTCCTTTAGTATAAAAGGCCGTTTCGAACTTCCCTCAGTACGTTTCCCTCTTAAAATATTTTTATGATAAAAGTTTGTTTTTGTTTCTTTTTATCGGAATATTTTTTCAAAGCACTATTTGAGGAAGAGATCGTCCTACTTGTTGATTTTCTCTGTTTAAATATCGAAGTGAGATAAATCACGGTTTGGTGAAGTGTCAATAAAGATGGTAAAAAGTCTTTTTATAAACAATAATTTTAAAAAAGGGTTCATTTTGGGTCAACATGTTTGGTGTTATCTTGACAGTTTTTATTGCTTTAAACTCAGGAGGCGCTTTTAAATTGTAAAATGATGGTGGGAAAAGCGGGGACGTTTAAAGGAAGTCTAGATAAGAAGATGCGGGAGCCCCTTCGTAATTTTCCCCGGGCCGATTGACGTTATTAAAACGGGATGAAATTCGAATATTCTCAGGTATACATTTTATCTTTTATTTATTCTGTTCGAAATAGATTAGCGGGACATTAACGAGCGTCATCATTATGATAAAGCTCGAATTGGAAAAGTTACTTTGGTGTGAACGTAGTTTGATGGAGTTTTGATTAAATTTTAGGGTCAAAAGGAGATAAGTCGCCTCCTCGGCCAAGAAGTGGATAACTAACTCGATTTAAATTATGTACGAAATTTAACACATGGCCAATACTCATTCAAATTTTCGACCTAGAAAATTAAAACTTGAAAACAGATTTAGATCGCCAGAAAAGACTGTATATTCTTCCAAATTTACTTTTAACTTAAATCCCTAGGGAGGTAAAGCACCTTTTTTAATCATTTTAAAAAAATACGTAGGTTGGCTACACAGTTTTAACTTCCTTAAAGAACTTATTGTGATACCCTCCACGTCGGGTTTTTGGGGAAGGGTCTTCCAGACCCCTTAGGATAAATTCGAATATGGATCTATACCGATCTCAATTTTGTCTGTGGTACCGGCCGGCCGTAGCATTTTTTCCGGAAGACTTTACGGCCACAGTTTTCATCCGATTTTCACCAAATTTTCACACAAATTTCTTTAGCCGGTGAACAAGAATGTAACGAGGGCGATTTTTGAATTTCGAAAAAATGGCGGAGATATGTCTGTTTGAAATATTAAAAAATTTGCTGCGGCCGAACCGTTGCGTTGGTCCGATTTTCACCAATTACTCCTAATATTTTTAAGGAATTTTCGGTGTAAAAAATTGCCACTTTTTAATTATTATTATCTTTTTAGTAGGGAGAAATTTCGTTCTTCTACCCATTACGAGAGGCAGATCCCTAGGCCAAAGAGCCGATTATATCTACCTTGACACTTAAAAAATTTTTCGAAAAAAAGAACTTCCCCCTCCCTTATACTTCCCCCTCCTTTATACTTCCCCCTCCTTTATACTTCCCCTCCCTTATATTTTCCTCCTCTGTTATACTTCCTCTGTTAAACTCGGAAAATTTTTCAAAAAAACAGAAAAACAGTTAAAATTTTTCGACAAAAAAAGTTAGACAATTTTTCAAAAACAAAAAAAAAAACTTCCCCCTCCGTTAAACTTTCCCTCCCTTCTACTTCCCCCTTCGTTATACTTTCGTCCCCTTATACTTCCCTCTTAGTTATACTTTCGAGAAACCTCGAGGAACCTTTTACTTCCCCTGGCTTATACCTCCCCCTCCGTTATACTTCCCCTGACTCATAATTCCCCCTCCGTTATACTTCCCCCTTCGTTATACTTTCCCTGATTTATACTTCTCCCCCGTTATACTTCCCCCTCCGTTGTACGTCCCCTCCGTTGTTCGTCCGCTCCTATATTGTTACTTCTCTTTAAGGAAGTTTTCGTTGGAAGCTCTTCAAACCAGTACTTTAAACTGAGACCGCTGGCGAACCTATTGGAAATTAATTCAACTACAATAATTTTTTAATCGTTGTAAAAAAAACCGCTCAAAACTGTTTTGTAAAATATTTTTTTCCGTTTAAAACACAGGGTTCTGGAAGACCTACCAAAAAACGGTGATAAACTTCTCTTTTGAGAAATTTAATAGTATAGGAAATACAAGTAATAAGCCATTTTACGCCTAACGGTGTGTAATGTACTGTTTTATTATGAATCGGGTATCTCCGGACGGAAAAAAATAAAGAATCAATTAAGATAAAAATGTGTCTACGAGATTCAGATAAAGAAAAGAAGCTTCGAATGATAATTGGAGGACCGGTCCTCCCATGTTTCCAAGCTACTTTATTACTCTTTCTTATAGAAATAATTGTTTTCTCGGTCGAAATCGACGCAAAGTTATATCCGCCGAAAAAGGGGTTTTTTGAAAAAGAAAAAAATACCGTAAATAATAGTCACATGGGATAAAACGTCCTAATTTGGCATGGAAGTCCGTTTCGGACGTCTTCATTAGGACAGCCTGAGGTCCGGAACGCCCATTAACGCCCATAAATCAACCTAGGTCGATACCCAAATCCCTTCGGCGTTTTGTTGCGTCATTACAAACTTTTTTGAAACTATTATTAACTTTCCATATATGAAATTCACCTTTTCTAGGAATAATTTTACTAGGTCTCACGCTCAATTAAGTAATAATAGAACGGAAAAATTTTCGGCTTTGCCAAGACGCATTATTTATAGCTTTTCCCACTCGGAGTATTTTTTGAGCGCCGATTTTCTGAAGAGGGTTGTTTGTTTTCGTGGGAGCTAATTTTCAAATTTATGCCCGGTTTAATTCGCTCCTCTGGCAATTAGGTACGCGGGATTTAGTAGGTGGAGGGCCCATTTTCGACTCCTCCCCATTCCGAATTCAATCCGACCATCAACATCCCATTTCAGGACCATTTGTGGCCTAATTATCGCAATTTTATGTAACATTCGGCTTTTATGGATTTTCGATTTAGTCGACTTAGTTCGACTATAAAGTAAAACTAAGCGTTTATTCAATTTACTTGTTTCTACAGCGATCTTAAATTTTATATACCTTTCAAACTGTAATTTTAAGTTTCTTCATTAAAAAATTAAGGGGAAGTATTAAAAAGGGGAAGTATAACGGAGGGAGAAGTATTAGGGAGGGGAAGTACAACGGAGGGGGAAGTATAATGGCATTTTTTGTCTGCCAAAAACCGAGCAAAAATTCGAAAATCTGTGAAAAATGGGTTCCTCGTTGCTTTATAATATAACTATTAAATTTTTAATAATAAATTAGTCTTACCCGGATTTCGTTTTAACTTCCTTAAAGAAGTTATTGTGATACCCTCCACGTCGGTTTTTGGGGATGGGTCTTCCAGACCCCGGAGGGTCAAATCGAATATTGATCTTTACCGATCTCAACTTTGTCTGTGGTGCCGGCCGGCCGTCGGTCCGTAGGAATTTTTTCCGGAATACTACGGCCACAGTTTTCAACCGATTTTCATCAAATTTTCACACTAATTTCGTTAGGGTGAACAAGAAATTAACGAGGGCGATTTTTTGAATTTCGAAAAAGTGGCGGCGATATGTCTGTTTGAAATTGTAAAAAATCCGCTGCGGCCGAACCGTTCGTCCGATTTTCACCAAATTTTCACCAATTACTCCTTATATTTTTGAAGAATTTTTGGTGAAAAAAAAATTGCCACTTTTTAATTATTATCAATTTTTTAGTAGGGAGAAATTTCATTCTTCTACCCATTACGAGAGGCAGATCCCTAGGCCAAAAGGCCCATTATCTACCTTGACACTTAAAAGAATTTTCGAAAAAAAAACGCAAATTAAAAAAAGAAAACCCGGATAATTAAAAAAAAAAACTTCCCCTTCCGTTATACTTCCCCTCCCTTATACTTCCCCCTCCTTTATACTTCCCCTCCCTTATACTTCCCCCTCCTATATTGTTACTTCTCTTTAAGGAAGTTTTCGTTGGAAGCTCTTCAAAACTTCAAACCAGTACTTTTAATTGTGATTTATTTAATTTAGAACTAAAAACCTAATAGAAATTTATTGTAGAATAAATAAATTTGGGTCATGACTCATGAATAACAAATACTTTGTGGATTTACAAATCTTTTAGTTTGTTATTCAGGAAGTTTATACATATCGGATTTTGGGTCGACAGAAGTCTAGCATATCCTCAAATTGAGTTTATCCATGGAGTCTCTCGGGTCCCGACGATATATCACGAGAGGGGAATTCGTCTTGTAGATACGCGCGGGTGGAAAACGCGGTTTTTGCCCTCCCACAACGTTTTTGACAAGTTAAACAATCGAGCTCGAATTCACCCCGGTGCTCTTCTTTGAACTATTCAAAAGAGGAAGTTGGACGATTCGTTTAAAGCCGGACGGGGTAAGTTAGAAACGTTAAACTGTCAGAGGAATACCCTTCGCCCCTCCTTAAATTCCTACTTTTCCTAATCACAGTTCGCCCCATATAACTTTTAAAAGTTTTTTTTAAAAAGGTCTTAATTTTAAAGTTTTCTTTCTACATATTTTTACTCCTTATGACGTTTACAGCTTTCTTCCTAAAAAATCTGCGATCTATCTCTTCCCCAAGTACCTACGGAAACTTAGTTAATTTTGGACTATTTAAACATCTAGATTTTGAATATTAATTTTTACTCTACTGTATTCAGGCCAAAAACCATCTTTTTGGCCTAAAACCCCGCCACTTTGACCTTCCTGGTGTTTTTTCCTTCATATTTTGCTGCTTTTTAATGGCCATTTTGTCAACTTTGACCTATAATCGAGGCGCTCCAGGTACGAAGGGCGAACTCAACAAAACGTAGTTTTGAGATATTCGCATTTTAAAGTTTTATGTTACGGGCGAACTCAACAGAAAAGTCATGCCCTGGAATGGGAAAAGGAGTGAGGGTTGTGGACTAGGATGTGGAGTTCGCCCTTCGTGCTCGGATATCGCAGTTAGAGCTTTGCCGCATATCGGTTTTTACGTATTTTAAAGGGGAAAAAAGGGCGAACTCAACATAAAAATTATATGGGTGTATTCAACAAGAGGTTAGAATCTGAAAATGAAAAAAAAATTTGTCCGATGTTGAGTTCGCCCTTCGTACCCGGAGCGCCTCAATTCAACTATTTTAAAAAATCGCGTATTCAAAAATAGTTAAAAACGGTTTAGAGAGAATTCACGGTTTGGTAGTTATGAGGAATTTCATTAAGAACGGATTCATAGAACGTTAAAAAGGGAGCTGACGTGATATCTCAAATTTTTTTTTAACCGGTCGTAAGAAAGCCATACGTTTTGGCACCCGTTTCGATTTCGAAGGACCACCGACGAGCCTCCTGTCTTACGCCTCGTTATTTCATTCCTCGAAAACATTTCGCACGTTTATAAATTCAAAAGAAAAAGTTCAAAAGAGAGAAAAAAAAATGTAAAAATTCAATTTAGCCAGCGTTTTCCTAGACGTGTTATCGTAGTGATTCACCGGGTGATAATCTTAATTGAAAATCTTGTTGGTTTTAAATTATGAGGACCCAGAAGCTATTGTGGGGGCCTTTGTCAGACAGTAACAGCTCTTTTGGATATATGGAGTGTGGAAACTTAAATATATACGATCTTTTTTTATTTTTCATTCAACCTCCAGACAACCCACAAACTTTCACAAAAAAATTTTTTTACCCAAAATAAATAAAATCCTAACTTCGATAATTTTTTAAGTAAAAAGAAAAAAGTCTTTAATTTAATCTATACCTAAAATACGTGATTACAGGAAACCATCAGAAAAGTTATTTCAAGTCTCTTCCATTATCCGGGATCAAGTTTTTAAACTTTTTTTTTTGATGTCTTTGAAACTGAACGTCAATAAGCAAGAAATAAAAAAAGGAAGCCTTTGAATGTGGAAAAATATTTACAAAAACATTAAATTTCAATATTACGAGCGGACGTCGATTCGTCGAATTTCTTTTAACTTTTTATTTTATTGTTTAGGAAGGCTTTGATCGCATTGTTCATGTAACAATAGTAGGGAGATTAAAAGATAATATTTTAATATCCGGTATTTATTTCAAAATCAAAGATGGCTTAAAAAGAATATTGTTTCAACTGGAACAATAAAATTCTGCATGCTGGGCTGAGCTGAGCGAGCAAATATAATTTCGCGACCTACTCTATACCATGGAAAACTACTGTTGCTTTAGGGGGCACACATCTCGTCCGAAAGTATTCTCGTCCTAAAAATAATAGAAAACGAAAAAATATAAACTGTATTCTCGTCCGAAAGTATTCTCGTCCTAACAGGCTACGCCCCTTTTTAGGGCGAGATGACAGTAGGACGAGAAAACATTCGGACAAGTGGATTTCAATTTTATACAATTTTTTAAATATCATACTTTAATAAAATAAAAATCATCTCGTCCAAAAGTATTCTCGTCCTACGGTCTTCTCGTCCTAAAAATAAGTGTAAAATAAAATATTACAAATGAAATGTATTCTCGTCCGAAAGTATTCTCGTCCTAAAGTATTCTCGCCCTAAAAATAATAGAAAACGAAAAATATAAACTGTATTCTCGTCCGAAAGTATTCTCGTCCTAAAGTAGGGGGTACACATCTCATCCGAAAGTATTCTCGTCCTAAAAATAATAGAAAAAGAAAAAATATAAACTGTATTTAAATTGTATAAAATTGAAAAATTGTATAAAATTGAAATCCACTTGTCCGAATGTCTTCTCGTCCTACTGTCTTCTCGTCCTAAAAAGGGGCGTAGCCTGTTAGGACGAGAATACTTTCGGACAAGAAGACATTCGGACAAGTGGATTTCAATTTTATACAATTTTTTAAATATCATACTTTAATAAAATAAAAATCATCTCTTCCAAAAGTATTCTCGTCCTACGGTCTTCTCGTCCTAAAATATGTGTAAAATAAAATATTACAAATGAAATGTATTCTCGTCCGAAAGTATTCTCGTCTTACTGTCTTCTCGTCCTAAAACTAACGTACAAAAATTACTGCGTCGGAAAAATGCGGAAAATTCCACCCCCGCAAGTCACGGTCGGTTTGTTTGTTTATTTTTGCGAGGATCAGCTCGTTTTGTGACTCTAGGGGGTTAATTTTTTCCTCTCGCGAGGATTTGCTCACTTTGTAGGCGGCCCTGGGATGGATGATGAGCTCGGTAGGAGCAAAAAGGAGTTTAAAACTTGCTGGGGTGGAACGCTGCCGCATTTTTCCGACGCAGCAATTTTTGTACGTTAGTTTCAGGACGAGAAGACAGTAGGACGAGAATACTTTCGGACGAGATGATTTCCATTTTATTAAATTATAATATTTAAAAAATTATATAAAAATTGAAATCCACTTGTCCGAATGTCTTTTCGTCCTACTGTCATCTCGTCCTAAAAAAATGCGTAGCCTGTTCGGACGAGAATACAGTTTATATTTTTTCTTTTTCTATTATTTTTAGGACGAGAATACTTTCGGATGAGGTGTGTGCCCCCTACTTTAGGACGAGATTACAGTTTATACTTTTTCTTTTTCTATTATTTTTAGGACGAGAATACTTTCGGATGAGATGTGTGCCCCCTACTTTAGGACGAGAATACTTTCGGACGAGAATACAGTTTATATTTTTTCTTTTTCTATTATTTTTAGGACGAGAATACTTTAGGACGAGAATACTTTAGGACGAGAATACTTTCGGACGAGATGTAGGCGGGTTTGCTTTCAGCCAAATTCCCACCTAGTAGATGGGCTCCTCTGTACAAATTTACCCTACCTGTGGAAAAGCTCATATTCTATTCCAAGTGTTACTTAAAAAAGAAGTTTAAATTCGAAGCTTTTTATTTCCAAACTATCCCAGTTCTTTAAACGGTCGTTAGGTAGACTTTTGATAGTTTTGTGATTTATTTCGAAAATAAATTAGGAGGCCCTGTAATTAATAAGGAGGAAAAAATAAAACTTATCTTTAATGATTAGAGGACGTTTTGACAGCCGAGTGTCTCTCAGTTGATTGATGAAGCCGCCACGGTTTTTAATAGTTCACAGACCAATAACGAAACAGTTTCGGTAGAAAGCGTAATTACGTGGAAAAACGAGACTTTATGGTACGGGATAAAATTTTTATTAAAACTTTCTCCTGAGGCGATTTTTGACTCGGAGAAGCGATTAAACTCGTAATTCGGGATTAATATTCAGAACAGGGACGTCTTGAAAGGTATAAAAGTTCTTTTCTCCCACTCGTTTTCTTTCTTTCTGCTTATTAAACCCTTTTAAGTGATGTTTTTGTGAAATTTTGTTTCGCCAATTTGGCCAATCATGAGACGTGAGACAAACAAAGTCCTCCCGCTAATCAAGTAAAGCCAAACATACGTGATTTAGCATAATGAATGAAAGTGCTGTGTGACTTCTGTGAATGTAAATAAAGAATTTGAGTTAGTCCATGTCTAATATGCAGAGAGGATGCTACTTTTTTTTAATGGGAAGATGAAAGGCTACCGTTCGGATCTGAAGTACATATTTACTACGCTGAGAGGCCCTAGAAACCCTCAATCACCATTCAAAACTACTGCATCAAATCTATTTTCAGTATTAGCTTTGTTCCAACCGCAGTTTGAACAGGTTTGAAACTCATGGAGCATGCGCAGAAGGATTTGGCCGTCAAATTTGACCGTTTGTGAAGCATCTGACGTCAAATTAGACTTGCAAATCCTTCTGCGCATGCTCCATGAGTTTCAAGCCTGTTTCAAACTGCGGTTGGAACAAAGCTATTATTATCTATCCGCGATGCATCAGTTTCACCATTCACCAAGTGCCTAATTTGCAGCATTTCTCAAAACTAGAGATGAAATAGATAAGGAACTAACCGTGTGTCGTAGAAATTCGATGAGGTGGACGAAATAGATTTGCTTTCAAATAAAAATTTTGGATCCTTTAATTTTTGTCGACCCAGGGGGCGAATTAGACTTTGATCACTCGTTCAATTAGTTTAACCGCAAGTTATGACGTAGTCGATGACGCAAAACAATTTTCAAAATGTCAATTTATATCATGCTGTTCGTATTGTCATTTGGACTTTGATTCCATTTAGTTTTCATAAAAGACGCTAATTGCTCGGTTTAATGCGTTGAGGTAAATCACGGTTTGAAAATCTAAAGCTCTTTTCTCCTATAGGTTTATAATTTACAGGCGTTTTAGGACGGAGGCTATTATTCAACCCTCTCCCTGATCCTTTCACAACCGGTACCTTCGAACCACAGGAGTTACCCACTACCCAGATATAGAGAGGTTGGTAATTACCCATCACAATAGACCTCCATTAAGCCAACTCCTTATGTGATCCACAATGCCTTTCTGATTATGTGACACGGACGACATTACCTTCACAACATTCATTAATCCTAATTATACGGAATCGTTTATTTTTATTAAAATATTTTCGATTATAAACGTTTAGTCGGTTAACCTTGGCATTCGACGTATAAATATAACATTTTAACACGTTTCGTGGACGGATTCCATCTGTTCTCTCCTCCATAAATAAACGTTTTTACGTATTTTAAACGCCCGCTTGGCTAAAAAATGTAAAAAACGAGACAATTTTTGTAAAAAATTTTTTGAATGTAAGTTTTACCCTAAGTCTCTAACTTTCAACCTGGGCTTGACGCTATTGCTTTTTAGGGGGAATGGCGTTTATGCAAATTTCTATAAGAAGCTTTTGTTGATTGAGGGTAAACTTTAGGGCTTTGTTATAAATAGAAGCTCAAACCTCGTTCGAAAACAATGAATTCGGATAAAAAACGAGTTCTTTATATCTCCTTAGTATCAAGGAAAAAAGATTACCTTCAGAACTTAAAGATTCACCTAAAAAGTAAAAAAAAAAAAAAAAAAAAAACCGCTGATGTCGGTAAATTGCTGTAGCCCTGTCATAATTTACAAGTAGCTAACCAACGATTAGTTAATCATGAGGGATGTTGATTGTGGGGGTCAAAATTCCTAGCAAGAAAATGTGCTGTATCTGCTCGCTGAACTTTCTAAAGGGTTATTTTAGCACAATTTTTTTTTATAAGAAACAAATTTGAATTTAGAAGTATCAAGGAAGATATGAGGCGCTCCGGGTACGAAGGGCGAACTCAACAAAACATAGTTTCGAGATATTCGCATTTTAAAGTTTTATGTTACGGGCGAACTCAACAGAAAAGTCATGCCCTGGAATGGGAAAAGGGGTGGGGGTTGTGGACTAGGATGAGGAGTTCGCCCTTCGTACCCGCTCGGATATCGCAGTTAGACCTTTGCCGCATATCGGTTTTTATTTATTTTAAAGGGGAAAAAAGGGCAAACTCAATATAAAAATTATTTGGGTGTATTCATCAAATGGTCTAGGATCTAAATACATATATATAAAAAAAAAATTGTCCGATGTTGAGTTCGCCCTTCGTACCTAGGAGCGCCTCATATAGAAAATAATGAGTCTTTGAAATGGGGGTTAACATTCAAAATTTCTTCCTTCTATCAAAAAATTGTTTCCATCAAATAAAATTCTATTTCATTTAAAGGAAATTTGGAAAAATTTGGTAGACCGCACCACAGGCAACCTAGTGAATCTCCGCAAGAATCTCAAAAAGCAAACATGGAGAGTAATTCAATGGCTTCTCTTTAAAATAGTCAAAAATCTAGTATTTTTTTTTTGAAAAATCTTTCTTTTTTATCTGAGTTTTTTCCCCTTCCTACAGCATCCCTGAAAGGTAGAATCCTAAATCAGGATATTTATTCTACATTTCCTTTTCAGATGTAACAAAAATAGCGGAGAATATAATTTTTTGTAATTCCAAGTTTTTTGTTCCATACGTTGAAATATGTATCGTAAGGATCTTTTCGTTTTCCGGAAAAAACACCGGGAGCCGTACCAATAGGTCAAATTGAGCGGAAAATTGATCATTTAAGATCGCGTCAATTTGTGTTTCACGGTCGGGAGAGCCACGGGGCGAACTCTCCGACTATTTGCCCTCGTTTTTTCCGTATCTTTACGTGTATTTTACGTCCAATAAACGACAAGATTGTCAAAATGTCAAATTTTTCATACCTCTTTTTTAACAACTATTTACGAGTAATATTTAAAGAAATGCGGGAGCTGTTTAGAATGCAGGATACGCTTTCACCCCCGCAGTTAAATGAAAGTAACTGACACTTGCCAAACGGAATTAGGGCTTGAACGATAGACATTTTTTAACTTCCGAATCCTCAAAACTTGAACTTTTACCAATAAAAAGTACTGGTTTGAAGAGCTTCCAACAAAAACTTCCTTAAAGAGAAGTAACATATAGGAGGGGAAGTATACGGAGGGGACGTAAAACGGAGGGGGAAGTATAACAGAGGGGGAAGTATATGGGAGGGGAAGTATAACAGAGGGGGAAGTTTCAGGTTTTCCTTTTTTTTTCGAAATTTTTTTAAGTGTCAAGGTAGAAATAATGGGCTCTTTGGCCTAGGGATATGCCTCTCGTAATGGGTAGAAGTATGAAATTTCTCCCTACTAAAAAAAAATAACTAAAAAGTGGCTTTTTTTACACCGAAAATTCTTGAAAAATATACGGAGTAATTGGTGAAAATTTGGTGAAAATCGGATTAACGGTTCGGCCGCAGCGAATTTTTTAAAATTTCTATCAGACATATCTCCGCCATTTTTTTGAAATTCACCGGCAAAAGAAATTTGTGTGAAAATTTGGTGAAAATCGGATGAAAATTTTGTCCGTAAAGTGTTCTGGAAAAAAATGCTACGGCCGGCCGGACGGCACCACAGACAAAGTTGAGATCGGTAAAGTCTGGAAGACCCTTCCCCAAAAACCCGACGTGGAGGGTATCACAATAACTTCTTTAAGGAAGTTAAAACCCTTGGATTTCTTATTAACCATTTCTATCTTTGAACCCTTTCTTATCATAAGATAAGGGCTCCAATATTTGGGTTAATGAACTATTTTTATGTTTTTAATTTTCTTTCAAAACCATTAATTTTCATAATATGAAAAAGAAGATTGGACCCTCATAAAAATTTATTTTATTATTTCTAGAACCCCTTTTGTTAGAAGAAATTCGAAATTAAATTAATTTACAATAAATTTTTATAGTTTTGGAAAAAGATGTTGGATTTATTGACGTTTTCTAAACTTGGAATCGGGACAATAGATTGAAAAAGGAAAAGGAAGAAAAAAGGGTTTGGATAAATAAAGGGACAACTATTTGTAGTTGAGTGTTGGCTTTCTTGTATTGTCCCTATATCAAAAGTTCCTCACATTTTTTTTTAAATTGAAGTTTTGGGAGAAATAAATTAAATGGATATCCATAGATTTATTGAAGAATTGATTTTAATCCAATCTGCATAGTTGAATTCGGTCTTGGGTTAAACTCTTCATTTATTTTTCCCCGATAATTCTCCCGGGTGGTCCTAATTTTCCTCTGGTTTTCTCCCGTCCCCTCGATAGATTAGTTTGGGCTAAAGGGGAATCTTAAAACCCATTGAATTGGAAGGGAAGGAGCACTAATTGTTTCTTATTAAAACCGTTCGAGACTATGCGAAGAATTGAACTTTCGTTCGACATTTAATCATTTTTTTTTTGAAATTGGAAAAAAAATTTATAGATGAAAAAAACTTATTAATCTAAGTCACGAAACCTGTCAGAAGTTAGGTAAAGTTTAATCAAAGTTCACAATAGGCCCGTGACATTAAAATTATGATGTAAAAAAAAATCTTTGATAAGATGTTTTGCCCTTATCAATTAGCGATAAACCACAAATAGACTTCAAAACCTCTTTTTAGGGCACTTAAGATGTCTTTTTTTGGCTTTAGAAGCTTAAATAATTTTTTTGCTGCTCAGTTAATTAATTATATAATAACTTCATCTCAGGATGATAGGAACAGCTTTTCGGTTGAGAAGTACCAGTTTGAAAAGCTTTCAACGAAAATTTCCTTAAAGGGAAGGAACAATATAGGAGGGGGAAGTATTAATGAGGGGAAAGTATTAAAATGGGGTAAGTATTAAGTGGGGTAAGTATTAAAAAGGGGTAAGTATTAAGTGGTGGAAGTATTAAGCAGGGGATGTATTAAGGAGGGGGATGTATTAAGGAGGGGGTAGTTTTAAGCAGGGAGATGTATTAAGGAGGGGGACGTATTAAGGATTGGAAGTATAGCGGAGGATAAGTTTATGGAGGGGAAAGTTTAAAGGAGAGAAAGTTCAAGGAGGGTGAAGTATAAGGGAGGGGAAGTTTAAGGACGGGGAATAATAATTTCAAGTATTAAGACAAATTAAAAAAAAAATTTTTTCACGAAAAGTTTTTAATATCAAACAATTAACCAATAATAGAGGAAGAAATGACTGTGATAACGGGTAACTCACGACGAGTTTCGGCTTAAAAAGCCTCGTCAGGCCGAGAGATTTAGTGGAAACTGCGGGAAGCCGGAAACAAATCGTCTCCCTAAAGCTCACCGCCGCCACTTCTCCAAGAGATAGAGCTACTCACCACCTCATTATTGGTTTTTATGACAGAACTGCTGCCATGGCATTGCTTTACTATTACATTTAATTTTTATTAGCTGTCATGCGGATTTTTAGGGCGCCTTGCTCAGTCTTTTTCGGGATTTCCGGGATTTTTCGGGATTTTTTTAGCGTTTTCTAGCATTTCGGGCAAAAACAACCCATTTTACTGTTTTTTGCAGACTTTTGGTCTATCCAGGATCTAGCTATCTAAACTTGAAAAAAAAAATTATGGCAAGAAAAACTAATTTTTCTAATTTTTGGGGCTTTCTGGCCTAGGAACCCTCTTTTTCAAGATTTTCGGAATTTTATAGGAAAAAATCAATTTTACCGTAAATATGGACATCAAAAAACATCAGTAGCCAAGTTTCGGGCATTTCCAACAGTCCTTCCCCCACAAAAAACTCAATTTTTTGGTACGTTTTCCTTTGAATTGACAAGGAACATCCTAATGGGTTTCTCAGACCCTCAAAGTTTGTTAAAATCGCTCAGTCTTCCCAAATATAATTTGGGGCCTCGTAACATTTAAATTTTAAATTTAAGAAAGTTCCCGTTGCGAACAAGCAATTTATTTTATTTTTCCGGTCTTTATTCGTCGGAAAGAATCTTTTAAAATACTGAATAATTTCGTACCTCGGGAAAACCATAAAAGAGAGGATGATGCTCTTGATATTTTACCAGTTCACGTGACTACCCCCGTTTTTCTTTTAAAGTGCAACCTTTCCACGGCGGTTTATATCCGTCGTTTGTGAGATAAATTATGGGATACATAAGGACTCTATGAATAATTCAGGCGTTTATCATTGTTTACTTTTTTCCCATTGATTTTTTTCCCGAAGCGATTCACCGTTGATTTCTTAAAACGTATTCACTAATCGACATTCTTTTAATCAAACTCATTCTAATTTAGTTTTAATCGAAGCCTTAGAAGCGTAATCACGTTCTAAAGATTAACCTGGGTATTTCATTAAGTTCTCCCTCTTTTTTTTCGTTTTTTTAATTCGGCGAAAAAAAACTCACATTTGAGGGCGAAACTGCAGTGAAAAAATACCATCAAAAATCACATTAATTATTCTTTCCATTCTTCATAGTAATAAATTATTAAATTCAAAGTTGTAAACTCAACACTAATTTTTATGAATTATGTCCATTCTTGTCTTGAAATGTTTAATTAATTTAATAGAAAGCCTTTTCTGTGTTTTAACGGGCCTGAATTCCGGCACGCAATAATTGGCGACAAAATTGTACAAAAAGAAAGGTTAAAGGGGAGGGGGGGTTGACGGAGAATATTAACCTTTTAAATTTACGAGCGAAGGGAGCGGGAACGGTGATTTGTTGTTCATTAACTGGATGGAGATCGGCTCTTTTTATGAACGAAAAACTGTTTTTTTACCCCCCTCGTTAGTATCTGCTATTCACAATTTATTGTAATTTTAAACGGCTATTTTGTCGAGACGCAAAGGCTTCTGTGTTTTTGAAGGGAGTTTTTCTGGATGAATAAAGAGGAAAAAGCACGAAAATTCTGTAAATAGAGGGGGGAAACGAGGAAAACCTCCGAAAATCCTCATATTTTTTACGAATTTTTGATGTAGAAAAAAATTTCCGTAGGGAGAAATTTTATTGGAGAAAACGAGGAAAACCTCCGAAAATCCTCATATTTTTACGAATTTTTGATGTAAAAAAAAAAAATTTCCGTAGGGAGTAGGGAGAAATTTGATTTGAGAAAACGAGGAAAATCTCCGAAAATTCTCATATTTTTACAAATTTTTGATGTAAAAAAATGTCCGTTGGTAGAAATTTGATTTGAGAAAACGAGGAAACCTCCGAAAGTCCTCATATTTTTTACGAATTTTTGATGTAAAAAAATTTCCGTAGAAAGAAATTTGGTTCGAGACAACGAGGAAAACCTCCGAAAGTCCTCATATTTTTTACGAAATTTTGATGTAAAAAAAAATTTCCGTAGGGAGAAATTTGATTCGAGAAAACGAGGAAAACCTCCGAAAACCTCATATTTTTTACAAATTTTTGATGTAACAAAAAAAATTTTCGTAGAGAGAAATTTGATTTGAGAAAACGAGGAAAATCTCCGAAAATCCTCATATTTTTTACAAATTTTTGATGTAAAAAAAATGTCCGTAGGGAGAAATTTGATTTGAGAAAACGAGGAAAACCTCCGAAAATCCTCTTTTTTTACGAATTTTTGATGTAAAAAAAATTACCGTAGGGAGAAATTTAATTTGAGACAAAGAGGAAAACCTCCGAAATCCTCATATTTTTTACTAATTTTTGATGTAAAAAAAAATTTCCGTAGGGAGAAATTTGATTTGAGAAAACGAGGAAACCTCCGAAAATCCTCATATTTTTACGAATTTTTGATGTAAAAAAAAAAAATTTCCGTAGGGAGAAATTTGATTTGAGAAAACGAGGAAAACCTCCGAAAATCCTCATATTTTTTACTAATTTTTGATGTAAAAAAAAATTTCCGTAGGGAGAAATTTGATTTGAGAAAACGAGGAAAAGCTCCGAAAATCCTCATATTTTTTACAAATTTTTGATGTAAAAAAAATTTCCGTAGGGAGAAATTTGATTTGAGAAAACGAGGAAAAGCTCCGAAAATCCTCATATTTTTTACAAATTTTTGATGTAAAAAAAATTTCCGTAGGGAGAAATTTGATACTTTTACCCCTCGCGAGAGTGACATCCTTTGGGCAGAAAACCCATTATTTCTTCCACGATACTTAAAAATTTTTTTATTAAAAAAAAACTTAGAAAATTTTTTGGAAAAAAAAATAAAATGGAAAAATAACTTGGAAAATTTTTCGAAAAAATCTCCTTATACTACTATTTATACTTCCCCCTCCTTAAACTTATCCTCCTTTATACTTTCCCCTCCGTTATACTTCCCCCTCCTAAATTGTTCCTTCTCTTTTTGGAAGTTTTCGTTGGAATGTCTTCAAACTAGTACTTTTGCTCAGTTTTCAGGGGTTGTCAGTTCTTAAGAAAAGCCTTAATTTCTTTTTTAAATACAGTAAATTGTATATTTCGAGTCACGTTTTAGGGAATAGGTAATACCCAAAGGTAGTTTTTTCGGATGAAGTGTCCACAGAGGTACCGTTAACCCGAATGAGGCGCGTATGCAAATCGCCGGGATTTCTGTATCGTCTTGAACACACGTGTTTACGGTTTTTTATGGCCCTTCCAAAATTTGCATCCAGAGGTATTTATTGCGTTTTTAACCATATAAAACGCCAACATCCAAAAATCAAGGAGTCATAAAATTTTTTTTTCTAATCAGTTTTTATTTTCAGGCCAGGAGAGCAGATGTGATGCAGTTTCAAGTCATTTTAATTTTTCTCCTGTTGAACATTATCCTGGACCAAACATGAACGATATTTTAGTCACCCCGCAGTCCTCGTTGAAGGTAAATTAACTTATAATCTGACATTTGTCTATAAACCAATAAGGATTTATAAAAAAAAACGGATTAACATATCAGGATCTTTTTTTAACGCTTGTAACTGGTCTGATGATTAAAAAGTAATAAATTTTATACTCGACAAGGGAGGAACAGTAGCGAAGTATAAATTAGTGGTATTAGGCAATAAGAGGGCATTAATATTTATAAAGGCAATCCTCCTCCTGTTACCATTAGCAAGTCTCATTCTGGTTTTCTTCTTCGAGATTTGCTTTTTCTCGCGCCTGGCGACAGAAAAAAAAGTATGAAAGTATCAGAAAGAGTTCCCACGTTTGTTCTTCATGTCCGCACCTTTTTTATGGTCTATACAAACCTTTGATCTTTACCCGCCAATAGAAAAAAAGTTTCTTATTTCTTTATATAAAAACTCTGTAGTTTGAGAATTAATAATGAGGGTGAAAATTTTATCCGATTGCTTAAACCTGGGGTTTAATTCATGAAATGAATGGCCACCCGAGAGGAAACAAATGTTCCCTCTCGTACAATTATCTCTCCTTCGCCTCCGAGAATCAAAATTTAGAACCGTAGATAATCGCCTAGAAAATTAATATTTCTTGACAGAGGATAAAAATAGAAAAAAGTTATTTTTATCAGCTCGTTTTCAAAGTAGGGTTGAAAATATATTGTAAGAAAAAGATATTTTGTTCATGTAAACATATCGTTTGACCGCAAAATTCTTTTCTTACCCTTTAATATAAAAAACGTTCTTTTCCCTTGAGGATGCTCCTCACGTTTAACGCAGTAGATGCACGGGGAAGGGGTTAAAAATTGATATTCCCTTTCCAGATGGGAGATAAAGAATAATCTGAAAGGAAAATTAAGTTTTTTGGACTAGAGAGAAAAAAAGGCACAAAAATACGAGGGGTCTGATTAAAATTCTTTTTGCGCACCTTTTATTCTTTAGAAATATTTTGAATGTTACATAAAAAAGGTGAACGACCACTTTTATGGCTTCTTAAAATTGAAGTTCTACGTGAAAAAAACAACTTTTTCTGTACCCTAATTTTTTTCAAAGGTGATTGACTCCTATGATTTTTTTATTGCCTAGAATATTTGAAATAGATAAGTAGGGTCAATATTGAAATAGGCTTTCCCGTCGTTAAAATTTTTAGTCATATCCGATGAGTGAAATGGATAAAATTAAGTGTTTCGTTTTTATTTCGTAAGTTATAATACAATTTTTGTGGTTTTTTTTAAAGCAAAAATGGGGGTTTTCAAGGTTAAAAGGGAAAAAGTTTTATAGTCTTTATGTTGGGTAAGGCCGAGGTGAGATAGGTGTCTCGCTTCGGGAAGATCAATGAAAATGTCCTACCGCAACGAAGGCCGATTTGCGCTTAAGAACTGCCCTCGGATACCTCCATCAACAGGTCTTTTCAAAACGTAAAATTCTTTTATTTATTTTTAAATATTAGAGAACTTTAAGGTTTTGATGTTGACGTCGGATGTATAATTTTCCGAGGTCGGGGATTGAGCTCTGAAACCGAGAAACCCTCCCTTGGGAATAGTCCGGGTAAAAGAGCGTCTCTTAATACGTTCCGACAGCTCCCCCTCATGGAAAAAGAAGACATTTTTGTAAATCCCGAATCTAAAAACCGACCAGACAAAATATACGAGGGAAATTTTAACATAAAACTTTTTAGCAGCTACTCTGGAAACCCGATACTTTTATTTCAATGTAATTCCAACGTCCTATCGGCCAAATTTTCAAGAATCCGTGGATTTGATATTCTAATTTTTATTGCGTGTGTAATCCGCAAGGAGCTTGATTTTAGTAAACCAATAATGGAGGAAGAATGACTGTGATAACGGGTATCTCACGACGCGTTTCGGCTTAAAAAGCCTCGTCAGGAGAGCTATTCCCTCTATCACAATCATTCTTCTTTCTCAATAGAGGGAATTATAAGATAGAGGGAATAGCTCAGCTGACGAGGCTTTTTAAGCCGAAACGCGTCGTGAGATACCCGTTATCACAGTCATTCTTCCTCCATTATTGGTTTACTAAAATCAAGCTCCTTGCGGAATACATGCGCAATAAAAATTAGAATATCAAAAAGGTAGTGCCATGACAGCAACCTGTCATAAAAATTTAAAAAACCAATAATGAGGCGATGAGTGGCTCTATCTCTTGGAGAACGGTGGCGGCGGTGAGCTTCCGGGATACGGTTTGTTTCCAGCTTCCCGCTGTGTCTACTAAATCTCTCGGAGATAGGGTTCACAGTAAAAAGAAGAATGATTGTGATTGAGGGATTAGCTCACCTGACGAGGCTTTTTAAGCCGAAACGTGTCGTGAGATACCCGATATCACAGTCATTCTTCCTCCATTATTGGTTTACTAAAATCAGTGGATTCTATTTCCTTAGTTGGCTTTGATCAATCGAAAAGGGCGAAAGCTTCCGTCGGTTTCTTCAAGTTGATGTAAACCTTGAGGGAAAAACTCCACACTTTTTTATGAGTTATGAGGATACCTTTTGAAGGGCGGATAAAAATCTGAAGGGCTCTAGAAGTTGCCATACGTCCAAAATTCAATTTCCCATCACAGAATAAACTGCAGGAATAGCCAACGATTTTGCTTTTGTCCTTCGGCATGCGTTGCACTAATAGAATCGCTGGCTAAAATGAAATTTCTGACCCTTTAGATCAATTTTTCGGATAAGGCAGACATTGTTCGGACTGAAACAATTTAGTTTGGGGAGAAGGAACTTTATCGGATAGGTGTCTAATGGGGGTGATAAAATGAAGCCTCACCTTTATTGGATCTGGAATCGGTTAGATTAGGGGTAGGAGGCCAATTGCTGGGAGAAGTAGGGTGGACCGAGTTCCCCCTATCAGTACGTGATTCCACCAACAACCATTTCGCAAGTTTTAACCGAAAACTAAGCCTCTTTCACCTTCAATAGAGCCTACAGTCAGATTAACGCCTTTTCATTTATCGGATTCGCTATAAAAACAAACTTTCTCGTTAAAAAATATTCGATGAGAATAAATAATTCCCATTAAGCTATTGAAAATGTCCGCTTTTAAAGTATTGCAATGGAATCCCGTTTAGTTTACGTTAGTTTCACCCGAGTTATCGACTATTCAGTGCCTCCTGAATTATAGATTTGTCTTATTTGAATATCCCCCGCTAATCTTTTCAAGTCGTGGCCATAAGTCACGGGAATTTTTCATTTTTAAAATTTCGTTATCTAATGGTCATAAAATATCAGTTTACGTTTGGTTCAAAGCTGCGTTTATTGAAATATTAAACAACTAATTAAAGGAGTGGAAAGGCCAATTTACAAATAAATGAAGGAGATAAAAAATCGTGACTAAGGCGTCTTGGATAATTGTCGGATTGTGCGTAGGACGGTTTTAGAGAGGTGACCATTAAGCTACCGTCTTTCGAGAGCCCTTTCAATGTTATTGCTTCAATTAAATTTACATTAAAAGTCTATTCTTAGGTAGTAAGGTGTATTGAGTCAATTTGCATTTGTGATTTTTATTTTGTTTCAGAGGTGGTAGAGGTTGTGGGGATGGTGGGTGGCCCCGCCAGAATTTCGGACGCATGATTTCAGGCCTCGGATCGGTCGGGGACCGGAACGAGACGGTCGCCTATCTCTTCAACCAGAGTCTCTCATCGAATCTGACGCTTTTCGAGGCGTCCGATCCGACTCCGGTTTTCCCCGCTTACATTCGGACCGTCTCGATGGTCCTCTGCATCGTCATCCTCGGAATCGGCGTCGTCGGAAACGTCATGGTACCGCTTGTTATTATCAAAACGAAAGATATGAGGAATTCGACAAACATCTTCCTTATGAATCTGAGCATCGCCGATCTCATGGTCCTTCTCATCTGCACGCCAACCGTTCTCGTCGAAGTCAACTCCAAACCGGAAACCTGGGTCTTAGGGGAGCACATGTGTAAGTAAATTTTAAAAATAATAATTTATAAAAATATTAATAAAATCCGTGTAAGCCCAAATACGCTCTACGTAAGTGATAACTTCAATTTTCTACCCTGTTTTTCGTATGATAAACGAGTCGTTGCAAAATATCATTTGGCTTGCCATATTGGATTCTGATATCATCTAAAATGAGCTCCATTTCAGTATAAATGGCCTACCTAAAGCCCGTTTCAATTCTATAACCTTAAGGAATTTTTATTCAATTTCAAACTAAATTATCTTGTTTGTTATATGAGAGGCTAATCCTTTTCCTTTTTTCTTTTCACCTATCAAGTCCCATACGGGTAGTCTAAGGGATGCCCAAAACCTGGAAAATCCCTGAGTTTTCATTCTAAATCACTTGAAAGATGCGGGGTTTGGATTTTTAAGGGGATTCACCATATTGACCTAGCATGTTTGAGACTTTGAAAGAGAAGTCCGACCAGGTTATTAATTCCCCCCCCCCCCCACGTTTTTGGAAGGCAGGGTGTCCCAACAAGAGTGGACCATCAACTTTACGGCAAATTGTTTAGTCATAGAAAAAAAAGTTAATTGTAAACCCCCTAATCATCTCAAAAATTTTGTCTCAGGTCAATTTCAACGAATTGTAGACTAAATCAACGAATTGTAGACTAAAAAAACGAATTGTAGACTAAAAAAACGCTAAATTTGGCAGTTTTTAAAGTTGCCCAAAAAGTCAAATCAGCTTGAAATTTTGCGTTGATTGCGAATCTGAAATAAAAAATTGGGGTTCCCGTTTAAAATAACGAAGTTGTTGTCGCCCTGGGACACCCTGTATATCAAAAATTCATTAATTGCAATCAATTCTTCGTCAAAAAACAAGGGGGGGGGGGGTTTAAATTTAACTTTTTTTAAGTAGGACCAACATTATCGAAGTTGGGGCCAATCGAGTTGTGACAAAATTCATGTAAAAAAAAGTGCTACAATCGAAAGTACTGGTTTGAAGAGCTTCCAACGAAAACTTCCTTAAAGAGAAGTAACAATTTAGAAGGGGGAAGTATATAGGAGGGGAAGTATAGCAGAGAGGGAAGTATAAGGGAACAAAAGTATAACAAAGGGGAAATATAAATACTATAAGGGAGGGAAAGTATGAAGGAGGGGGAAGTGTATGGGTGGGAAAGTATGAAGGAGGGGGAAGTGTAAGGGAGGGGAAGTATAAGGAAGGGAAAGTATAAGGGAGGGGAAGTATAACGGAGGGGGAAGTTTTTTTTTCCAAAAATTTTCCAGGTTTTTTTCCAAAAATTTTCCGGGTTTTCTTTTTTAAAATTTGAGTTTTTTTCTGAAAAAAACTATATAAAATAGTTCTATTTTTTCCGAAAATATTGTTAAGTGTTAAGGTAGAAATAATGGGCTCTTTGCCCTAGAGATGTGTCTCTCGTTATGGGTAGAAGTATGAAATTTCTCCCTACTAAAAAAAAATAATAATTAAAAAGTGGCTATTTTTTTACACCAAAAATTCTTGCAAAAATATAAGGAGTCATTAGTGAAAATTTCAACGGTTCGGCCGCAGCGAATTTTTTAAAATTTCAAATAGACATATCTCCGCCATTTTTTCGAAATTCAAAAATCGCCCTCTTTACGTTCTTCTTCACCGGCTAAAGAAATTTGTGTCGAAATTTGGTGAAAATCGGATGAAAACTATGGCCGTAAAGTGTTCCGGAAAAAAATGCTACGGCCGGCCGGCCGGAACCACAGAAAAGTTGAGATCGGTAAAGATCAATATTCGAACCCGACGTACAGGGTATCACAATAACTTCTTTAAGGAAGTTAAAAACGCTTTCCCAATATTCGCTAGTTTTATGACCTCAGAGGATATTTTTGTATAAACACATTTTGGCAAATAGTTACCAGATAATTTTATCCGTATTTACTCAACCGTTAACGCGTTTGAAATTAATCGGTGCATCAATGCAGGTAAAGATAAATTTGTTTGGTCTACCTTCCCTTCCTGTTTTCATTCTTGTGTTTCAACACGGGAGTTAAATATAAAACGAACCTAAACCCAAAGGATTTATTTGAATGTTCCCCTCGAAGTAACGGAATCCGTAATACGTCAAAACTGTTTAATTTGTTTTTATTTATATTTTTTTAACTTTAAATTTACGGAGACTCGTGTTATAAAAAAAAGGATGTGTAAATCAGGTTTTTCAAGCGTAATTCATGCGGGGTCGTAAATCCAACGTTGTTTGGTCCTTGTTTGCGTTTGGAATGTAAAACAATTCTTTAAATTTAAACATTTAATCTTTTTTGACTGTAAATAGAAGGATGTAATTAAGAATATACAGAGTCCCCATAGGTGCTGTTGTTGTATAGGAGCTCTTAACTCATAAGCCTTTGCCCACAACGACCTTTGGGATTCCAAACCAATAAAGTTAACAACATGAATAACGTTTTTAAGCCCCAGGGATATTTTTTTTCTTTCTAAATAAGCGATTTTTTCGTACTTTGAATGATTAAACGGTCTTCGAACCTTCCAATTTCGAAGACGTTTCTTAAATGAACACGTCACACCTCAAGAGGTAACAATTTCGCCTGAGAATCCATCTTGATACCGGCCCATTCGTCTTATCTACACGTGACCTTAAGAAAAATACAAATAAGCTCCTTTGAATTTTAAACAGGTTTTAATATCTTAACATAACATCTGCAACTGGCGATGGAAATTAAAACGGCCAGACTTTTACACAAGACTAACTAGAAATGTCGAGGAAAAACAAAGTTTCATAAACTCGAAAACTTTCATGTTAACTCACTTTAAACTTATATTGAAAAAAATAAAGACGATTAGTAAAAATTAGTATATAATACGAGTCGTTTGTTAAAAAGAGCCGAAGGTTGATGGTCTCCCTACGTCTCAATTATAAATTAGTTAGCTACCGCCCAGAATCACGTCATTCAAGTTAATTCCCAGTGTTTTTTAATGACCGTTTAGAATCCCGACTAATTTATCACTTAAGCCCCTTCTTTTTACATAAATACCCGGTTATTTTTGAAGGGGAGAAGAAGAAAAAGATAGGGAATTAGTGCGAGACAAATTTTTTTCATGATTAATCCCGGTGTTGAGTGGAAATTTTAGGCTCGGGATTAGTTCCTTTTATTAAATTTGAGCGGAGACGAGTTCTCGCGGAGTAATCGAGTGAAAACTTCATTGAGACAATTTCTAGAACAATTTACATCTCGGAAATAAATTTTTGATATTTTTTTTTTTTTTTTTTTTTTTTTTTTTTTTTTGGGTTGTTCGTTTTATGGATAAATCTAGGATGATTTCTTTTAAACTTCTTTATTAGCCTCCTACATGTTTCGGGGATGAACCATCCCCCTCTTCAGGGAGTCTGAAAAAATTATATGGAAGGTAAGTACATATGACTTTTTTGGATAAACAGTAATTTCGGTAATATATGACAAGTTGTAACTTATAATATAAAAAATTTTTTAACACTTACGAAGTCTTAAGTTTTTCAGTGGTAACTATTTTCATGTTATAATTCTCACTTTTTTGTTTTTTGTTTCAGGTACGTATACATTGGGAATTTCAGGAATCTCGAAGCAATAACACCTATTTTTTAACAGAAAAAATTATGTTTTTTTTTTTGTTTTTTTTAAAAAATGACTAGATAAAATTTTTTGTAACTTACGTTTTTTAAAAAAATCAAGATAAAAATTCGATGACTAGATTGTTTTTATTTTTTATATAATAACTGTTTTTTCCTCTTTCTCATTCTTTATATCACAGACGCATGTAAACGAGGATGAATAATTTAATAATATTTTAAAAAACAGTATTTTGGGCAATAAAAAGGAATAAAAGGTGTAAAAACGTGGTCGGTTCATCAAGGTCGGTAGGTAGGTTTCATTGTTTGATTGTTTATCAATGATCGTCCTGTGGTTCCAGTGTTGTCGGAGTAAACAAAAGGCAATTAAATAATTTTTTAAAAAACAATTTAATTTTTTTATTAATTAAATATTTTTATTTAATAATTTATTTTTAATTTTTTTAAAAATAATTTTTTTTTTTTTTTTTTTTTTTTTTTTTTTTTTTTTTTTTTTTTTTTTTTTTTTTTTTTTTTTTTTTTTTTTTTTTTTAAATGAACTATCATATGATTTTTAGTATATTTTCATATAGGGTATTTATTGATTCGTTTGGGCCTCTATTATTTGCAGAAATGGGGTGACTGTGTATAGCTATGTTCTCTAATGTTATTCTTTTGTGAGTATTTTTTTCGTTGTAGAGAATTTTAACGTCATCAAAGTTGAATGTGTGTTTGTATTGCACGGCATGACGACTTAGGCCTACTTTTGTGTCGAACAACGCTATATCTCTTTTGTGTTCTTTCATCCGCGCTTCTAAGGGCCTTGAAGTTTGACCTATGTAAGGGGTGTCGCAATTGTTGCAAGTAACTTTATAAACCACATTTTGTTTCTTTAAGGGTTCGATAGGTTTTTTTAGACTTGGAAATAAAGTTTTTACACAGTTAGTCATTTTTTGGGTTACTGCAATGTTGTTGTTGTTGCATTCTTTTGACAAAATTTTCTTTAAATTGTCGGTTAGGTCTTTTACATACGTGAATGAGCAGTAGGTAGTACCTCCCCATACTTCACTCGGGATTCCACTCTCAGTCCGGCACAACTCCTGTTTGACTTCATTCGTAAGTTTTTTAATTAAATGGCTGGGGTAATTAAATGTTTTAAAATTAGTGGTAATGTTGATCAAATTCTTTTTCCAGAATTCCTGATCACTAATACTTAAGGCCCGTTTGATAGTGTTTTTTAGTAAGTTTGCCTTGATATGAAAAGGATGGTTAGACAGGAAACTAATAATTCTACCGGAGTCAGTCGGTTTGGTGTACCAGTTAAAAGACATGTTTCCATCAGGGTGTTGATAAATAAGAACATCTAAAAACGGCAGAATGTTGTTTTTTGATTCTTCAAGAGTAAATTTTAAACCGAACTTATTAGCATTGAACAGATCTAGGACAGACCTCGTATTGGTTTTTGGTAAAGATATTATTAGGTCGTCTACGTAGAATTTTATAAATTGAATGTTTAATTTTTGGGTGGAGGTTATATCTTGTAACAATTCTTGCATGATGATATCCGCGATTATTGGGCTTAATACTGCTCCCATTGGTAGCCCTTTAGTTTGTTGGTAATAGTTGTTGTTAAACCAAAATAGTTGTTGGTGAGACAGTTTTTTAGGAGTTCTAGAAACAATGTTTTGTTAATTTTGGTATGTTGTATTAGTGTACTCCAATTATTTTCGATGATATCAATAGCAAATTGTATTGGGATATTAGTGAACATGCTAACTACATCAAGGCTAATTAAACAATTGTCTTGATTGAGGGGGTTTTCTTTTAAAAATTGCGACACCCCTTACATAGGTCAAACTTCAAGGCCCTTAGAAGCGCGGATGAAAGAACACAAAAGAGATATAGCGTTGTTCGACACAAAAGTAGGCCTAAGTCGTCATGCCGTGCAATACAAACACACATTCAACTTTGATGACGTTAAAATTCTCTACAACGAAAAAAATACTCACAAAAGAATAACATTAGAGAACATAGCTATACACAGTCACCCCATTTCTGCAAATAATAGAGGCCCAAACGAATCAATAAATACCCTATATGAAAATATACTAAAAATCATATGATAGTTCATTTAAAAAAAAAAAAAAAAAAAAAAAAAAAAAAAAAAAAAAAAAAAAAAAAAAAAAAAAAAAAAAAAAAAAAAAAAAAAAAAAAAAAAAAAAAAAAAAAAAAAAAAAAAAAAAAAAAAAAAAAAAAAAAAAAAAAAAAAAAAAAAAAAAAATTATTTTTAAAAAAATTAAAATAAATTATTAAATAAAAATATTTAATTAATAAAAAAATTAAATTGTTTTTTAAAAAATTATTTAATTGCCTTTTGTTTACTCCGACAACACTGGAACCACAGGACGATCATTGATAAACAATCAAACAATGAAACCTACCTACCGACCTTGATGAACCGACCACGTTTTTTACACCTTTTATTCCTTTTTATTGCCCAAAATACTGTTTTTTAAAATATTATTAAATTATTCATCCTCGTTTACATGCGTCTGTGATATAAAGAATGAGAAAGAGGAAAAAACAGTTATTATATAAAAAAATAAAAACAATCTAGTCATCGAATTTTTATCTTGATTTTTTTAAAAAACGTAAGTTACAAAAAATTTTATCTAGTCATTTTTTTAAAAAAAACAAAAAAAAAACATAATTTTTTCTGTTAAAAAATAGGTGTTATTGCTTCGAGATTCCTGAAATTCCCAATGTATACGTACCTGAAACAAAAAACAAAAAAGTGAGAATTATAACATGAAAATAGTTACCACTGAAAAACTTAAGACTTCGTAAGTGTTAAAAATTTTTATATTATAAGTTACAACTTGTCATATATTACCGAAATTACTGTTTATCCAAAAAAGTCATATGTACTTACCTTCCATATAATTTTTTCAGACTCCCTGAAGAGGGGGATGGTTCATCCCCGAAACATGTAGGAGGCTAATAAAGAAGTTTAAAAGAAATCATCCTAGATTTATCCATAAAACGAACAACCCAAAAAAATCAGCGCTACTAGGATAAGAAAAAAGAAGAGAAATAAAATTAAATTTTGATATCTCTTCAGGTATAGCATAGAAAATTTCGCCAGCGGTAGATTTTTCAGGTTTTTTCATCGGCTATGACCTGTCAATATGGCGAGAGCTCCCACTTGAGCCCTCCATATGTTTATTTACCTAAATCCATTTTGGGCCCACATCCTTTCTTTAAATTTTTGGACCGAAAACTGATTGATTCATCCCATTTTAAAGGTCTCCAGGTTAAAATACATAGTAGACTTGCCTTCGTGGGTCAGTATCAAGGACTCTGACTTATCCACGGTGGACGTCTTGTGTCCAAATTTCATCAAACATTTTATCAGGATTTAACATCTTCCCAATCACTTTCTTCTGACAGAAAATATCAATCATTCAAGATTTTTAAGCTGAAAAATCATCATCTCTTCGTAGGTCAGTTTTTGACGACTTTAGAGACACCCGAGACTTTTCTCCCCCAAAATTCTCCATATTAAAAATGTGTTTTACACAAAAAAATCACTTTTTGTTTTAACTTTTTCATGTATTGGTTGAATCCTATTTTCGTAATCAAGAATAGAAAATCGAATTAGTACTTAAGCTAATTGTAGAATATCTGTTCCACCTGTGCCTCGCCATTTTCCACGAATAGAAATTTTAAAAAGAGATAAAAATATATAACGTCAGTTATTAAAAAGGCATAAAGTAGTTACAGCTGAATCCCATAAGTATTGTCGCTTGGAAACCGTCCAAACGCTCTTAGCGTATAAACTCAAGATAATGTGTCTAAATGGACGTTTTCAACAAATTAACTAAATTATTGCTTACGCAGAATTCCAACAGAAATTCCAATTTATAAAAAAAAATTCTTAGAATTTTAAAACGTGAAGAAAATTTTCTTAACAAATCCTTTTGTTCACTTAAGATGTTTTATCTGAAAAAAATATCGTCTTACAAAAAAGTTTCAAATTTTTAATTTTTTTCTTTCCTAAATGCCGTTATCGAATACTGCGTGGGTTTATGGCAAAAGGAAGTCTTGAACGATAAAAACAAGGACATGAATGCCCTATTAGATAATTTGCGTCATAAACAAACCCAATCTCCTCAGGTAGTTCATGGTTTTTTTCGTCTTAATGAGTCCAACGACTCAAAAACAAAAGGTATATTATTGCCAGCTAATACAAGCCTTTTTAAAAAGCCTCATTATTCTTACAAACAGAAAAAATAGCTTGATGACTGGTGTTCAGTCTTCCCGATTTTAAGTTTTTGTGAAATTTTCAAAAAGTGCTTTTTGTGACAATTAGTAGGTTTAAATTCTGTTGAAAGTGATAAAAATAACAATTAAAGGGTGCTAATCAATGGGTCTAATTAATTAGCGATGGGAGGTCACGCGATCTAGTCGCCCTTGATTAAGAACAACTGAGGACGGTCTCCTTAATTAGAAATCGCGGTCCCTTCATAACGAAAGGGGATAAAAAAATTTCCCTTTTTTTTCTTCTTCCTACACTTTCTGCCCTAGAGGTCATCGTACTTTCAATTTCCTCCATTTCGAAACAAAAAGTCGCAATTAGCTTTTTACCTTTTAAAACTCTCGAAAATAAAACACTTTGGCACTTCTTTTTGTCTTTTGATCTCTTAATGATCTTTTGGGATTTGCCCTTAATAGCTGAGACTATAATAAATATGTCAAAATTCAACAAGCCTTCTGAAACAAGTCCAACAGCTTCTTTTATTAATTGTCTTCCTTTTTCTATTCTTTTTTTCATTTTAAAATAAGGAATCCCGTCATTCAAAACTAACCCCGGTCTCCCAACAATGATGTATCGTCTTGTAAACAGGCAAAATTAATTACCAAGGATAATATTTTATGATAAAAATCTTATTAATGTTTTACCCTTTTGGCAGACATTGATATAGCAACTAATTTATAACGACATTTAAGAATAACTTTGTTTTTCTTTTAAAAAAAATCAATTTAAAAAAATATAACCGGTCGTAATTTATATTTTGACCATAAATTCAGAACCACTGTGCAAAAAACAAGTTTTTATAAAAAAAAAATTTGAAGAATAGTTTCGTTTTGTGAGGTTTTCGCGATCGGATTCTTCGGCCGCCGGTCACCCACGGAGACATTGTGATCCGGTTTGGCGAATAAAAAATAAAATGAATTTTTTGAATGGTCGACTTCTGGAATGCCATTAAGACAGATAAAGCCCACAATAACTTTTTTACCGGCCCGCTCTTTAACACTTTTGATGTTCTAAATTTGAATTTTAGATCCAAATTGAATAGATTTTTAAACTTTCGTTTTATTAAAAAAGTCGTTTTTAAGTGGAATTACGGACGTTGATGTTAAAATAGTCCTTATGGTTGAAAAATGCTTTTGTAAGTGTGTTAGGTATTCGCCAAAAAGGGCCCGTTGTCTTTTTTTTCTGCCGACCACAAAAAAAATCGTTTATTTATGTTTAGCCAACAAAAGAATCGAATTTCAAAAGGGGCCCGCAAATCCTTCTATTTATGCGTTTCTTTTAAAAAGAATGGCGCTCCGGATTGAGCCGAAATCGGGGAGGGATTGATGTAGGTAGGGATCGTAATCAATTAGGAGTGTTCGGATGATGAACGGCGTCCTAAGGCCGGCGAGAGGCCGTTTCCTCTTCCCAATCCGGTTCCAAGACACGCTCCATAACGACCCGACCGCCTCTTCCTTTCAAGAAACTCAACGCCCTGAAGACGTTTACAGATTCATCCACACCATGTCCTTTCTAATCAAATAAAACCCCTTCATAATTTTTGTTTACTCAAAAAAATATGGAAAAGCCATTTTTTAAATCTAAGAATAAGGAGTGTAACGTGTCGACATAATGCAGTTCGCTATAATGCATTTGACCATAGCAAAAATCGCGAGTAGTTCACTATAAAAAAATCTACAACTCTACATAAAGAAAATAGAAAACGTTTACCATAATGCATTTGAACATAATACATCTCACCATAAAAAAAATTTGACACTTGTCGTTTCAACATAACGCAGTTTAACACAAAGGAAACTTTCATTTTAAAGAACTTGTCGTTTCGCCACAAAACTGTGTCTGTCGTTTGGGCATAATGCATCTCTACATAAACTAGGGTCATCCAATCACATCCTCGCGAGAGGAAAAAAATTAACCGCCTTGTGCCATAAAACGAACTGATCCCATTGCCTGCCTGCTTGCTTTCCCTTTTATGGTGAGATGCTTATGTTGAAATGCATTATGTGAACTGTCAAGTTTTAAGGTTTTTGTCGTTTCGGCATAATCGCGTGGGCTTGCTCTTTCGCTGTCCCTAGTTAATGGTGAGATCTATTATGCCTAAACGACAGAAACAGTTTTATGTCGAAACAACAAGATTAAAGAGAGGCTTTTATGGTGAGAAGCGTTATGGTGACTTGTACTTTTTTTTTTCGACTTTTATTGAAAAAGTCGTTTATGGCGATACGCTTTATGTTGAAGAGCGTTATGCTCACAATTTTTGAGCTTTCGAGGGCTTTATGTTCAATTGCATTATGCCGAAACGCATTATGGTGTAGTCCTGATTTTTATGTCGAAATGCAGATTTTTTATGTTCATCTTCTTGGGTGAAATGCGTTATGTTGAACGGTGTTCTCCCCAAGTTAAGCTCGTCTTTGATCCTATTTTTACGAATAAATGGAAGTTTACCTGATTTCCCGAGTGTTTTTCTACGAACTCTCTTCGGTCTACGAACTCTCTTCGGTAGAGTAAGAAAGGTCGATTTTGATGGAGAAATTTCAAGGATTTTTTGTACTCATCTCAACTCCTGTTTTAGGAAGATGGGAATGTATGCCCGGAGGAGGCTTTCACCATTAGACTAATCAAGCTGTTCCTCCACAGTTTCCCGAGTGTTTTTCTACTCTCTTCGGTAGAGTAAGAAAGGTCGATTTTGATGGAGAAATTTCAAGGATTTTTTGTACTCATCTCAACTCCTGTTTTAGGAAGATGGGAATGTATGCCCGGAGGAGGCTTTCACCATTAGACTAATCAAGCTGTTCCTCCACAGTGCAAATTCGCAAATAACTCGTGTGAGTCCTTGATAACTGGCCCACGGAGGCGTTTTCTTTGGAGTTCAGCTCTGAATGAGTTAATTTTTTTTAAAAATTATATGAGGGAAAAAAAGTTTTATGACCGAGAAAATGTTATTAATTTTTAGCCAAATTCGTTTACATCTTTGGGCGTAAAGAAAACCTGATTATCCCTTGAAACTCTGCGAAGTTTTATAAATAATTTTGCTTCAGCCTGAAAGTTGTTCGCCTATTGTAATGGATATTTTAAAAAACAGAGGAGGCTTTTTAAAAAAAATTAAAAGCAAATAAATCATCCCTATCATAATGAGGACCAAATGAGATTATCTTCAGACTTATTAGCTTTAATCCTCAATTAATAAAGTCTTAGAACGAAAGTTAATTACTTTTTTTTGAGGTGAAAGTTGCACTTTGATTATTTTTTAAAAAAACAATTATATGTGGTAGCCTATAGGTCCTTTCCTCCCCTAATCCTTGAGAATCATCCTGAACTCATAAATCCTGGTTGATTTATAGCGAAGCGAAGGCGAAAACCTCCGGAGTCTTTAGTTTAAAATGTAATTTATACTCTCGCGTCCCTCCTCCGACACAGCTATTAACACCTGTTAACTCCCTCTTTTAAATTTTCAACATTGGATATTCGAATAGAAACACTAAAGGATGAATGGGCTTTAAAGGAGAAGAAAGAGGCGCTGGGCGTCTTTTAATTTTACGAGAGAGTTTAATTGGTCCAGAGAAAATTTATTACCGGTTAAAGTGATATCTAATTTATTACCCTTAAAAAATATTAAAAGAAGACTTAAAAAACCAATGAAAATGTTTGAACAGCGAAGCAATTTTATTTGTTTTCAATTGGAGAAAAATATGTGAGATGAGGAGGGAACTTAACGCCTACCAACGTACTAAATATAAATTCCATTGACTCTTCTTTATTTTTAAACGATGACTGACCACTTCAAATTATTTATTTATATTTTGTAGTTTTTTGTACTGTTTTAAAATTTTGAAAAATAGCATCTTTGGAACTAATTTTTAACTTACTTCCTTGAAGAAGTTATTGTGTACCCTCCACGTCGGGTTTTTGGGGAAGGGTCTTCAAGACCTCCCAGGGACAATTCGAATATGGATCTATACCTTTATACTTCCCCTCCGATATACTTCCCTCCTTTATACTTCCCCCTCCGTTATACTTCTCCTACCTTACACTTCCCTCTCCCTTATCCTTCCTCTCCGTTATACTTCCCATCCCTTATAATTTCCCCTCCTATATTTTTTACTTCTCTTTAAGGAAGTTTTCGTTGGAAGCTCTTCAAACTACATTGTACTTTAATTTTTGCCTTCAGATAATTAAAAAAATTGCATTCTTCAACAAATTTTTTTTTTCTCAAGTATTTTTTGGGGTAAAAAAACCAAAACTTTGATTAATCGTCACGCTACTTTTAATAAAAACGACAGTAATTATTTCTGATCTTGTTTCATGAAATCACGCTATGTTTCCTGACCTGTTTAATTTAATTAAATCGTCCTTAAGTTTGTGATATCAGGAATCACGTTTAATGTTAAAAAATACTTTCAAACTCAAATTAATCATTCTTTCCCTAACATCTTTTAAAGTTTTTCATTCGGGAAAATTGGCTAAAATGTGAAATGGATGGGGATTCACTTAAAAAGGTGAACGTCCTTAATCATTCTCCCGCCATCCTTTATTTTGAGAAAAACAGTGCTTTTAGGGTAATTTTCTAAGCTCGTAAATAACTTTATGGCCCCTAAACTTGGAACTTTGAACTTGCCTTGATCTATAACGGTTTGAATCCATAAAGAAACACGCGGAAATATTGCCTTCAGGAATATTATTTGTTTACAAAATGAAAGCCTTTATTTTTGTGAATATGTATAAACACATGATATAAATTGTTGGGGGGCACACATCTCATCCGAAAGTATTCTCGTCCTAAAAATAATAGAAAAGAAAAATATAATGTGTATTCTCGTCCTAACGGGCTACGCCCCTTTTTAGAACGAGAAGACAGTAGGACGAGAAGACATTCGGACAAGTCGATTTCAATTTTTATACCAATTTTTAAATATTGTACTTTAATAAAATAGAAATCATCTCGTCTGAAAGTATTCTCGTCCTACTGTCTTCTCGTCCTAAAAAATGTGTAAAATAAAATATGAGGGCTCACATCTCGTCCGAAAGTATTCTCATCCTAAAGTATTCTCGTCCTAAAAATAATAGAAAAAGAAAAAATATAAACTGTATTCTCGTCCGAAAGTATTCTCGTCCTAACAGGCTACGCCCCTTTTAGGACGAGATGACAGTAGGACGAGAAGACATTCGGACAAGTCGATTACAATTTTTTAAATATTATACTTTAATAAAATAGAAATCATCTCGTCCGAAAGTATTCTCGTCCTAAAAATATGTGTAAAATAAAATATTACTTAAAATTAAATTAAATGTATTCTCATCCGAAAGTATTCTCGTCCTACTGTCTTCTCGTCCTAAAACTAACGTACAAAAATTGCTGCGTCGGAGAAATGCGGCAGCGTTCCACCCCAGCAAGTCACGGACGGTTTGTTTGTTTATTTTTGCGAGGATCGCTCGTTTTGTGACACAAGGGGGTTAATTTTTTTCCTCTCGCGAGGATTTGCTCACCCTGTAGGCGGCCCTGGGATGGATGATGATCTCGGTAGGCACAAAAGGAGTCTAAACTTGCTGGGGTGGAACGCTGCCGCATTTCTCCGACGCAGCAATTTTTGTGCGTTAGTTTTAGGACGAGAAGACAGTAGGACGAGAATACTTTCGGACGAGATGATTTCTATTTTATTAAAGTATAATTTAAAAATTTGTATAAAAATTGAAATCCACTTGTCCGAAGGTATTCTCGTCCTACTTCTCATCCTAAAAAGGGGCGTAGCCCGTTGGGACGAGAATACTTTCGGATGAGATGTAGGCACTCAAATTGTTGAAGAAAAAAACGATAAAAAATTATTTTCCCCCCTCATTTTTATAAACATTTATTAGAAAGTTTAAGAAGTTACCTTATGGCACTTATTTAAGTAAAAAAGCCTTTATTTATGTAACAATATAGAATTTTCACACCATATAAGCCTAAGTACCTAAAAGAATCACGTTACAAGCCATATTTCTCGATTCGGATTGCAATATTGTGACAACTCGAAGTAATTTTGACCTTTGTACCTGAATAAAACAAAATACCTGAATAAAATTGGAATTTAGATGGTGCTGACGTCTTCAATGTTTCCTATAAAATATTTAAATTAAGTATCAATTTTATATCCTCGACGTTATCTGTTAAAAAAAATTGTACATTTCGAAGAATTTTAAAACGCGTTTATTTTTAAATGATTAGGATTCAATTTAGAAATTCTTCATATTTTATGGGGAAGAAAAATGTCGATTTATCAGCGTAAGTGTTCTTTCACTAATGAAACTTTCTTGTCGATGAAATACCAGATTAACCCGGATGTGCCGACAAAGGAATTTCGCTGATAATCCTTTTGAGACTATAAATTTTGCATTTATAAATAAAAAGGAGAAGAAAGTAATTCCTTTTTTTAAAAAAATAACCTAAATGGGGTGTTGTAGATCTAAGGTGGCTTGGGAGAGCGGCCTCTAATCCAGGGGCCAAGAATGAAGACAAAACCCTCCCTGGTTGAGATATATTGTCCTTTCCAGACGACGAAGCTTAGGCTCAAGATATACAACCGACATCCTCGGTTCGATACTAATTGTTCTGACCCTTTTATTTTTTTCCCTCCGTTTAAAACTCTCTTCAACATCATTTAATAAGAAAACCATAATTTTAAAAGTACTAGTTTGAAGAGCTTCCAACAAAAGCTTCCCTAAAGAGAAGAACAATATAGGAGGGGGAAGTATAACAGGGGAAGTTTAAGTAGGGGAAAGTATAAAGGGGGAGGAGGAAGTATAAAGGAGGGAAAGTATGATTTCAAGTATTTTTGAATTTAGAAAAAGTCAAGGTAGAAATAAAGGGCTTTTTGCCAAGGAGGTGTCCCTGTCGCAAGGGGTAGAATTATAAAATTTCTCCCTACTAAAAAGAAATTTTTTTTAGTATACACGTGTCGACATGACGTCGATTTGTGTCAATTTGTGGTTAAAAAACCCTTTGTTTTGAGAGTATACATGTTGACATAATGCGGTTCGCCATAATGCATTTGACCATAAATAGCAGAAATCGCGAGTTACCGTTCACCATAAAAAATCTGCAACTCTATATAAAAGAAAATAGTCGAAAACGTTCACCACAATGCATTTGAACATAATACATCTCAACAAAGAGAGATTTAACACTTGTCGTTTCGACATAACGTAGTTGAACAAAAAGGAAACTTTAATTTTAAAGAACTTTTCGTTTCACCATCAAACTGTTTCTGTCGTTGGGCATAATACATCTCACCATAAACTAGGGACAGACAAAGAGCAAGGTTATTTTCGCCGTTTAAAACGCAATTATGGCGAAACTACAAAACCCTTAAAACTTGACAGTTCACCATAATGCAATTCTGCAGGAAGAGGAAAAAAAAGGAAAAAATTATCCCCCTTGTGTCATAAAACGAGCTGATCCCATTGGCTGACTGCTTGCTTTTCCTAGTTTATGGTGAGCTTTATATTGAATCGCATTATGGTGTACTGTAAGTTTTCAGGGTTTTGTAGTTAAAAAATGCTACGAACCACTGACAAAGTTGAGATCGGTATAGATCCATAATCGAATTCACCCTATTGGGTTTGGAAGACCCTTCCCCAAAAACCGATGTGGAAAGTATAACAAAAACTTATTTAAGGAAGTTAAAAACGCCAAAATCTTGACAAAATGCCTTCTTTACGTCTAAAACATCGAATCGGTATAAAATAAACAGACTTTTAGTTCTTAAAATAGATTGTCTTTTTGCCTTGGTTTTAATTTCCACGTAATACTCACCGAGTATGGACAAGACGCTTAAGTCCTTGATCTGAATCATGTACTCGCCATTGTCACATTAAAAAACCATTTCGGTGTAGGAGGTAGCCAGGTTCTAGGATTTTTTCAAAGAATTCTTGCATCGTCAACCAAGAAAGAATCGAAAATAACTACGGTATAAAAGCGGGGTGTTTTTGGACAATACTGGCAGAATGAATTGTTCTTTTTTATGTTTTATAAGAACAGTTGTTCTTCAGGAATGGCTCTAGACCCAGAAAATGCATGAGATTGCATTTTTTGCCCGAATCGGGTTCTGTATACACAAACTTTTAGTGCAGCCTCACGACTCGACTAATAAAACACTTCATCTCACTTGTTTCACAATGGGCTGTCCTGAATATTCATGCTTTATTTAGGTTGTTCAACCCGGAAGCTTAAACGCTATTAAATTGATTTTTAACAGCAAAAAAAATTTAAAGGTGATCTTGAGTGTTAAAACCTCTTCAGGTTTATTTTTCATCATATTAAGGCCTGAGAGGAGGGCGAAATTGGCCAAGTGATTTATTCTCATCCTGTGCATAAATAAGAAGGTCGGCTCCCGGAGACTCCTTTTCGGAAGGATCACTAAAGGAAAAAAAATTTCCTCGACCCTTTTTTTTTACAGTCCAAAACAGGAGTTCGTGCCTTTCTTATTTCATATGTCTAAAAAAAAATTACACACAAATCACACGATATGGCGTTTGAAAATTACGGTAAATACGTGGAAATATCTAAAAAGTGGTTACCGACAGTTGGGGCGTGGACGGCGACGGCCATAATCGCCACGATTTACTTCACAGACTGGAAAGCGGTCGTCTCCAAAATTCCTTTTTATAGAAATCAACTTAAAAAGAAGCGGACCGTCTTTTAAAAATAAAAACGTAATAATTTAGAATTAATTTTCTCTTCCCGTTAATTCGTCGTGACTTCCAGGAACAAATATTCAAATGTGAAAGGACTCCCACTAGCTTTTTGTTTGGACATTTTTTTAAAGGTCGCTATGTTTACTATCCTTTTTGATAAAGTGGTCTTTAAAAAAAAAAATTGTTCGCTGTAGATAAAAAATCAATTTTTGTTTAGCCACTTATCAGAAAAAAATCAATGTTTTTTTCGTTTAGAAGAGAGTTTTTGGGCTCGAGGGAATCTTGCAAGAAGTAAACCTGAGATTATTTTTTATAGGAACAAACTTTCTGCCAAGTTCTATTGAAAACGTTGTTTGACATTTTAGTTTGGCTGGTTAATCATAAATATTTATAAAAATACAAATGAATGTTTATCTGGGAATTGTTGTTTTCGGGCTATTTTAATTTGCCTCTATAAATTGGTGATCGGTGGCTTCTAGAGCTCGACGGTGAAGGAAAATTGATATTTTTCAGACAATTTTCTCTGTTTTCCTCCTCATTTTGACCAGTTTACGATTTAATTTTTGTGGAAGGTGGTTTTAAAAACATTGATGACCTTTAGAGTTTGAGGTCAAAATTTCAAGTCTGGTGGCAGCCCTGTAATCTTAACTTTTTTAAATACCCTCAATGATTTCCCATTTTTGAACTTAAAATTGGTTTTTTAAACGTTTTGAAGCATTCTTGAAAGATTTAGATGAGTGTATACGTGTCGACATGTCGGCGAAAATAAGCTTGCTCTTGTGCTGTCCCTAGTTTATGGTGAGATGTATATGCCCAAACGACTGAAACAGTTTTATGGCGAAACAACAAGTTTAAAGAGAGGCTTTTATTGTGAGAAGCGTTATGGTGACTTGCATTTATTGAAAAGACGTTTATGGCGAAACGCTTTAAGTTGAAATGCATTATGCTCAAATTTTCGAGCTTTTTAGAGCTTTATGTTCAATTGCATTATGCCAAAACGCATTCTGGTGAACTACAGATTTTTTATGTCGAAATGCGGATTTTTATGTTCAACTTCTTTAGGGGAAATGAGTTATGTTGAACGGTGTTCTCCCATTTAGAATTATTTTAATTTTGATTCTGTCGAACTAAATATATTCCGGATCCTAGTGTTTAACCGGAGGACATGATTTCCCTGGCTTTGTAATTACGAAGATTTCGATCTGTTTTGATAAATGGAGAACTACGAGACGAGAATATGAAAAGGCGTTGTATTCAAATCGGTCACTGCGATGAATAATGAAAAGCTCTTCAAATGCGATACGATATCGCCTCAACAGGTGTTTCCCTTAATTGAATATTAAAGTTTACACAATTTAGAAACGACTTTTCTTCCCCTACTTCCGGATTTTGAGAGCTATTAATAATTTTTTTTGAAAATTATTCAATTTATTGTTTAAAAAATAGTTTACTTAAAAGAAGAAAAATGGAGCAAGTTTATTTATTCATTAAAATTGTTTAAACATTTCAGTTCTTGTTTTATTTATAATTGTTATTAAACAAGTAAAATATTTGGATTTTATCAAAATATTATTCTGGCAATATGTTAAGGCCTTTCTGGCATATGTTTAGGACTGAAAATAAAAATATCCAATTATCGCTAACATAGTAAAATAAAGGACTCCATTCATTTGGACTGGAGAGAGAGGAAAAAAAAGACGTCAAAACTGAGCGATAAATCAAAAGGACACAAAAAACTATTTAAATTCAATTTAAATTAATTCAACGGGAGGTTATCAATTTGCGGACGGAGGATGACATTAGTCATGGGCGTTACAACGACGGGGTAGGGGGTCACGCCTTATTTGATTTAGTGCCCGGGGTTTTCGGGTAAAACGTAGGCGTCAATCCCGATTAGCATTCGAAACCTCGTCTTCTCACCCATAAACCACAGAAGATGAATTCATTTTATTGACATCATGATTTTATCCTCTGAAAAACCCAACATGCTTTTTTTTTGCCAACATACACATCACAATTTAAATTGGGCTTAAATATCCTAAATGATTAAATATGTTTCGGAAGTATATATTATGTCTAATCAAAAATTTATTCTGTGACAAATCAAAGCGTTTGATCTTTTTTTATCTCTCTCTTTCTTAATAAATCTTGTAAATCTGTGAAATTTACTAGCCAAAACAAAATTTGACAATTTTTTGATTTATTTTTGGTAAAGTTCCAGTATTTTATTCGCCTATTAATAAAATTAGTTGTAGGTACGTTTTTAAAATAGGCCTTTCACATGCCTCTCGTCAAGTAGGAATGATTTTTTTAAAAGTTTGCCAAAAAATATTTATTTGCAAAAGAGAAGAGAGCTGTCTTTTCCCACGTAAACAAACAGATTCTGAGCGAATTTATCCCGAACTTAAAAGGGAGTTTTTTCAACGTCAATAAACATGAATTAAAATGTTTAAATTTTTGAAGTTCCTTTCTCAAGTTAAATTGGGTTGGTCAACTTGGCCGCCCCCGCAGAGGCCACAAAGTGCCGAACTCCCCCTGAATAAATTTAAGTCGAGATAGTTTTGGTAATCAATTTATTTCTTAACGAGTGATTAGAGAGTAGTTAGGATTTCTCAAAGAAGAGGGAACTTCCATAATCTCGTAAAATTAGACTAAAAAATTATTTAAAACTTAAAAAATCAGGATTCAGAGTTGATGATTTTGACCACCACCTACTAAGGCAGTACACTGAAACTTTTTGATGAAGTTAAAAAAAAAATTGGCACCATTTTTTCAGTTTCTTTCTGTTTTTAACTCCAGAAGAAATTCGCATAAAAAAGGCATTTTTAAAACGCGGCTTTCTTTTTGCCTTTTATTAAAAAAAAGACAAGATTTATCGTGCGTTAAGAAATTCAATGTTCTGAATTTCTTTTGACTCCTCCGATAGACATAAATCAACGTGAACAAAAGAAATGAGCCGGAATCAAAATGACGTCGACAAAAGTAACGTTTAAATATAAAACCCGGATTTTCTATCTCAAAAATCGTTTTTTGTTATTTTGGGTCGTGCCCATTAAAGTCTGAAAATTAAGGTAGTCGGAAAGGATTACAAAACGATGTTTTGGGGAAGGCAAGTTGTTCTCGGACACGTAAAACCATAGTTTTGAAAACCTTTTAAGGTTCGAAAGCAATAACACTCCGGCTCTTCTCCACCATTGACCGTTTACATCCTTCGCGGCTCCTTCAAAAACGAAACACGCGAAAGGGGAAAGCTCCCTAAAAGGACATGTGCGTATTAACTTCGCTATTCCCTTGGGAAACAAAACGGAAATTTCACTTTATCTACGGTTATGAGTTTGAATTTTTAAAAGACGAAACGAAGAGTGAATACTGAAGGTTTTACAGGTAAAGGGATCAATTAGACTAGGATTCATTTAAAAAGCGGTATAATTTCAGAAAATTGAGTACCTCCTTTTTAAGTACGAGTGCATGTCCGATTGTGAAACAGGCTCGTTTATTTTGATTGACATGTGACGAGGTCGAGAGTTCTCATCCTCTATTGTCATGTGAATCCATTTGCTTAAACGATCTCTCCTCTTCCCCGTGCGACTTCTGTTTTTTAAAATAAATCCCCTCTGAAAGTGGGACGTTTCTTTCGAAAACGTAAATCACGTTAAGGTGACAATATTTTCGCGTTAACGCGTCTCTTTGAAGGTTTTCGAGAAGGGGGGTCGCTATTTTCGAAAAAGGAGATTTTTAGCAAATAGGAAGGGTATATTGTGGCCCAATGTCCGGTCCGAAGGGGGGTCCTGGTTATTCAATTACACAAGACTCCGAGAGTGATCCTGTAGGAGGCCCATTACTCGACCTTCATCCCTTTAACACGACAAGGTTTTTACTTAATAGAAGTCACAAAGTTCTTTTTAAAAAATGAATGAATTTTTCCTTTCTTTTTTTAAAAGGAGTTCTTTCAAGTGGAGAATGGAATGCGATAAGGATCCTATCTTTACCTCGATTTCCAGCATGGTTTTGCATCCGCATTACCTTCCTTAACTATTTTCTTTGCTTACACGTCGACAAAAGGTCAACGGAATCTTTTTTTAAACTTTTCTTCAACTTTCATTTAAAAATTAACAAAATGAATTTGCAAAATAGTCCAAAAGGTTCAAAAACTACTAACTATTGAAGAAGAAAAAAAAGTACTTGTTTGAAGAGCTTCCAACGAAACTTCCTTAAAGAGAAGTAACAAATAGGAGGGGGAAGTATAAGGGAGGGGAAGTATAAGGAAGGGAAGTATATAGGAGGGGAAGTATATAGGAGGGGAAGTATAAGTATAAGGGAGGGGGGAGTTTTTTTTTCGAAAAATTTTCCGTGTTTTTTTTTTTAATTTTCTTTCGAAATTTTTTAAGTATTTTTTTCGAAAATTTTTCGAATTGTCAAGGTAGAAATAATGGGCTCTTTCGCCTACGGATGTGCCTCTCGTAATGGGTAGAAGTATGAAATTTCTCCCTACTAAAAAATAATAATTAAAAAGTGGCAATTTTTTACACCAAAAATTCTTAAAAATATAAGGAGTAATTGGTGAAAATTGGACCAATGACCTAGACTGCATTTGACAAAATTGAAATTTTTCTACCCTCCCTGTTTTTAGCATAAATTTTTGGTCCGAAATCTCTATCGTTATTTTGGGGGAGCTTCATTTCTCAAATATTTCGGTCCAAAATAAAAAGTTTTTTAAAAAAGCTCCTCTTCTCATTTCTGAACCAAAAAATGGGGTTTCTCATTAATATAACGATGCTTGAGTCAATAAATAGCGATGGAGAAGGTTTCTTGGATTTGTGATACATAGGAATCTTTGGAAAAAATAAGTGAAAAAAAAAAATTGTAGCGTATTTTAGAGCAAACAACGCTAAAATTCGGCAATTTTTAAAGTTTTCCAAGAGTTAAAGTAGTTTCCGGACACCGTGTATAATAACTTGCTCTTAAAATTTCGATTATCCGGCCAATTTGCTTCTGAGGTGTAATTTTGATTTAAGTAAATCACCCTCAAGAACGTGAAAGGGGAGAAAAAAAAAGAAGATTTTCATCTCATTAGCCTCTGACCAAGCCGAGGCTCGTAAAAAGGCATCAAAAATATCCAAGGAATCCACGCGACACCTTATTAGGCTTCGGACACTCCGAATGTGTTTTCGGTGAAATCATAACTTTTTTTTTCTTTTAAAAACATTTTTTTCTCTCGCTAATTTGAAAGTTAAACGAGTTGTGGAATTTTACGGTTTATAAAACACCTTGCCAATTTTTTCACGGATGGTTTCTCGAAATTAAATTTATCAGCCCTTACTTTATTATGCTAATTTTTCCCCCCATTGTTTTGGAAAAGATAAATTCCGTACATCGTGTAATAACAGGTTTGACACGACCTCATCCAACATGTCTAATGGTGTGATAGTATTAGCGTTATCACGGTCTTATCGGACGTTTACCTTTTTTAATGGCAACATGCCTTCATTAGCCACTTTTCAAGTTTTTATTAAAAAAATCTAGTAGAAAATCTTCTAAATTATATTTGTCGCCATTATTATATCCTTTAGGACTTGTGAGTTTACACCAGAACAACGCGCATGCGCGCTAGTTTCCGCATTTTTACATAAATTCATCATTGAGATTTGCCTAAATTCAAACAAGTTTGATAACACAGGGGTTAATTTTTTCCTCTCGCAAAAAAAGCTCTTTTGGAAAGAAAAAAATCAAGCGACCTCTTGAAGGTCCTCTCCTTGAAGAGGAAAAATTTTAATCCCTTCGAGTTATCGAGTTATCTTTGCAAGAGGAAAAGTACTGGTTTGAAGAGCTTCCATTGAAAACTTCCTTAAAGAGAAGTAACAATATAGGAGGGGGAAGTATAACGGAGGGGACGTAAAACGGAGGGCGAAGTATATGGGAGGGGAAGTATAACAGAGGGGGAATTATATGGGAGGGGAAGTATAACAGAGGGGGAATATATGGGATGGGAAGTATAACAGAGGGGGATTTATATGGGAAGGGTAGTATAACAGAGGGGGAAGTATAAGGGAACGAAAGTATAAAGAAGGGAGGGAAAGTATAAAGGAGGAGGAAGAATAAGGGAGGGGATGTATAAGGAAGGGGAAGTATATAGGAGGGAAGTATAAGGGAGGGGAGTTGTTTTTTTCCTTTTTCGAAAAATTGTATTATTTTTTTTTTGAAAAATTTTCCGAGTTTTTTTGGGTTTTCTTTCTTTTCTTTTTTTTTTTTTTAAGTTTTTTTTTCGAAAAATTTTCTTAGTGTCAAGGTAGAAATAATGTGCTCTTTGTCCTAGGAATGTGCCTCTCGTAATGGGTAGAAGTATGAAATTTCTCCCTACTAAAAAAAAAAAATAATTAAAAAGTGGCTTTTTTACACCAAAAGTTTTTGAAAAAATAAGGGGGGAAAAAATTGTATTATTTTTTTTGAAAAATTTTCCGAGTTTTTTTTGGGTTTTCTTTCTTTTCTTTTCTTTTTTTTTAAGTTTTTTTTTCGAAAAATTTTCTTAGTGTCAAGGTAGAAATAATGTGCTCTTTGTCCTAGGAATGTGCCTCTCGTAATGGGTAGAAGTATGAAATTTCTCCCTACTAAAAAAAATAATAATTAAAAAGTGGCAAATTTTTTACACCAAAAATTTTAAAAAAATATAAGGAGTAATTGGTGTAAATTTGGTGAAAATCGGACCAATCTCAAAGATGAATTTTTGAAAAAACGCGGGAACTAAAAACCCATGAATGCTCACGCATGCGCATTGTTCTGGTATCGTAAACTCACAAGTACCTTTGGTATCCAGTTCCTTAAAGCTCAATCAACTTTATTGCCCCGATAATCATGATTTTTATAGTCATTTAAGGAATCTAAATAGCTTGATCGGATTTTAGCTCCATGTTTGATCACCGCATGTTGAATTCATCCGGCAAGTCCCGTTTAATTGGAAACCGGCGAGTACCTTTTAAGAAAACAGTAGACTCATGAAAGGAGGCACATAAGTTTAACAGCGCCGCTCTTAAGATAAAGATGTTAATCGAGGATTAAATTGATTGCTCTCCCGTTTCTGTTACTGGTATAAAAGAAAATCGAATATTCTTTTCAAACGAATTCTTTAACCTCTCGAGAATATTCAAACCACGTAGGCCATTCTGTTCGACGTGACCGCGTGTTCTAGGAGCTCTTTATCCTAAAGGAGACCCTCCCCGCAGTTTCCATCGGATCATGTGCAAATTGAGAATCTAATGAGCGGCCTTACGTTTCATCATCCATTTACTGGATTGTCTGCATTTCAACACTAGATTAATAAATCCGATGCCATTTATCTTGCCCCTAAAAGCCGTTATTCTCACATCTGATATCTGTTATGGATTTTATAATTAAAAATAAATCACTTACAAACTTTTTTTTCAGTGGGTAAACTGAACAATTCAAACGGGAGTGACTTAAAAACAGGTTTCTATTTTTTCTGACAAATTATTTTTAAAAAGTGGCCATTTTACGGTACGGGTAAAATGACAGCGGCTATAAAGTCAAACACGTTTTTTCTTTTAGACAAAATGGTAAATGGATAAGAGTTTGACATCCTTTGTTGTTTCTACATTATTCCCCACGCAGAGGCGATGACCTTAAAAGGTTCGCGGCCGATGTAACGCCTTGTAAAAGGGGTCCCAGAACAAGCATCGGTACCCCCGCGCGTATAAAAAAAAAGTCCTGCAATCCCCACTTCGCTTTAAACTAATGCAGTAGCCGCAAAAGGTCATCTTAATAAAATAAAGCTGGGAGATAAATCAATTTTATTTTCAAACCGGTTAAAAGCTACGTTTTACCCGATAATGTAGGAGATATCGGATAAAAATTTTTTTTGAAAAAAATTAAATTGTTTAATTAGGATATGTTTGGACATTTTAGAAGCGGAAGAGGAAGTAAAAAGATGATTTTCAATTACAGAAAGTGGTTTTTTCTTAGAACGAGGTTGTATAAAGTTTCACGGTCTTTCAACGACCCTTCTGTGAGGACGAGAAGTCGGGAATTTTATTTGGACAGAAGAGCCAACTCAGCAAGTGGCATACTCATAGCCCTGAATACATTACGACCTCTCAAACAATTCGTAATAAAATATTTTATTCCGTTCAATATTAGCGAGTTTAATTACAGACGGTTTACGGAAGCCTGAGGGTGAAATAGCTTAAATCTCCCCTATTCAAGACGGAAACGCAGTCATATCTCAAGGTTGCGCCACTTGCGTCTGACACCCCCGGACCCTCTCACTCATAACCTCATGAATTCAAAATAACATACAGACTCAAGATTGAATAATAAACGCTTTATTAATTTTGACGTAAAGGGCGAAATCGTGGAATTTTATTTTTATTATAAAAATCTAGTCATAAATCACATTTATAAAGTTCTCCAACTTCCAAGTGTGAAACATCTTGAACTGTCTTAAAGTTTGTGGCTCTTATTTTAAGGTAGAATTTTCACCCAACATTAGAAATTCCCGGTGCCCTCGGTGTCTACAAAAATTAAAATTATGGAAAACGCAAATTGGTTAAAAAACGGAGAAAAATAAGATTTTGGAGAAAAAGGTTACTCTTCCGATAGATCCATCTTTCCAAGAAACAAGAAAAAACTCAAGGACATTTCGTGGTCATATAACCGTGGAAAACGCCATAACATTCCGAAAAATTGGTGTTTCGCGGGCGAAATACTGAGGGTGTTTCACGGCAGATAGACAAAAGCGATTGTATACAGGGTGTCCCTAGTAAAGATGAGTGGACCAGCAACTTTCCTGCAAAGAATTTAGTCCTAGAAAAAAAAGTACTGGTCTGGAGCTGGCCCCGACGGGAACTTCCTTAAAGAGAAGTAACAATATAGGAGGGGGAATTATAACGGAGGGGGAAGTATATGGGAGGGGAAGTATATGGGAGGGGAAGTATAACGGAGGGGGAAGTATAACGGAGGGGGAAGTATAACGGAGGGGAAGTATAACGGAGGGGGAAGTATAACGGAGTGGGAAGTATAACGGAGTGGGAAGTATAACGGAGTAGGAAGTATAACGGAGTAGGAAGTATAAAGGAAGGGGATGTAGTAGGGAGGGAAAGTATAAAAATTTTTTTTTTTCGAAAAATTTTCCGGGTTTTCCTTTTTTTTTTTTTTTTTTTTTCGAAAAATTTTCAAAGTTCTTTTTTTCGAAAAATTTGCTAAGTCTCAAGGTAGAAATAATGGGCTCTTTGGCCTAGGGATGTGCCTCTCGTAAAGGGTAGAAGTACGAAGTTTCTCCCCACTAAAAAAAATTAATGATTAAAAAGGACGAGAACTCTAAAAATCCATTTTGCACATTAGAAACACTGGTTCTTCATGGTTGGGACAAAATTCATACAAAAAAAAGTTCTGCAATCGAAAAATGACCTAAGTAAAAGTTGCTTAAAATTGAGAGTAGAATTGATTAAAAGCATCTCTCTGCCCACCCTGTATACCAAAACCAAAACCTACCAATTGGAGTCGATTCCCTGTCCAAAAATAAGGGGGTCTACATATACTTTTTTTTTCTAGAACTAAATGCTTTGCTGTAAAGTTGCTGGTTCACTGTAATTGGGACACCCTGTATAGGGTGCTCCCCCCCAATACCTGTCGGCCGTGGACAGTAAAGAATTTGACGTGTTCTCCGGGCCGCTGTTGTGCGTAAAGGATCTTAAAAAAAAAAAAAAAAATACTAAAATGATTTATAGCGCTTTTATCTGAGGGTGATTTTTTTTCTTCAAGGTTCTTCGGGTATAAAAAGTGATGTGACAAGTTTGACGATGTTGTCGAGGTCGCGAAGCAATCGCTCACTATTAGAGAACTATTACAGGTCAGATCCTACTAGGAATTCCAATAGCAATATCCCACTCTTTCTTTTTCCCCTCTCAAGAGCATCATAATTCTCCCGAGTATATAGGGCGGGAATTGAACCTTTTTCCATTTCGGGAAACCCTTCTTGGAATCTCTACAACCTCGACTATTAGGAAAGACCGCTTTATCTCAAGAGAAACCTTTTGTCGTTTTTTTTTCTTTCGTGTTATGAACTTGTTTTTTTAAAATTTATTGAGTTATCATTTGTCAGGGAAAAAATCGAGTTTTCTTTTGTACAATATTGTTTTAGTAAGACCGGAAAGCGTTTTCGGATGATTCTATTTCCAGGAGGCTTTTGTCAAATTGCCGCTTGGACAAGGACAAACGAGATCTACTTAGGCGACAAGTTCTAGACCCGCAGGTTTATCGTTGTGATAAATATACACCCAGACACATTCTCCCAATCGCCTTTTTCGTCACCTTCCACCATAATATCTTAATCACACTCCTAAGAATCTTTCAATTCCAAGAATCTCATTCTCACGAACACCCCATTAATTTTACCAAATTCGAGTTTAATAATTTTCTTTTCTTCATTAGGAGAAGTACATAGAATGAAATACAAGAATAATAAAAAAGATGTTAAAAAAAGGCTTAAATGAAGACATAAATATAGCTTGATAATAAAATATTTTTTATTATCCTTCCTACGACTGGATAAATGGTTTATATATTATAATTTTACGATTTTATGTTTTGTATATAGATACAAAAATCGTGAACTATAATGCAATAAAATACGACCTCGGTCAGCTTGAAAACACACTTGTCACGGCTTCCCCATCGGAATCCGTTATCGGAAGGGGAGAAGAAGCGGTAAACAATAAAACTGAGTGTCGCCCATTTTCTGATGATAGGAGCAATAAACGACATTTTCGGACCCCGGATAGCGGCATTTTTTAACAAATGTACCCCACCCTGAAAGTCATTAGGAAAATTTTTTTTAAATTTATCTTTTTTTATTTGCGAAAAGTGGCTTTGATGATCGCCGACTTAAAAAAGGGCTGTAAAAATACCGCCTGGTTTTTATGACACGAGAAAGGTGATTTTGAAGGTGGCCAATTATCCGCCGCTCGTTAAAAATACACGTTTTTTCTTTCTTTTCTCTTATTCGCATAAAGATTAAAATTTTAAGTTTTGTTAGGTGTTTTCTCATGTTTCAAAGTTCAAAAGCTTGACATATTTATGTAATAAGCTACACCGGATTCGCCTTAAGCGGCACCTTTTAAAAAAGGCTCTACCCTAAAATTGCATCCGGAAGACTCATCCTGAATTTTCATAATATAAATCGTTTAAATAAATTTTTTTTAAATGTCAACTTTTTTTTTCCTCTGTGAAATATCCAAAGGTTAATTTGCAGGGAAAAATGCCCGCAATTTTTTTCTCCCCTCAAGTGCGAGAGGTAATTTTCACGATTTATTTCCGTCTTTAATATCACGCCAGACGTAATTAGAACACACTAGGAAATAATTAATTTCGTAAAAGACTAATGAGGCTAGAAGAAAATTATTTTTTAAGATGACTGAATGAGCAGGGCAAAAGTTATAGATTTTTTTATTGATTGCTTTTTAGAGTGAGGGTGTCTACAAGTCTTGAAAGTTCGACTATATTTGAGTCGACGTGTTGGTAAAAGTCGTCGTCACCGAGTTTATGGTAGCATTCAAGGTATTTATCAATTGAGTCCTGAACGGTGCTTTTCTTGCTTCTTTTTTTCTTTCGGGCTTCCGACTTTCACAAACTGGATCGTCGTCTAATTGATCGAGTTCGTTATTGAGAATAGTCATCCAGCTTTTAAGATTGTCTCTTCTCTTTCGTTTGTCCACGCATCCGTTGTCCGAGCGGTTGAACGTACTTTGGAGGGTAGTATCGTCGGATTCTAAACCCACGTTCGTCCTTATAGAGTCGTTTTTGGTGCCGTTTAATATCGTAAAGAGTGGACCGTGGAGTTTACAGTTGGGATCGATGTCGGCCAAACTCGACAGAGGACATTGCGGCAAATGTGCGATACCTGGTTCGATCAAATGAGGTCTTTTGGCATTTTCGAGAAGGTGTTGCTCTTGTTTTAATTTCCTCGTCAGCGCTCTCCTTCTCTCATTCAAAACTCTCATTTTATCTTTTAATTGTTCCTTGTCTTCCATTATTGTTTGACAAAAATTTGATTTTTTTTTTTTCTTTACACCGAAATTATAAATATTACACCTGAGTTATTCAAAATTACATCAGTTTTTTAACTTCCTTAAAGATGTTATTGTGATACCCTCCACGTCGAGTTTTTGGGGATGGGTCTTCCAGACCCCGGAGTATCAAATCGAATATTGATCTTTACCGATCTCAACTTTGTCAGTGGTGCCGGCCGGCCGTAGCATTTTTTTCCGGAACACTTTACGGCCACAGTTTTCAACCGATTTTCACAAAATCTTAATTAGTCGGAGAATGAGAATGTAACAAGGGCGATTTTGAATTTCGAAAAAATGGCGGAGATATTATATCTGTTTGAAATTTTAAAAAATTCGCTGCGGCCGACCCGTGTGTCGATTTTCACTCAATTTTCACCAATGACACCTTTTATTTTTTACGAATTTTCGGTGTAAAAAAATTGCCACGCTTTAATTATTATTTTTTTAGTAGGGAGAAATTTCATACTTCTACCCATTACGAGAGGCACATCCCTAGGCCAAAGAGCCCATTATTTCTACCTTGACACTTAAAAAAATTATCAAAAAAAGAACTTTGAAAATTTTTCAGAAAAAAAAAAAACTCCCTCATACTTCCCCCTTCATACTTCGTTCCCTTATACTTCTCCCTTCCGTATACTTCCCCTCCGTTATACTTCCCCTCCGTTGTACGTCCCCTCCGTTATACTTCCCCCTCCTATATTGTTACTTCTCTTTAAGGAAGTTTCGTTGGAAGCTCTTCAAACCAGTACTTTTTATTTGAAGACTTGTTTTAGATCCTGAATCTTATCTTGTAATCTTGAGTTTTTCTAAATCTTTATGACATCCCACTGATTGGCAGAAGTGCTCATTTTGGCGCCAAGTTTTTTATTTTTTTAAAGAGCTCCCGGATCGTGCTATGTAAGCATGACTAGTATTGTCAGTCAATTATTTGTTATTTGAGAGCCGTCTCCGCAGATGGCGATCAATCACTTTCAAACTAGGCTAAGGTTCCCACGCGCCCTATAAAATGTCAAATCTGTATAACACCTCGTCCCGTCGACTGACCGGTCGACCAAAATCGGCGAAAAGAGAGAAGAAAAAAAGTGACATTGACCGGAAACCTACGCAGTTTTTTATTGTCCGCATGGAGTGATAAACAAAGTAATCTGACTAGAAACGTAAAGGGGCTTCGAGTTAATAGTCGAGATAGCCATCGGTTTACTATCCTTAGCTTGGAAGACTCTATACGCTTTTACGGCCTATCCAAGGTTCAATATACGCAAATAACAAATTTTTTTAAAAATTGTACCTTATGGCGAAAAGATTATTGAATAAAGTTAATAAAGGGTTGAGGGGTTAAACAATTTAAAAAGGGTCCGTCAGGTGTGAAATAAGCTTTCTTACTTGAGCTAGGAAGGAAGCTTAGCCTCAGATGATATATGGAAGCCAACGAAGCCTTCATAATTCATCGGTTGGGATATTACTTGCGACGTCCCGATTTTACATAACCGAAAACGAACATTGTTTTACATTTTTTGTCATTTTAATTTTTCCCGGTTTTTAAAAAAATGTACAAGAACGAAGAATAAATTAAATAAAAATTAAAAGAAGTCAGTGAATCTTAAATTTCATGTTAATTCTCAGGACGGCCTCAGGGGGTCGAAAAAGCGCGTAACGACAAATCCATAGCAGAGAAGTTTTAAACTTGAGGGAACTTGCAAACTAAGTTGAAGATTTGAAACAGCTGTAGCTTAGTGTTGTTACAAGACAAGGACTTTCTACATACAACTAATTGCAAACTTGAAAACGTTCCATATTGAATATTCTAGAGAAAGAACTCTATTGAATCTAAAGAATAAATTCTCCTGAATGTCATAAAAGGCCCCTCGAGTTGGGTGAAAAAGAGTTTTTCCCTTTACCCCAAAGTTTTCTTTACCCTTAACATCACCTACCAATAAATGAAGAAGTCCCAAGTTTTAGATGAGTTGGCAAACAAGAGAAGAAAATAAAAGAGAAAGAGGAACAGAAAAAAAAAGTCGTGAAATTGTGGCAGGTTATGGGCCTGAACTATCTCAATGTCCTTTCGGCAGAAAAAGGGATAAACTATCATATTTTATCGCATATCATTAGAAACAATCGTAGGTTTTTATGTTTCATAAACATTTTTCGGAATGTAACGCTTATTGGTTTTCTTTATTGATTTACTTTTTGAAATTTATACCCCCTGCGACTATTTTATGGCTTTTAGATACGGGAGTGCATCTCGCCCTCGGATAGAGGCATCGATTTGAATCAAGAACATGTTATCTCATTTAACGTGGGCGCTGATTTAAAATCTCGTTTCCATAAAGAGAGCGAGAGAGAAAATATGCGAGTCGCATGTTAATTACTAAACTTCTTTATAACCTTCTCACAGCTAAGAAAACTTAGAAAAAAATATAAATCCTTGAAAATAACATTGTTTGAAGGTAGAAAGAAATTTTATTTATATTTAGTCAGAAAAGATTTAGGTTGAATAGGAATGAAATATGAGAAAAGCTTCCTGTGGGGAGTGAGGAGTTAAAATAAATGGCTTTATTTCCGTAACGTCATTAAATAAAATTTAAAAGAAATTATATTCTCGGGAACAATTTCCTAATGGAAACCTCTCTTTTAGGCGGATGGACAAATTATCGATGAAAATATCGCCTCCTATAAATGGTAAAGCCCCAGTTTTGGAAAAAATATGAAACATGCACTTTGAAAGCAGTTAAGATAAGGGCCAATTTCCAAGTATGTACTTTGTGGCATATTACAAACAAGTTATTAGAACGTCTATTTTAGCCGAAACAAATAAGACTATCTTATTTGAAAATCTTCGCATTATATCTCTTTACGGTCAGCCCTCTTTTTTACGATCTGTCAGTGCGAACGAGACTCTTAAATATATCGCATTAGATATTATCGTTTTATATGTAAGCCTCCCGTAAACACGATATAAACGGTATACGACCTTTTCATGCTCAAAATGTTGAAATAATTGGAAGGCGTCTTTTGATTTTGATATGAATAGATTCGTAGATGAGGATTGAATGGATCGTTAGAACTCTGTGATTTCGAACCCTTACATCTTATAATTTTCATTTATAAAAATTTTCATGATGAGAGGGAAATAAATTGTCATACCGTCCTACATTCTTATGAAGGCTATCTAGAATCAATAACAAAAGATTCATGTTGCGAAAAAAATCGTCATTGACCTTATCGATGGATGTCATCGTTTTATAAATCATTCCTACATCATAGCTAAAAAGATTCCCTACATCGAAATAATAATGGCTCTCAAAGACCAAAGAGCTGGGGAACTCATTTTGAACCTCACCGGTCGTCTCGACAGCTGAAGAGTCAGTTATACCCTCTTAAAGTGAAGTATAGCCTCATGCCTCAGTAAACAAAAATTTAACTTTATTTCATTTTAGCTAATTTTCTTCCTTCCTTTTTCATCAAATACTTTTTATATTGTATTTTATTTTCCAAAATTTTTTTAGTAGGGAGAAAGGCTATAGAGGGATAAGAGGGTCAAAATGGCCTAACTCCGATTTTGCTGAAAAAATTCAGGAAGACTCTATAGTATATAGACTAAAAAATGACCAAAATTTCAGAACAAAAGATCAACGGTTTTCGTGAAAAACGCGATTTTCTCATTTCAGAAAATAATTAATATCTCGAGAACTAATGGTCCCACAGAGCACAAATTTTTTGCGGTTTATAGAGCTTCCAAAGACCCACCTTTGAGTATTTTTTTTCAAATTTTTTCGACCTCAATAAATGCTTGAATTTTTATTTTAAAAATTCCAAAACCTCGAAAAAAATTGTTCCTGAAGAGGTAACGTTACGTAATCAATACAACATGTTAAAAAAAAAGTCTTTTACTTGTCAGAATTTTTTCAGATTTTTCGAAGTGGTAGAACAATATTTTATGAATTTTTGTCTGAATTTTTCGCTATACATGGTGAACCATGGGAATTAAATAATTATTAATTTTATTTTAATTAATTAATATTATAATAAAAAAATTATAAATAAAATTATATTATTAATTATAATAAATTGCGTACAACTATTTTCTCAGTTGCGTTTGGCTAATTTTTCTCTTTTTGGTAGATGTATTCAAGTCCGACGAGTGCGTCTCTATTAAGAAAGATTTTCCTACAGAAGTCATTATAATATATCCTTCGCATTCGATTTTTGCAGCAAAATCGGAGCTTAGGCCATTTTGACCCTCTTATCCCTCTATAGCCTTTGATACTTCCATCCCTTGCGCAGAAAGCCCGTTTCCTACCCAAGTACTTAAGCAAATTTTTAACTAACTAGTAAAATTTTTGGAAAAACTAACATTTTTTCAACATCCTTTTTAGAGCCTCCTTCCTGTACTTGTAGTTAATGCCGTACCGTGCGAAAAAAACACCAAACATTCCTAAGGAATATTTTTTAAAAATTCTTAAGCTTTAGGATTTCTATTGTCAATAAAATTCTTGAAAGCGAAAAAATGCAAGTTGAAGAATCCATGTTGGAAACCTTAATCGTAATTTATTGTTATCTTGAAAAACATGGCGAAGTGGTTGTAATGTTATTCTAAGTCCGGTTAAGCCTATTTATGTACGTGGCTGTAATTATCTAAGTACAAGAGTATAAGGACATAGATCAAAGTATAATGTTACACGAGACTGTTAAAAGTTATGCCCTCGACCTTTTATTAAAAGTAAAGAAAAAAAAATTCTTAGAATACGAAGTAAAAACTTGAATGGGCGTTCCGGATGATTTAGCCTGTTTTCAAAGTGTCATCTGATAATCCAGTTTGTGAAGGGAAAAAAAAGTCTGAGAATTGGCGTCGTCTTTTCGTTAAAATAGAAAGGCGGGGAGTGAAAAAAATGAAGTGAGAGGAGATATGGGTTGAAGAAACACCCCCGCGCGAATTGTGACAGGCGTCTCTCGGAAAACTTCTCGCCCGATTAAGCTTTCTCATTATCCGGAGATAATTGTGAAGAAGAAATAAATTAATGGCGTTTAAATTTTTATCAACTTGTAGAAACAACGAAATAGTCCTGAATTGACCTTTTGTCCGTTTTCATTGTGATAGGTGACACCTAAAAAGGCTATATGAGTCCGCGGAAGGCTCATTATGCAAATGTTAAGATAGCTATCTGGCTAATGTCAGTCCTTTGGGCGTGATCTCGCCGGGAAGGAGAATACCGCCGAGTCATTCGCGTTCCGCGGAACTCAGACCACCAGCAACTCGGCCTTCTCGAAAAACGAACGTAAAAACCATTTTAATTGTTTTCTCCTTGCGTTCTTATAACATTTTTCTAGTGCGACATTTCAAACTGTCTCAGAAAAGCTTGATAGATTTGATCACGTAAAAACTCAATTTTTAGTGAGAGTAGATTTTTTCCCTCTTTCATCTTGAGTATTTTATTATGTAACAGTACATTCCTAATGATGGTTTTAAAAAAAAATCAAAGGATTGCGCAACAAAACGTTTTGTTTTCTGTCTTTTTCAAGTCACGCGAGATTCGAAATATCGTGAAAATTTACAATAAACCTTTTTTGGAAAGAAACAGGTGTAAATCGTGAACGAAAAGTCATAAAACGTTACGAAAAAAGGACGTTGTAAAAATCCCGAAGAAGACGTCCAGGCCGTTTTATATTCAACGAATCAGGGCCGAAACTGTCGCGATTGGCTACGAACAACGGTTCTCGACCTACACTTCTGTTTCACTTTCATGGAAAAATTTTATATTTCACCGTTGAGAAATATCTTTTGAAAATAGTGTTTGATTTTTTGCAGGTGTGACAAAGTGGAAAATAATTTTTAGGATTCTTCAAGTTTTATGTATGGGGGGAAAAGGCCGCATTAGGGAAGGACATCTGTTGCAGGGATCCTACGGCCACTTGCCAAACACTAAAAATTCTTCCGGATAAAGTGAGAGGGAAAATAAAAAGTTGATTATAAAAAAAATGCCACGACCTTTTCGATATTCTCATCAGCCCAAAACTAACCGGATGAATAAAAATAGTTTTTTCGCTTATTACGAGAACTGTAATGGTTGTAGCTTCCATTGAGATGATGTTCGAAACAAAGTGTTGGAACAATAAAAGTTAAGTGTTGATGAGAATTCGACGATTTTTAACTGAGAAAAAAGTAATAGAGTCGGAATTGTTCATCGTTAAACGTGACGTCCTTAGGAGGGAAAATAGAAGAAAAAAGAAAACGGGTTATAATACTGTTGTAGACATTTCTGACCCGGGTCAAGGGTCGGAAAGGCACCTAATCTCTTTTCTGAAGGGGCCCCTCGCGCCGCCTCCCCTCGCTGGGGCCATTCCGGGCCGGGGAAGACAAACTGCACTTAAAAGCAAGAGCAATCCGAGGTGATTTACAATCTCGTCCGTAAAAGTGGGAAAAAGGAGAAAGTAAAAAGTGTCCGCTGAGGAGGCGATACCTTAAACCCGCATAACGTTCATGCCCTCCGTCCTTGCATAATCACAAAAAAATTTCAGGGGCCTTTTTTTTTCTATAACAAAAATAAAATGTATATTTTGTTAGCATTTTAGAAGCCCTTTTATCCATAACGATCTCAAAAATGGGGAATGAAAACAAGGATATAGTGTTTCGAGGGGTTTTCGTCGAGGTGTTTTTCCCGGTGGCTTGAGGAAGGAAATGAGGTACTTGTGTTTTAGGGTCGGCTGTATCCCCAGCGTTATCAGTCAGACTAAACGGCTTTGTCAGGGCAAAAAAGGAAGTCAAGTAAAACCCGATAAAAACCTATTTAACGCAAAAATTTGCTCACGAAACGAAATAACGAGATTGGCTTGTCAATTTTGAGATTTATAACCTTCTAAATAGAAAACCCTTCCGATAAGAAGATAAACGATGTTTTAAAAATGATTTTTCTCACGCATTTTAGGCAAGATAATAAAAATTTCAATATTTTCAGGTAAGGCGGTCCCTTTCGTGGAATTGACAGTCGCTCACGCTTCAGTCCTTACGATTCTGGCGATCAGCTTCGAGCGTTACTACGCCATCTGCGAGCCTCTCCGGGCGGGCTACGTCTGTACAAAAACGCGGGCGATGCTCATCTGCCTTCTCGCCTGGGCATTCGCCGCACTTTTCACGAGGTATTTAAATAATAACGATAAATCTACTCGAAACAATGGAACTTTAAATCCATTAAATATTTATGTAAAGTTTGTTTTCTTTCTTTCTTATTTACGACTTACAATCCCCTATTAATACTTCATTAAAAACAATAGTCGTATATTTAATAGAAAGGGGGAAAAAAATTAATTGGCAATTCATTTTGCTTTATATTGACGTCTTTTTTCCGAAGTGGGCGGCCCGCGGTTTTTACGTTGGCGGAAATTATTTGTCAGCTTCGGACATAACTTAATACATGATTTTATATCACGTGATAATGGTGGGTTTTTAATTTAATAACATAATCCAGTTAAACAAGGTAAAACAAGATTTTTACAAGAAAAAAAACCAGAAGCTCTTTTTTTGGATAACAATGCGGCAATAGGAAAAAACTAATTAATCATTTGAAAAATTCTCTTAACCGTAAAAACTTTGATTTAGCAGTAGCCAGGGGATAACGAAGACCCCTCCGAAATTTCCTGGAAAAAAAACTGGAAATCGGGGACCTTTTCTTCTATACGTCAAATTTAAATTGAAAAAGCTTTTCCTTTTTTATGTCCCAGGTGGACTTTGAGGAATAGAAGTAATTTAAAAAAACTTGATGTTCGACTAACCCCTCTCAAATGGCAAAATTTACGCCATTTTTTTACTTTCTAATTCGGAGCCCAATAGGTCAAAAAATCAGGATATTGAAGCCTTGAAAGTTTAAGGCTATTTTCCTTTTTTTATCTAAGGTGGACTATGAGGAATAGATGTAATTAAAAAAATTTAAAATTGATGTTCGACTCAACCCTCTCAAATGGCAAAACTTACGCCATTTTTTACTTTCTAATTCGGAGCCAATAGGTCAAAAAATCAGGATATTTGAAGCCTTGAAATTTAAGGCTATTTTCCTTTTTTTATATCTAAGGTGGACTTGAGGAATAATTAATTAAAAAAAAATTTTAAACTTGATGTTCGACTCACTCCTCTCAAATGGCAAAATTGACGCCATTTTTTACTTTCTAATTCGGAGCCCAATAGGTCAAAAAATCAGGATATTTGAAGCCTTGAAAATTTAAGGCTATTTTTTTTTTTTTATGTCTAAGGTGGACTTGAGGAATAAAATTAATTTAAATTGATGTTCGACTCACCCTCTCAAATGGCAAAATTACGCCATTTTTTTACTTTCTAATTCGGAGCCCAATAGGTCAAAAAATCAGGATATTTGAAGCCTTGAAAATTTAAGGCTATTTTCCTTTTTTTTTATCTAAGGTGGAATTTTGAGGAATAAAATTAATTTAAAAAATTTAAACTTGATGTTCGACTCACCCTCTCAAATGGCAAAATTGACGCCATTTTTTTACTTTCTAATTCGGACCCAAGGTCAAAAATTAGGATATTTGAAGCCTTGAAAATTTAAGGCTATTTTCCTTTTTTTTTATCTAAGGTGGAATTTGAGGAATAAAATTAATTTAATGAAAATTTAAACTTGATGTTCGACTCACCCCCCTCAAATGGCAAAACTAAGATCTAGGAAACGCTGTAGCGTTCAAGAAAGAAAAAAAAGTTTGTTAATTTTTTCAGTAAAGCTTTTCTAGGTACCTTAACCTATACGATCTAAACCAAACATTTTTTTATTTGTATTTAGGTTTAAAAGCGTAATGAGAAGGGGGACACGGGTTTGCCGTATATTTTAGGTCGTTCTAGAACTGTACAATATCAGAAGCAATACCGTAGCCACATCGTAATTCCTTAAGGTCCGGGGGTGGGAACTTCCTCGGGGGAACGAGCTTAACAAAAGTTATCGCCGATTCCTCTCTTATATTGGGTCGCTTTTTCAATTCTTTTTAAAGTTCTTTTCATCCTACGTCACGGAACGTCCGACCCCGCTACATCTTGGGTAAGTAAATTTCCAAATTAATTTCTTTATATTATAAATGGAAATGCAAAAAAAGCCCTTGATGTAGCTAGAGGTCAACGTCCGGACAAAATTGTTTTTTTTTCTTCTATTGAAAATGCGAAGTTTGACCCAAAATTAAGAAGGCTTTGCATTTTCATTTAAAAAGTTTTGTTTTTATTTTTTTTTAGCCCGATAACTGTGATGACACATTATTCTCAAAAGACGGAATATATGATGGACGATGGTGCCGACGTGTTTGACAGAGGCGACGACTTTTTGGCCAGAAGTTTTCTTTTTTATGATCATCTCTTTGTTCTTCATTCTACCTTTGGGCATTTTGATCGTCCTCTACACGGTCATCGCAAGACATCTGATGGCGGATTCAGGGACGTCGAATAGCGGCGACGGTTTCAACCAAAGAGCTAGAAAGCAAGTCGTTTTGATGTTGGGAACTGTGGTTTTGTCATTTTTCACTGTCTTTTTCCATTTAAGGTATTCACACTTTGGGTCATTATCGTCCCGAAAGAATACAATATGAGATTAGGCGTAGAAAGGTACTACAATACTCTATTTTTGTCGTATAATGCATTATTTGAATTCCGCAATTAACCCCATTCTTTATAATCTAATGTCGTCCAAGTTCCGCCACGGTTTCAAACGACTCATCGGCCTAAGGAGAAAAAGGAATTTACTTCTTTTAAGGAATAGAGCGACGATGAGCACCTCTTTGTCAAGTACGAGATACAGGGGATCTCCAGATCTCTCCTGGAGAGACTCTTCCTTAGAATCCAGGCATAGAAATGGCTCTATAAGAAGGAGCGTTATACTTCGTAGTTCCCTTTTACGAACCGAACATGACAGAAAAAACAGAGAATCCGTTCCTACTCACACTGAAAGCTATGTCTAATTTAGTCCTAAAGAAATTAATTAAAAAATCCTTTTAATTTTAATAGAAAATCTAATCTAAAACTTCTCTAGAAATTCAAGAAGCCATTACCCTTAAAGTTTTTAAAGTAATTTATAAAAAAAAACTCTGTGATTTATTAGATCTAAAATTAACTTCTTTTGTTTTTTTCTCTCTTCAAGACATATTTTTTCCCCAAAAGAATATCTTTATAATAAAATGAGAGCTAAATGGCCCTATTGTCAAGTTAATTTAGAACCATCCCCTTTTTTCTTCGTTATTTTTGGCAAGAATCTTTAATTATTTTAAATTTTTTTTTCTATTACCCAGCCAAAGTTAAATCCCAACACTAAAAAGCCAAAGTCCAGGAGACTAATTTCATTTCTCCGTCAGTTATAAACCATTTTGTCCCATTCGCAAGAAATAAGAGTCACACTATTTAGCTTATTTTAAAACTTTTTTTTATTATTTTTTCCCTGGACTAATTTATTAAAATTATCAATATCATTTTAGAGATGCTTTTTAGTCAGTTTTATATTTAAAAGTCAAAATTCAATGGTGCCAAAACCAAATTTTCTAGCTTTAGCGTTCTTGTGTCTTCTATGCATGACTAGTCAAAGACATTTTATTTAAAAAAAATTATATTTAAATATGCTACTTATATATTGTAAATAAAACTATTTAAAACTTATATGTATACCAAAGAAGGCTTGAGCCAGTCTCGAAAAAAAAGGGACTTTTATATATTTTGAATATTTTTTTGTATTTTAGTCATACTAGTCTTGGTGTGTACGTCAACAGGAAATTTTTATAGAATTTATATTTTGGTGTTTAAAACTTTCTAAGTATACTTGCATTTTTTTTAAATAAAGACGTATATTATATGTATTTGTCAAACTTGGTAATAAAAAAAATATTCAAAAAGGCGTTTTTTTCCTTATAAAGTCGTTCCTGGATTCCTTAACCGTGTAGGGTATAAATCAAAAAACGTTTTCGCAGATTTTATAATGAACGAAAAGGTGTAAAACATGACGTCGTCCGAGAATAAACGAGAAAAGATTAGAATCTCGCGAGGGGAAAAATTTCTGTGCAATTTTACGGTAAAACAATGAAGTCAAAAAGTGTGGAGAAGTAATCAAAGGCTCATTATCATAAAGAAGATATTATCATGTTAAACAACTGTTGGCTTTAAGAGCTTTTTAAACGGCACCTTGCATTAAAATATCCTAATTTACATAAAATGTCTTAATTAATATTATATTTACTAGAAAAATTTTTGGGTCACTTTTTGTCTTTTTGAAAAAATAATGTTTTTTTTTTACTATTTTTAGCCCAGTACTTGTGGTAACGAACTACAGAGAAGCGGAGTATATCGATGGAACGAATGTGACGGTTTGCTTGATGGAAGTTGAAACTTTCTGGCCTGCATTTTATTTCGTATTGAGCATAACTGTTTTTTTCGGTCTCCCTTTGGGGATATTGGTCATACTGTACACGGTCATCGCGTGCCATTTGATGTCGAATCCCGGTCTCGTCGCTCCAAACTCACACAGCTCAGCTTTGAGGTAAATCGTATATTTTAATGGTGAAATAATGATATTTTGTTTTTAGATATCGAAGACAAGTTGTGCTGATGTTGGGGACAGTGGTCCTATCGTTTTTCGTCTGCCTTCTTCCTTTTAGAGCGTTGACTTTGTTTATAATAATTGCGCCGCAAGGATACGTGTTGTCCTTAGGCGTGGAAAGGTTTTATAACATTTTGTACTTTTGCAGAATCATGCTCTATTTGAATTCCGCCGTGAATCCGATCTTGTATAATTTGATGTCTTCGAAATTCAGGGACGGTTTCAGAAACTTCTGGGGATCGGAGGAAGGGATTCGCTGGCGAGAAAAGGGACGGTGACTACGTCCACGCTTACGACGTCGTCGAGTAGAAAATCTTCGTCGGACAACCACCTTCTACGAAGAAGCGTCGTCCGGGTTATATCTTTGGAAGAATCCAAGAAATTCGATAACGGTGCATCTATCAAACTTCTCGGGCAAAACGGCACCGCGCAAAAAGACGAAAGTTACGTCTGACTTATCTTTAACCATTACCTTTCTATGTATCCTAAAGTTCCTTATGCTTGTGAAAATAATCAATATTTGTACCTTAAGTTTTTTTTCCGAATTCGCTTTAGCGTTGCTCATTCCGTTCGCTGCTGTCAGGTCTCGGCAGGTTTTCTCTAGAAAAAAATTTTTTTTCTGTAAATTAATTCTTTTTTCTCCAGTATTTTTCCCAAAATTTTTATATTTTGCTCAATTATGCTCATTTTAGAAACCTCGCAGCACCCCCACATATCAATCATATCATATCTCAGTTTAAAAAAGCGAATTCGGAATTTTATTTTTAATTTTTTCCGCTCAAAATTTAACCAATCAATGTACCCCATGACAGTTTTTTGCTCATTTTTTCTTTAATTTTAATTTTAGTCAATTAATTTAAAGCTCACATTTTTATTTTGGACCAAAAACATCGAACAGTGGCCAAAATCAGTTACCATTTTTTGTTAATAATATTTTTAAATGTTGTTAGAATATTTTAACTATAGTTCCTTTTAGGTCCTTTCTAAAAGGGAGGATTCTCCGATATCCTCTCAACTTGTTTGCTCTTCACTCCTCTATCCCTTCACTTTTTTTCTCACCCCCTCGTCAATTCTGTCTCACGCACCCCTCCGTTAATTTCCGCGTTATCCTATTTCCAGGATAATATATCTTAAGAACATTTCTCTTCCCATATTTGACCATTCCCCTTTTCATTCCTAAAATAAAATATTTTCTAATCTTTTTCTTTAATACGAAAATATATATTTTTTTAATAAAAGCAAGTCATCAAACGTATTTTTTACCGTGATAAATTTTATTGTAATAACATTCCTCCCCTAATATAAATGTTAGTCGTCATCGATATTGTGTGTGTTAACATTATTTTTTATTAAATGTGATTAATTTTCATATACGCTTAACTTTGTCTTGTTTTTGTCTTAAAAAATTCTAAATAGCTCAAAATTGTTTTTATGCTCAAAACGAATTTTTTTTAAGCTTTAAAAAGTTGAGCAAAATTTTGTTATTTTATGGGTTCTTTTAAAGTATACCTCAAAAAAGATAGAATTTAAGAATAAAGGGTATTAATGTTATAACGAAGTAATTTTATAATTACAGAAAATTATAAAGGTTGTTTTAATCTAGTCTAATAAAAAATATTGTTGTAGATTTTTGTTTTATTTCTCATTTTTTAAACTAAAATTACAAAATGTTAAATTCCTAAAGGGCATTACCGTGTATCTACCGGCGGGGTTTCTCGAAGCTAATGTGCATAACAATGACTTTTGTCAAGCATCGATCATATTTCAGACTCGCCTTTTAAGGGTCTTAGAAAATTTTCGGCCGTAAATTTTGAGAGATTCAAAAGACTTTTTTAAGGAAAGGATTAAAATAATAAATTGATAAAACCGCATGGATCGCCGGATGTGCTGGAAAACGGTAAGCCGCAAATGTTATTTTCAATAAATAACTGCTGGATTTAGTGATTTCTATAAAAACAATTTTCTCCCTTTGTTTCTTTGGTGGAAAATAATTTACAAGTTATAAGATGAATTCATAACTTGTATCAGATTCTTCCGGAAGTGGGCCAAAATGTAGGAAAAAGTATCCAACTTCAAATCCTTTGTTTTTCCTCAATTTCCTTTTAAGTGGTCCGTTTGTTTTTGTTAATTGAAGTGATGGAAGAGAGAAGATTGGAGGACGTCGGTTTCTGTGGGTTGTCCTCCGTTAAGGGGTTGGGACGGGTGGGGTTTTCTACTTGACGGAGAGTGTTAGATTGCGAAAGAAAAAGAGAGAGGGTGTAAGTGCCACGTGTTTGCGGGGCGGAGACCTCGATGGAATGAGGTTAAGAGCCGCTCCTTTTTACCCCATCGCGCCATCCCCCTTATAGATATTAAACGGCATTTACTACACAATAACCAACAGTGATTTCCCAAATTCGGTATTATTTCCATCTCATCATGAGATTAAATAATCGCCCTAATAGCTCTATGAAAGAACATGTTAGTAAACGTATCATCGAGAAGAAAGGATAATTTAGAACCTACTTAAAATTCAAAGATTGCTTTTTAGCCACATTAAACTCTAATGAGGGTACATTTTAAGCCTTTTCCTTCCAGATAAACGATTTATAGCTCAAATTTTACTATTTTTGACAAAACCCTTCAGTTTGGCTTACAATCCTCTTTTTTTCCTCCCCAGTAAACCTTTCTTCGCTCCGGCATTATCCTATCATTCTCCTTCAATTTTTTCGTATGGTAAGTTTTTTAAAGGGAAATAAGGTGAACCTTTTTGAAGAAAAATGCCATCATCCGAAGAAGGGACCTTTATCTTCCAATGTTAAAAATGTTCCTTAATCTGTCAATATTTGATCAATGAAGGCTGAAAATTACTATAAGGTTTTTTTTCGCCAAAAGCTTAAATAAACTAAAACAAAAAATGTGGATATACACACTCTCTGCGGTGGTCGCATTTCACCCTAAAGCAGTTGAACATAAAAAAATCAGCATTTCGACATTAAAAATAGTTCACCATAATGCGTTTCGGCATAATGCAATTGAACATGAAGCTATCAAAAGTTCAAAAAATTTGATCATAACGCATTTCAAATAAAGCGTTTTGCCAAAACGACTTTTTCAATAACTGCAAGTCGACATAAAAAATTGCAAGTAACCATACGCTTTCCACCAAAAAAGTTTCTCTTTAAAATTTTGTTTCGCCATAAAACTGTTTCTGTCGTTTAATCTCCCATTAACAAGGGACAGCGAAAGAGCAAGCCCACTTTCGCCGTTTAAAACGCATTATGGCGAAACGTCAAAAACCTTAAACTTGACAGTTCACATAATGAAACATAAAGCATCTCACCATAAAGGGAAAAGCAAGCAGGCAGCCAATGGGATCAGCTCGTTTTATGACACAAGGGGTTAATATTTTTTCCTCTTCGAGGATGTGCGAATTGCAGTATGGTGAACTGTCAAGTTTTAAGGTTTTTGTCGTTTCGCCATAATCGCGTTTTAAACAAATAGGATTGCTTTTTGGCTGTCCCTAGTTTATGGTGAGATGAATTATGCCCCAACGACAGAAACAGTTTTATGGCGAAACGAAAAGTTCTTTAAAAAGAAAGTTTCCTTTTTGTTCAACTGCGTTATGTCGAAACGACAAGTGTTAAATCTCTTCTTTATGGTGAGATGTATTATGTTCAAATGCATTAGTGAAGGTTTTCTACTATTTTCTTTTGTTGAGTTGCAGATTTTTTATGGTGAACGGTAACTCGCATTTCTGCTATTTTATGGTCAAATGCATTATGGCGAACCGCATTATGTCGACACGTATACACTCTAATTTTCCGGGTATGTACATCTAAAAAAGGATGAAACAGTTTTTTCTCAAAAAAACAAAAACATTTCCCACCTCCTCACTAAACTAAAATATCCCACTATAAACTTGGAATAAAAATTATCCGTTAGATAGTGCTCGTTTCAATTTTTAACTAACGGCGGATATAATCGTCTCCGTTCAGTCTAGTCTCGTTTTATAAACGGAAAGAATCTCCAGGCTTATACAAAACCGACCTCCAAAAACGTGTCCCAAACAATCTATCAACTTTTAGTGAGTTACTTCTTTTTTATTTACACCTTTCACTATTTCATCTATAAAATTATATATTGTTTTTATTTTTTAAGATTTCACGTCATAATCATTAATCTCACTATCTTTATCTTAAACTATCATTATTATTTAATATTTTAAAAAATTGGGACATGAAAACCCTAAAAACTTTTTATTTTTTGGAGGTTCAGAGATTTATAAAAACTGCATTTAACTCTCGGTTGTTGGTAAAGAATGCAATATTCCGGATATAATAAAATAAATAATAAAATGAATAACTAAATTTTTGAAGCAATCTATAGGCAGTTGGGGAAATGGGTCTCTCAGACCCCGTGGGTCAATTTGACTGGTCTTTGTTATTCGGTTTGGTCGCCATTTTTTCAAAAATCATTTGCAATTTCATCGGATTTTCACCAAATTTTTCTTTCAAATTTTTTTTCTCTCTCGAAATTCTGAAAACCTCAAGCGTTTTTTATCCTCGATTTTTAGGGAATATTTTTTTATTTCCCTCCAAAAATTCTGAAACGTGTTTTAAGTAGGTTTCTTAAATTCAAAATCTACTTATTTTATACTAAAAGGGATTTTAAAAAATGTATATTATTTTTGTGTGTCATTTTAGATTTTTTTTTTCTCAAAATTTTGAGACCAATATTTAGGCATTTGTATTTGTCTTTTCGAAGCACGTCGCACAAGTTTTGGATTCCCCTCAAGTGCCATTATTTAAGCCTTTACCTACGTGATACTGGACAAAATCACGTTTAACACAAAGTTCTAATACCTGGACGTTAATTAAACGCGCTTTTTATCCCATTTGATTTTTCTTAGTTTTTCTGTTCTTCATTTGAATATAAAAGGACTATCTTGTTGATAAAAGGGACAAAACACGAGTTATTTGTGTATCTGACGCACGGATGTAGGATGCCAAATCGAAAATACAACTCCCTCTTACCTATTTTACCTTTTAAAAAATGTTGAAACTAAAAAAGGAAAAAAAATTCAAATTGTCATTTTTTGAATCGAAGCCATAATCGAAAGTTGTCGGGTTGACAACCGGGAAGAGATCGTAACTCGCAGGGTTCCCCCGACGAATCGGAGAAAATCAAAACGGGTGCTTGTTTACAATCATGTCTGGCTCCGAGTCTCGGATCTCTGCCAAAGGTGGTGAAAGGCCCTAATTAAAAACAGAAGAATATTTACTTTATAACGTATAAATATTCATAATCGAATTTGAAATGTTGGAAGGAGGAACGCGCTTAAGAAAGCTCCTGAAATCATCCTCAAAGGAATCTAAAACTGAATGACCGAAAAGATTCGTAAGATTTACTTCACCCAAGTAGACATCCTTTTATTAACGACTCGGAAGTTAGAATGAATTGACCATTACGTCCCAAGTTGTTTTTTAAAGTGACCTTTACGAAGTCAGACAAGTGTGCTCGGATTAGAAGCCATACAATGGATTTTAAAAAAAAGAGAGAAGGGAAAAAAAGTCAGTTTGACAGCAGGTGACATCGGTCGAGGAAACGGATGGCGTTATTAGCAGAGATGAGATCAATCTAAAGGTTCAATGGACTCCCGTCATCAATTCATATTTTAGTTATGAGATATTTTCGGTACGTCTTTTGTTTATTCAAGCACTTTCAAAATAAACATTTTTTCTTAATAGAAGGTCTCTTTAAGAAAACATAAGTTACCTACGCGTAAATTTGGATGTAAAAAATGATTTTTGGATGGAAACCAAAATGAAATATTCAGCTCTTGTTGTACCTAGTTCCTAAAAGATGGCATAATGGCGAATGCTCTATCCTTAAATATTCTTCTCTTTTTTGTTATCCTAGTAGATTGTTGTGCTAAAAACTTATGTTTAAAGCTCTTCGGATTCTGAATACTAGAATGCACAGGGTGTACTGTGCAAAATGTACAGGGTGCTCCAAATAGAGTAGACCAGCAACTTTACGGCAGCAACTTTTTAAATGCTTTGCCGTAAAGTTGCTGGTCCACTCTTGTTGGAATACCCTGTGTATGGGAATCGAATCTTCGGCCTTTGTGTCTTGAGAAACCTTAGAATTTGTAAACAAAATATTTGTCGGGAAAGGGATGTAGATGCAAGCCGGAAAACTATGAAATCTCGCCGTCTTCCGACGTTGGGCCGAGGAATAAAACACTCCTTCACTTTACTCTCAGTCTTTTATTCAGAACAAGAACCACATTTAAAATGAACACCAATTACTTAGTTTTAGAGAAAAGAGTTCAGGGACTTCCTCTCTGCTAGCACTTCTCAAATTCCAGCCCTCTTTCACCACTCACGCACCTTCACCGCACAGACCTGACTACCCTCAGTCACCGGTCTCTATCCGAAGAGTGCCCTCACCCCTCACATAAGGGCGGCTGTACCCTACACTTCTCCTTAACCTTCACCTTCTTCACTTCTACACACTTCGAAAAGAGCAAGTCTACGCACAGCGAGAGGATGCACCTTAACACTTCGTTACTCACGTCGGGTCCCTGCGGACCCGACAGTCTGTTTTTTCAATATTTCTTAATTTTATGCTTCTCAAATTGCCCAATGGGATTTATCTATTCTATTTATTTGATAAGAGCTACTGTTAGGTTATGTTTTTACTTTCTAATACTAAAATTTATAGCTAAGAGAGGCATATTGACCCGACGTGAGTAACTACGTAACAAGAATATAATTTTTTTTTTCTAATTTCCCCTTTTTTTATTGATACGTGGTTACTCACCTCGGGTCCGTAGGGACCCGATGACGTCATTTTATCCCGCCATTTTACTCCTTGAACCAATAGAACCACATATTTTCGGGTCAATTTGACCCGAGGTGAGTATTCATGTTACAAAAATAATGAATTGATACTGCATTTTTAGAATATTAATTTCAATTTCCAATATATAACGTATTTTTTTGCATAATGTGTAATTTTTGTAAGAATATTAGCATTTCAATTATTTAAAAAAAGCACCTTGAAAAGCAATTGGAAGTTAGTTATATATGCAATCAATTTTGAAAAGTGTAAGATTGAAGGAATACACTTTGGAGGAGCAAGTTTCAAGTCATCATTAAATAATCAAAATAATTGATTTCCAATTTTTAAATTTATTAAATCAAAAGAAAAACGTTAAAAGTGATCAAAAAAATTGAGTATTTAATAAGTTTACATCGTTTTGGACAATAATTCACTAATTTAAATACTCGGGTCCGCCCAGACCCGAGGTGAGTAAACTTGTAACTTGTCCACGTGAGTAACGAAGTGTTAAGAAGACACTTACAGTGTTACCCTCTTCTCCCTTAAACCAAAAAAATATTCCAATCCCCGACATAAAAACTGTAATTTTTAAAACTCATTTGACAGTTTTAGTTTTAGGCGAGGCGTTATGTGCAGAGCATATCGGAGAGGACTCTTTTAATATTTTTAGCTACTTCTGTCCTAATTTTCCTTATATTAACTAAAATTTATGAGCAAAGAAATGAAGAAACACGAGCAAAACCACTGACTATCGTGATATCTCCAGAAAACATGCACGGTGAGTACGATTTGGGGGGAAAAAAATGGACACTGAAGAAAATTTAATTTTAGGATTTACTTCAAACTCGCACAGAGTTGTGCATCTCGATTTGAAAGGGGCTCCGCCGAAGTTATCTTATTTGAAAGTCCTTTTGCCCATATTGGCCTCCCTTGGATGCGACATGTTGCTTATAGAATATGAAGATATGTTTCCCTATACGGGACGAATAATCAATATATCGGCCAAAAATTCATATACTAGAAAAGAGGCATGTCGATTTTAGAATTGACTGTAATAAAATGTTTTTTCAAGATATTAGGTGAGAGAGCTTCTGACTTTGGCGCACGATTTGGGCCTTGAGGTGATACCGCTCGTACAGACGTTTGGACACCTAGAGCACGTTTTGAAACTCAAAGAATGGTCGCACTTACGGGAAATTCCACCATATCCGGAAGCTATATGTCCTTCAAACGATCATTCTTTTCGACTCATTCAAGAAATGATCGCTCAAATAATGTCATTACATTCAGGGGCCAGATATATCCACATTGGAGCAGACGAAGTCTTCCATTTGGGCGTCTGCCCTTTGTGCGTTCGTAAAAAAATGAAACCACAGTAAGTTGAATTATCAAACATTTTTTTAATTTTTTTTTCTTAAAAGCGAATTGTTTGTAAAACATGTCAAGAGAGTTGCACAGTTTATAAACGAAAACTACCCGAATACTCAGCCTATTATCTGGGACGATATGATGAGATCGTGGACGAGGGCGGAGTTGGAAGCGAGCAAATTGGCGGAATTCGTTCAACCCATGATTTGGGTCTATTCCAGAAATGTATATGACGTTTTGCGGTCCACACAATGGAGTACTTATATGCAAATTTTTCCTAAGGTATACTTCCATATTTAATATTGCAATACTATTTGAGGGACGTAAATGCCCTTCGACTGCTGAGGTCAAGTTCAAATCCATCCATTCGATATTCCCCGGATTAGTACAAGCCCCATACTTACTCCTCCGCTAAATTGAAGCTATTGACTACGCTAGAAACTGAAGGGTAAAGGGAAAGAATCCCTTAAGTCACATTGTTTTCGAAATTGAGATATTTTCTCATGCGTAAAAACCCGTAGATTCGTACAATAAATGTTTTAAAATATCGGGTAAGGAAGAACCACGGGAATCCTCGACCTTGTATGCGAAAACCCCAGTATTTCAATATAAAATATTAATATTATTTTCCCTCCAATCTCCCCACTACACTGTTTTTATTTTTTCCCTCCACGACTGGAAACCATTAAAATGCGTTTTTCTAATGTAATTTAAAATGAAAAAATGCATAAAATGCATAAAAAATATAATTTAAAAATTCTAATCTAATTTAAAATGCGTTTTCTCCTTACCCTTCATCTAGTATTTTGATTTATTCCAGTAAGACCTAGTTTTTACAAATTAAAATCCTCAACATGAAAAGTTCCGCGACACCGGGACGTCTTGATGGTTTAGTATTGTAAAGATTCAGGATTTCATTAACTCCTAGAAGAAGTTATTGTGTTACCCTCCATGTCGGGTTTTTGGGGTTTTTTCATATTTACCAAATTTTCACACAATTTCTTTAGCCGGTGAAGAAGAATGTAACGAGGGCGATTTTTGAATTTCGAAAAAATGGCGAAGATATGTCAGTTTGAAAATTTAAAACATTATCTGCGGCCAAACCAATTGCCCGATTTCCCGATTTTCACCATATACTCCTCATATTTTTTACAAATTTTTCCGTAAATTTGTTTAATAGGGAGAAATTCGAAACTTCCGCTACTTACGAGAGAGACATCCCTCGGGCAAAAGGTGCATTATATCTACCTTGGATAATTTTGTCGAAAAAAAAAAAATATTTAGACAATTTTTTGACAAAAAAACTTCCCCTACCTTATACTTCCCCTTCCTTATACTTCCCCTCCTTTATACTTTCGTTCCCTTATACTTCCCCCTTCGTTAAACTTCCCCCTTTGTTATACTTTCCCTGACTTATACTTCTCCCTCTGATATACTTCCCCTCCCCATATACTTCCCCCCTATGTTGTTATTTTTACAAATTAAAATCCTCAACATGAAAAGTACCGCAACACCGGGATGTCTTGATGGTTTAGTATCGTAAAGTGTTTCAGGGGTTTCATTAACTTCCTTTAAAGAAGTTATTGTATTACCCTCCATGTCCCGGCAGAAGGTATTAATAATACCATGCTGTAGTACCTTTTCTTTTTTTTCTTTCTCCTTGTAAATAATTATAAAAATGTTTATAATATTTCTAGTTTATAAAAAAAAAAGTTTTTTCATTCATTCATTCATTCATTCATTCATTCATTCATTACCCTCCATGTCGGGTTTTTGGGGGTCTTCCATTTTTACCAAATTTTCTAACAATCTTCCTAAATAGTTGAACAACTCTGCGATTTTTGAATTTCGAAAAAATGGCGAAGATATGTATGTCTGTTTGAAATTTTAAAAATTATCTACGGCCAAACCAATGGCCCGATTACCCGATTTTCACCATAAACTCCTCATATTTTTTACAAATTTTTCCGTAAATTTGTTTAATAGGGAGAAATTTGAAACTTCCGCCACTTACCTCGGGCAAAAGGTCCATTATTTCAACCTTGGATAATTTTGTCGACAAATCTTGAGAAAAATTGGAAAAATAACTAAGAAAAACTTTCTAAAAAAAATTATACATCCCCTCCTTCATACCTCCTCCTCCTTAATACTCCCCCTCATATATTGTTCCTTCTCTTCAATGCAGTTTTGATTGGAAGCTCTTCAAACTATTGCTTTTGTTTCAGGTATGGGTCGCAGGGGCGTTTAAAGGAGCGTTGACTCCCACGAGTATATTTCCGACCTTATGAATCGCTACGAAAACCAAAAGTCTTGGTTAAGCCTTTTGAAAACGGTTAAAAAATCAGAATCTGAAATCGTCGGATACGTATCGACTGGATGGTCGAGATACGACCACTTCGCCGTCCTATGTGAAATACTTCCTGCCGGATTACCATCTCTTTTTCTCAACCTCATTTCCCTCAACGGTCCTGAACTTGAAGACGACGAAATCCTTAAAAAATGGTCGGAAGCCCTTTCCTGTCCCAACGTACGATCTACCGACTTGAACAAACTGGACGACGTCCCCGATTTCCTTTATTACTGCACCTTCCCAGGGATCGATCTTTTTAAACTGTTATTTCAACTTTCCGTTCTGAAAATGAACGTTGAGGATATAGAAAAGTCATTGACAATCCAAGAAGGTTGGATGACTCCATACAACATACGCCATAATTTCACAAGCCCTTATCGTATCATTCAAATGTACACGGAAAAGAAAGTCTTCCCGATTCTAAACTCTTTAAATTTTTTAAAAAGAAACCTCACATTTTCAATGAATCAATACTTCGATATTCACACAACAAATGAATTCTTACAACAAAAACTTCTACCATTGCAAAACACACTTTTAAACTTAAGTAAAACATTAGATAAACTTATTGTTAAGAAATCATGGCCTAGGCGACCTTTATACTAGATACTAGACATGCTATTTTCATTCCAATTTTGTAAAATAAATGTTTTTGTGTTTTTCAATCTTAGTTTTTATATTTCATCATTTTACTAATTAAATTATATAAGAATCTACATGACTGAAAATTTCAATTAGCTTCAGAAAAAGGAATCGTTGCTCACCAAGAAAAATGTACGTACATAATTTTTTTTATTATGAAAAATACAGGGTGTTCCGATTAAAGTAGACCAGCAGGTTGACCAACTTCGTTATTTTAAACGAGAACCCCTATTTTTTATTTCAGATTCGTAATCTACGCAAAATTTCAAGTAGTTTGACTATTCTTATGGCCGCTTTAAACCACTTTAACAATGTGTAAAAATGGATTTTAGATTAAAAAAACGCTAAATTTGGCATTTTTTAAAGTTGTCCAAAGAATCATGGTAGCGTCGTTCCAACCGCAGTTTGATAGTGGTTTGAAACTTCTGGAACAAGCCAGAAGGATTTGCACGTCTAATTTGACGTCAGATGACTTCAGATTTGTCGACCAACAATTCAAACGACGTCGAATTTGACGTCCAAATCCTTCTGCGCATGCTCCGGGAGTTTCCAACCAGTTTCAAACTGTGGTTGGAACAAAGCTATTATTATGATTAATCAAATCATCTTATTTGGCGTAGATTACGAATCTTAAACAAAAAATAGGGGTTCTCATTTGTTTTAAAATAACGAAGTTATTTTAAACCCTGTACACCAAAATCAAAATTCCTTAATTGCAATCAATTCTTCGTCAAAAAGAATTAATTAAAAAACAAGGGGGTTTACATTTAACATTTTTTTTTGCATGTCTAAATGCTTTGCTATAAAGTTGCTGGTCCACTCTTGTTGGAACACCCTGTATAAAGTACTTGATGGCCGAGAATTTGTAAAAAAAAAGATTGACTACCTAAAAGAGGTCATCAAAATAATTTCACTTTATTCATGTTTCTTTCTTGGGAAATCATGGTATTTTTACAGGCTCAAAAGAGCAGTCGGGATATTTTTAGTTGACAGAAGGCGGGAAATCAATTTTTTGCGGCAACCATGTTTACTGGAAACCTTTCGTCTGTTATAACGTTTTCTATGCCGCCAATGTTTACGTCTTAAAATAATTTACTTATCAATTTATTGTGTTTTAGTACTTTTTTTTATTAATAAACTTAACAAGGTTAGTATGATATTTTGACTTTGATTTTTGATTTATTATTCTGTTTTTAGATGTTTAGTCAGCCGGGGCTTAATACTTCGAATTCGTTCAGTACGGTGACGGTGACACCGACATCGGCGAATCCGATGAAGGATTTCGAAGTCACCTCGCCGCCGGACGATTCGATCTCTTCGCTCGCTTTCAGCCCGGCGACTCTTCCGCAGAACTATTTGATCGCCGGATCATGGGATAACAATGTTAGTTTATGCCATATTTAAATTCTAATATGACTATTATTGTTATTTAGGTGAGATGCTGGGAAGTGGAACAGTCTGGGAAGACAATACCAAAATCGATGCAGACGATGGGTGGCCCTGTCCTTGATGTTTGTTGGAGCGACGTACGTTTTGAAATCTTTTAAAGATAATTTTTGTATACGTTTCAATTTACAGGATGGACAAAAGGTGTTTATGGCTTCTTGCGACAAGCAAGTCAAATGTTGGGATTTGGCTAGCAATACAACTTTGCAAGTAGCAGCTCATGACGCTCCTGTTAAAACTTGCCATTGGATCAAAGCGCCCAATTATTCTTGTTTGATGACTGGATCTTGGGACAAAACGCTTAAAGTAATTGCAATTTTCATTTTCGATGAGAATCTACAGCAGCAGCTGGAAAAACGTTGCATGTCGATTTTTTCAAAAAATGGTTTTTGATGGATAAAGCACTGTAGTTAATTTTCAAACCCTTGGTAGCATAAAATGCGCAAGGCGAGGGGCAAATTGTGGTTTGGTTTTGTGGAAAAACGTTTCATGTAGCGCTGAGTAACCACTGTGGTTTTTGCATCATTTTAGTGGAAAAACGTTTGCGTCTTCAGTTAACCAGTTTCCGTTTTAATTGATTTTTAGACAAAATTCACTTGCTGTCAAGTTGCCTTTTGCTGCATGCAACTTTTTTTCCAGCTATTCAGTAGATAACCAAAAAAAAATCTTCATTTTTAGTTTTGGGACACAAGAAGCGCTCAACCAATGATGACCATAAACTTACCAGAAAGGTGCTACTGTGCTGATGTTGTATGTTAAAACACAATTTTTGTTATGTTTTTTACATATATTTAAGGATTATCCGATGGCTGTTGTGGGAACTGCGAAACGTGGACTGATCATCTATCAATTGGAAGGTCGCCCTCAAGAATTTAAAAAGATTGAATCGCCATTGAAATATCAGCATCGCTGTGTAGCGATTTTTAAAGACAAGAAACGCCAACCGACCGGTTTCGCTTTGGGAGCGTGGAGGGACGTGTCGCTATTCAATACGCTTCTCCGTCAAGCCCCAAGGAGAATTTTACTTTTAAATGCCATAGGACGAACGCTACCGCTGGAGCTTATCAGGACATATATGCTGTCAATGATATTGCTTTTCATCCCGTTCATGGCACTTTGGCGACTGTAGGGTCTGACGGTACTTTCTCCTTCTGGGACAAAGATGCCAGGACAAAACTTAAACCGAGTGAACCTATGGAACAATCAATCACAAAATGTGCTTTTTCACACACTGGACAAATATTTGCTTATGCTGTCAGCTACGATTGGTCTAAAGTAAGTGTTTTTTTAGACCTTTTTCTTCAACATAATTATATTTTGGCATCAACACAAGGCCTTTTTTTTTCCCACTACAAAGTAATGGCATTTTCTACTTAATTTTGAACCTTTCCATCAACTTTTGGAATTTTATAATTTATCCACTTTCACTATCTTCAAATCTAGCCAATTCTACTCAAATTTAATTTAAAAAAAAATTTTGTGCCATTTTTAATTACTTTTGGACCTTCAAACTATGGCATTTTAGCACTTTGGACTTAGAAATACAGAAATTTGAACTTACTATTTGTTTAAATATAAGACATTGAGCACTTTAATGGCATGAAAACCGCATAACCTAATTTTTAAACAATAGTCTATGCCAATTCTCCATTTATAAAAATTCTGGCTTTTACCCAAGAACTCTCCTGTTACCTTTGGTTCCTTTAATTTCTTATAATCGATCTATTTTCTTGTTGTTTTTTAGGGTCATGAATTTTACAACCCGATGAAAAGAACTACATTTTCCTCAGGTCTTGTTTCGACGAACTCAAACCACGAGGGTCGTAAAAATTAAGAGTCTTAAATTTTTTATGTTCATTTTTAAGATGTAAAATTTTGTTTTTGAATAAATTCTTTTTGTAAGGTGATCTTATTTATTCTATTTATAATAGGATGCCTAGTTTTTCTTAAATAATTGGAAACTTCCTCAAAGAAGTTATTTTATTGGTGGAGTATCATTTCCCTTGTTATTTGGGACATTGATTTCAAAATCAACGCCATTTTTGCAAATACAAAAAAATTAATAAAAAAAAAATTAAGAGAATTTGGTAAAAATCTAATGAAAAACATGGAATAATATGGGTTTGAAACCAGGGGCCCAAAGGAGCCATTTTGAGAAAATGTCTATCAAGGGTATAGCAATAACTTTCTTTTGGAAAATTTTCTTATTTCACGAAAAACAACCTTAAGGAGTATCGCAATAATTTTCTTTTGGGAAATTTTATACCAGAATAAAAATAAATGCTTTTTTGAAAATTCGGTGAAGATCTGATGAAAAATATGAAGTTTTCAGGAATAAAACATGGACTAATTTTTTGGATGCCTAGTTTTTCTTTAAATAATTGGAACTTCCTCAAAGAAGTTATTTTATTGCGGAGACTGTGTGTGGAGTATCATTTCCCTTGTTATTTCGGACATTGATTTCAAATCAACGCCATTTTTGCAAATAAAAAACTTAGTAAAAAAAAAATTAAGAGAATTCGGTAAAAATTTAATGAAAACATGGAATAAAATGGGTTTCCAGGGGCCCAAAGGAGCCATTTTGAGAAAATGTCTATCAAGGGTATAGCAATAACTTTCTTTTGGGAAATTTATACCAGAATAAAAATAAATGCTTTTTGAGAATTTGGTGAAAATCTGATGAAAAATATGAAGTGTTCAGGAATAATCATAATCTCATTTTCCATAATCCAGTGATCCGGATGAGCCATTTTAAAAAAACCATCTATGATGGTATCGCAATAACTTTGCAGAAATTGTGATACCCTCCACGTCTGGTATTGGAAGGGTCATCCAGACCCCTGCTCAATGATCTTTACCCATACTTTTTTATAATAGAATTAATTGTCTTATTACACAAAATAAGTCTTTCTGGGTCAAATAGTTGGAACCTTCGGTTATTTATAGAGCGTTATTTGGCAATGGGACGTTTTCCTCCGCTGAAACTTGTTTAGTGTGTGTTGAGGAAAAAAATGGTCATAATTGTCTTTTTTTTCTTGTTATTATCAAAATCATTTTTAATGAGTAAGAATTGGTTTTTTTTCTTCTTTTTGGTCAAAACTTTATGAGTTCTAGTCGAACTGAGATAACAGCAAAAATCTTCTGCAGAGCATCTTTAATTGAAATTGATAGATCGTTAAATTCCAAAGAATAGCATAGCACTTTATAAGGTCCTATACACGATGGAATGAGTCTATATTCCGTTTTTAAATATAGAATATCGTTCTTCGGGAGTGGGATACTTGGGAGTGGGGCGTCTTGGAACAAAACCCAAAGTAGACAACCTAGTCTTGTGCAGTCTTGCCTAGTCATCACTACACCAACATCATATTTTAGAAACCATGGTAAGGAATATATAATATCATGTACTTACATTAAGTGAATATAAGTGAAGAGTGAGAACTTCTGTGTATTATGAAGGCACTGCAAATCGTGCTTATGATCATGTAATCCATTTTTCGCATGAAAAATTCTTTATAACATAAAAAAAGTTTATGATTTTCTACATTTTTAAGTCATAAAAGGTAATCTCATGATTTCTTAATAATTAAAATGGAACTAAAAGTATTTAGGGTGTAAAATGACATTACAACTAAAAAAAAATTTTTTTTGTGCCTTCATGATATTTTATAATCTAATATAAAAATTAATATATTTTATTTAAACTAATATATGAGGACCCTGAAAACCTAAAAAAGACTCAATAAAGTTCTGGTGTATAATTTTTGTTTAGAATACAGCAAAATTGTGATAGTTTTTGCGATAGTTTTAACTAACTTTTTATGAGTTTTAGGTTTTTTAAAAGCTGACTTAAATTTCTTTTAGAGTGAATATTTTGAGGTGGCGTCTTGGGTTCTATTTTAGTCGAGATTTGGCAAACTGCCCCTTCTCCCTTTGCCTTTTTAGGCCTGAGCTATTTTTGATTTGGGATCACCTTTCGGTCATTGAACACGAAGATTATACTGTTTCTTTTTCTTGTTTTTCTCTAGGCTGATAAGGAAAAGAAGGTAAAGAAGAAGAAGGCGAAGGAAGATGCACCCGCGGAAGCCGCCCCGGCTGCTGCGCCCGCTCCGGCCCCAGAACCGGAACCTGCTCCAGCACCCGCTCCGGCCCCGGCCAAGCGGCCCTCTTCCAAGAGCAGCAAAAAAGCTAAGAGGACTGGTTCCTCCGTCTTCAACATGTTCACTGAATTCCAAGTCGCTGAATTCAAAGAAGTTAGTTTCAAATCTAAAAAAAATGATGAAATTAAATTTGCAATTTTTTAGGGATTCTCCCTTATGGATAAAGATAAGGACGGAATTCTTGGAAAAGAAGATCTTAGAGCGACCTGGGATCAGTGCGGTAAACTTCCGACCGAGAAAGAACTTGACGATATGTTAGAAGAAGCTCCGGGTCCAATCAACTTCACCCAAATGCTCACCCTCTTCGCTGCTAGGATGTCCGGCGGTTCCGACCCCGACGATGTCGTCCGCGCCGCTTTCAAAGCTTTCGACAAAGACGGCCTCATCGACGGAAACGACCTCAAACACGCCCTCCTCACCTGGGGCGACAAGTTCACCAAGAAGGAAGTCAACGATGCCTTCGACGCCATGGACATTGACAACCAGGGGATGATCGACACTGAAAGTCTCATCCAGATGCTCATCGGTGGTGGTGACGAAGAATAAGTTCTTTATTTAAAAGAACAAAATATGACAAAAATGCATAAATAAATTTTTAATCAAGCAAGATTCAATTTGTACATTTTATTTATTAATTTAATAAAGAGAGCAACCTCATTTTGTATTCTTTGTTTTTCTTCCTCCTCCCTTGTTTAGTCCAAAAAGCCATTTCTGCATGACCAATCTGCAAAACACAGTCCATTGTCCAGACAAGAATTGTGACCCATAAATTGCATGAAAATTTCCATTTTTGCATCAATATAATCATCCTTCATTACAAATTATAATGTACATTTATATACAGGGTGTCCCCATTAGATGGACATACAACTTCACGACAAAGCATTTAGTCCTACAAATAAAAGTTAAATGTAAACTCTGTTTTTGAAAGGGGAATCGACTCTATTGGTAGATTTTCGTTTTGGTGTACAGGGTGTCCCAGAGCGACAATAACTTCGTTATTTTAATAATAACCCCTTTTTTTATTTCAGATTCGTAATCAAATTTCAAGTAATAAAATGGTTTAGACCAAAACGCTAAATTTGGCATTTTTTGAAGTTGACCAAAGAGGTCATATGAAAATCAACTTGAAATTTGATTCCCCTGGGGCGCTGGGAAGTTACTGGGGGGCGTTAAGAAAAATTTGATTGTGAGTCCTTTTTTTTTAGTTTAATTTTTATTAATGCGATAAAAAAAAATTTTCTAAAAAAAAAGGGCTACAAAATCACGGTCTCTTTGAAAACGAGGCGCTTGAGATACTAAACCAACATGACCGCCAAGTCTTGCGGTTTAGTATGACAAAAGAAAATATGAGAAGAGATGAAACGCCCGTGCTCCCGTTTTCAAGCTCCCCTTGACGACGCGAAATGATTGTTTACAGGTAATATCAGTGATTACTGATGAGTTATATGATAATATGTTATCAATTACTCTGAAATCCTTAATTTTTCGGAAAAGATAATTGTCTACAGGCTCTTCGCAGGGCTTCCTCCCTCAGTATTCTACCATTTTAAAAAGTACTGGTTGAAGAGTTTCCAACGAAAACTTCCTTAAGGAGAAGTAAGAATATAGGAGGGGAAGTATACGGAGGGGACGTAAAATGGAGGGGAAGTATAAAGAGGGGGATTTATAACGGAGGGGGAAGTATAATGGAACGAAAGTACAAATATAACGAATGGAGGAATGTAATAATGTATAACGAAGGGAGGAAAGTATAAAGAGGGGAAGAATAAGGAAGGTGGAAGTTTATATTTTTATTCGAAAAATTTTCCGAGTTTTCCTTTCCTTTTTTTTCGAAAAATTGTCCAAGTTTTTTTCAGAAATTTTCCGGGGTTTCCTTTTTTTTTGAAAAATTTTCCGAGTTTTTATAATGGGCTCTTTGGCCTAGGGATGTGCCTCTCGTAATGGGTAGAAGTATGAAATTTCTCCCTACTAAAAAAAAATAAAATTAAAAAGTGGCAATTTTTTACACCAAAAATTCTTAAAAAATATAAGGAGTCCCCCTCCGTTATACTTCCCCCTCCTATATTGTTACTTCTCTTTAAGGAGGTTTTTGTTGGAAGCTCTTCAAACCAGTACTTTTGATCCTTCTGTCTGGAAATCATTAACCATATCCAATAAACTGTCTATCAAGGGTTTTACAATAACTTGTTTTTCCCTAAAGAACCCTCATTGACAGAGAACCTTCCAAGCTATAAGAAGGGTTTTTCACAAAAACACAAGAAAGTAAAAGTGGTCGTATTTTATTATTTGTCTATTTCAACAATACAAAAATTCACTTGAAAATAAAAATGTGAAAAAAGAAAAAGTATGATAATCGACATTGTGGAGAAAAAAAAAGTATAAAATTTGTTTAAAAACATAGAATATTATGTTGATTTAATATAATATTTACAATAACTAATTGATCAATTTTTTACGCTAAAAATACAAACATTTGATAAAAAATAATACTAGCGTCTTTTATGTTGACATAAATTGGAAATTTTGTACTTTGAAAAAAGGCTAAAACAGAGAGCTGGTTTTTTTCTATATTTAAAAAAAGATGCATAACAAAGAAAAATATAAAAACTTGTTATAAGGAAATTTACATAATATTGCAAGTTTTCCAGGATTTCGGTTTTTCTTGAAGATCGGCTTCGAATTGAGAATCGTCGAGAGGACTGGCGATGGTGTCGTCAAAGTTGACGGCCATGGAGTCGTCTGAGGAGATGGCTTTTCCCCTGGATGGTGTGAGCGATTCTTTGAATTTGAGAAAAAGAGAAGAAGGTGAGCGTAGTAGCGCCAACCTGGGCTTTCAGTTGATGGTGTTTTGCATCGTTTGCTCTCCCTCTCTTCGGTATCTTCGGCTTTTCTTTTCGAAGCCGGATGTGGAGGAGTGATCAAACCACGGAGAGGCCTCCTACCAGTCAAACGACGCCCGGAAGAATTAATTCTTTCCACCAACTCAGAAACCTGTTCTTTCTCCATCACTTTTTGTTCTTCATTTCTTTTTTAGGTGTTACTTTTTTCGTTTCTTTAATCGGTGTTTCATGATGAGTATCTTTATTCTTGGCCTCTTTAATTTTTATTTCTTTATCTTTAATCCTTCTGCTGCTACGTTTGGGACTTTCTTTCGTCTCTTCATCAAAAGAGAGTTCAAATCTTCAATTTCGATGACTTCAGGGTCGGATTTTTGGTCGTTTTTCTTATGCTGTTTCTCAGCGACTTCCTGAGCCCTCATGTCTTGCTCGACCTCATCCAAACAGATAATGTCAAAGTCGTCGTTGAATCCGTTATTCCCATTTTGTTTATTCCCATTGGTGAAGACTTCAGCAGGTTTTTGCTTAACGCTTTCCAACCCGAGGCCTCTCCATTCTGAACTATTACAGACTCCATTTTTATCGATCCCTATAAAATAATTAAGTAATAAAAAAAATTAGAGAAGTTTGAACCAAACTGCCTCAAAGTTTTTTTTCAGTCCAGTATTATAAGTTTTTAAAATACTTAATAAAATAACTTACTTGGCACTTTTTAGAACTTATAAAAGGTGATAAATAATGCTGACTCCCGTTTTGTAAACTCCACCTAAAACATAAATAAAAACAATTTAATGCAAGAAAAATTAAAAAAAAAAAAAAAAATTTGATCAAATCTATTGAAAAAAGTAAGCACAAATCAGAGGTTAAATTGCAATTTTAAAATTTCAAACATACATTTTTCTGCCATTTTTTAAAATTCAAAATTCGCCCCTGAAAATTTCTAGTTCACCTATTTTGGAAGATGGGCGAAAATTAGGTAAAAATCAGTAGCAAATTGTGGTGGTGAAGTGTCACAGAAAAATTTCTACGGACTGACGGAGGCCGAAGGATTTATATTTATTGTAATTTACACTAATGGTGCTTTAAAAAGTTACAATATACAAATAATAAAAAATAGATCTTGAATACAACAATGTAAAAAAGTAATAGCAACTTATCTACTAATTAAAGAATGATTTTCGAACTCTCCCACACAGTAGAACGCATTTTAAACCAGAATCAGAACAAACAACCTAATCTTCCTCATAAAACAGTCAATTTTATCACTGCCCCCCCCCCCCCAAATTAACAAAAAAAAATAAATAAATAAATTTTAAAAAAGTCAAATTTTACAATTATTTTTTTACAAACAAAATCTGAAGGATTTAAGTAATAATCGTTATAATTAAAAATTATTCAGTAGTCACTTTTAATTGGAGTAGCTCCATAAGTGGAGAGTGAACATAGATACAAAATTGCTGATGGAACAACGGACAATGAAAACCATGTTAAACCCAACTAGTTCTCCAATAGCCATTCCAAAAACCTATTAGTTTATGCAAAATTAACCCTTTGAGACGCGTGTGACGCCAGATTCTCTGCGCTACTGGCGCAGCACTTTTCCCCTCACTTCTCCCCGACCCTCCCAGCGCCCAGCAAAGCACAGAAAGCGATGAGTGATGCGATCATCACGTAGTTCATTTCTTCCCCAACAGATGGCCAGTTTTTGCATGTCGCTAGCGCACATTTTAGAGAGGCTTCCCGCAGTTTTCGCTGGGCAACTAAAGTCGCCTGCGGTCTCCAAGCGACATGCGCGCATGGCAACTACAGTTGCCTGCGGTCTCAAAAGGGTTAACGTTGAATTCCTCAGCTCCCTTTTTACCAATACTCTTGAAATTTACACATAATTTACTTCTAGCAACAAGAATTTTTTTCTCCCCAATCACCATAACAGAAATCTTTAAGTTCAATAAGCTAGCAGTAGTAACTCCTAAAATAATACGATTTTTGCTACGTATGGCAGAATGCCAACACGTTCCCAGACAACCCTTTGATCACAACTGATCAAATAACCTTCTTTTAAAACAATCAATTTTATCACTCTCCCAAAAAAATTTGACAAAAAAAACGCCATATTATGCCATTATTTTACACACTGAATCTGAATATTTCGAAGTAAAAATCGTTATAAAGGTATTTTCTAAATCTTATTTTTTGGCACGGCCTCCTGAGGATCGGTGCCAAAAAGTTCATAGAAAATAGTTCCAGATAAAAATTTTTACCTTAAACAAAATATTTAAAGAATTTTGGGATCGGTAGTAATGAGTCATTACGATTTAAAAGATAAATATTTGGAGTGCCCATTAATCAATGAAAACAATGAGAAGCGTCTTTAAATGGGTTATTATAAAAAAGAAGCGGAAGAAAATAATTCTTTAGAAAGACCTTGAATTTGTGGAACCGGCTAGGGTCAAAGGCGGTCAAAATGTCAGAACGTTTATATAAAATAAACGCGGCAACTTAAATTTAGGTCAAAAATAATTAAATTAAAATTTTTACCAATAAATACAACGTCGATTACAAATTCCTTTGTTTGTAGTCAATTAGCCGATGTCTTCCATAACGCCAGGGGCATAAAATTGATCAATAAATTAACCGGACGCCGATTTTAAATAATTTACCGGAAATATTTAAAAACTGTTTTTATAATTGGTAAAAACGCGAAGTTGGCGAAAGGAATAAAACAGAAGCGGGAGATGTATAGTTGTTGTGGCTTGGAAAAGAGATGTCCACCGCAGGGCTGACAACTTAACGTTGTGTAACAGGTTTGTCCCACGGTCAAGGTCGTTCATTTTTTCCCTCCTTTTTATCTCCCCAAATATTATACGCTAAAAAACTTACAAAAATTGATGTTGCAGTTATTTTCGGTATTTTTAAAAAGTGACAAATGGAAAGGAGTATTTTTTAAAAAAAGGAGTGTAGGACCAAGGACGCGGATTATTTTTCATGTAATTTAAGTCGTTTGAAAAGTAGTAATGACAGCCTTGGATGAGAAAAAAAAAGTTTCTGAAAAAAAGTTAACGGCCGGTTAAGGAGCGTGTAGAGAGCAGCACCGGATTTTCACTGCTCCACTTTGATCAGTTATTTTCAATTTTGATTTTTCTTATCATCTGTTATCAGTAAGTTTGATGAAAGTACGCTATGTAAACTTAAGCTCAATTTAATTTATTTTCACCTTCCAATGTCGGAAGGAAAACACCAGAAATTGGGCAAAAGTTCAAAAGCCCAGTTGAACAATGAAGAGAATAATCCATGTTTTAAGGTAAAATATCTTAAAATTTAGGGTCAATTTGGCATTTTGACTAAAGTTTAGATTTTAAAATATGTTTTTATTAATTTTTTTCCTTCAGGTAATTGATTGCTATTTTTAGGAACATAAGTTGTCGCTGGAATGTTTGACTAAAAACGACTATGATAATCAAAAGTGTGCTTATCATTTTGAAAACTACAACACATGCAAATCATTTTGGGTAAGAATGCCTTAGTTAACAATCAGTTAAAGCATGATTAAAATCCGGCGTCTACGAGGTCTAAAAACTGTCTCTGTGGGTTAGTGATCAAGGTTTTAACTCCTGCCATGGAGCGATTTCTGAATTTAACAAAAAATAGTTACTGATACGTTTGTTCACAGCTATTAATTGCTAAAAATTGTTAAAAATTGGACCAACAGTTTGGCCGCAGTGCAGTTTTTAAGATTTCAAAAACTTCTCTTCTATTTTTTCTAAATTTTCTCTTGAAAATTTCTTGTTCAACCAATTAGGAAGATCGTGTGAAAATTTGATTAAAGTTGTGTGCTTTGTTGTATAAAATTACCATGTCTAAAAAACCCAACCAATAGGGTAAACAAACGTGTTTAGACATGCAAAATTAAATTTTTAGGCCAAATTAACCACTAAAACCAAGATTTCAATGATTCATGGCCTCAAATTTCATTTATTTGTTTATTGAAGTACATTTAAAATTTTTAAAATATTTTAACAAAATAAAACTAATTCTTCTCTTTGACTGGAATTGCACTTTTAAAATATTTAAAAATACTTACCCATCAAAGATCATGTTTTCAAGTTAATCCCTTGAAGAGAAGTTACTTTCTATAGACAAACTTTTGAAAAGAACTCACAACTTTCATCCTTTGAGAAACGAGTTTCTTGTGCTACTTTGTTAATACTTCTTTCACCTATTAGTGCACACTAGTAATCAATAGTAATTTTTATGTTTTTTATTTTGAAAATTTTTCAGAATGCAGTTAGTAAGAAAGAAGAAATAACGGAATCAAGCCTCACTACCTCCTTTAGAAGAAAGGAAGATAATCCAAGAAAATTATTTAAAAAATGGAACCTTTTAAAAAATATGTACATTTAGATTAATAAAGTTTTATTTTAATTTGAACAATTAAAAAAAAATTGATTTCGAAGAAAAGAAATCTCCTAAAACATGGTATGTTGGTTTTTATGACCATTTTTATAACTTTGATATTTTCAAGATGACAAAAAATGGTAGATTTTGTGAAAAAGGATTAAAATTGTGGCCGTGTTCCTGAAGCGACAGACGGCATGGCAGAAAAACATCAACTTTCTTCTACAGCAGTGTTTCTCAATCTTTTTGAAGCCTGCGCCCCCTAAGAGGAGGAAAATACTTAGCGGTTAAGTTTTTGCCCTTTACTTAACGGGCCGGTTAAATTTTTTACGCGGTTAAGGTTTTACCTTTACTAAATGGGGGTTAAATTTTTGCCCTTTACTTAACGGGCCAGTTTACTTTTTAACGGGCGGTTAACTTTTTGCCCTTTACTTAACGGGCTGGTTAAATTTTTAACAGGCGGTTAAGTTTTTGCCCTTTACTTAACGGGCCGGTTAATTTTTTTAGGGTGGTTAACTTTGCCCTTTACTTAACGGGCCGGTTAACTTTTTGCTCTTTACTGAACGGGCCGATTAAATTTTTTAATGGGCGGTTAAGTTTTTACCTTTTACTTAACGGGCCGGTAAAATTTTTGCCCTTTACTTAACGGCCGGTTAACTTTTTGCCCTTTACTTAACGGCCGGTTAACTTTTTGCCCTTTACTTAACGGCCGGTTAACTTTTTGCCCTTTACTTAACGGCCGGTTAACTTTTTGCCCTTTACTTAACGGCCGGTTACTTTTGCCCTTTACTTAACGGCCGGTTTACTTTTTGCCCTTTACTTAACGGGCCGTTAACTTTTTGCCCTTTACTTAACGGCCGGTTAACTTTTTGCCCTTTACTTAACGGCCGCTTAACTTTTTGCCCTTTACTTAACGGCCGGTTAACTTTTTCCCTTTACTTAACGGGCCGATTACTTTTAAACGGGCGGTTAAGTTTGTGCCCTTTACTTTTCGGGCAGCAATAAAAATTAAATAAAAAAAAAAGGACTCACGCTAACGCCTCCATGGCTGGCCACTTAGCCATTTCCCCCTATCACCCAAATTTTGCATAACGCCCCACAGTAACTTCTCAGCGCCTCCGCGCCCCGTTGAGAATCTTCAGGAATCTAGAATCTACAGGCTCTGGAAGACCCTGTACCAAAATGGAGGGTAATTCAATAACTTTCTTTGAAGTTAATTTAAGATAAAAATGTTTAAACTATTAAATCGTAGCAATAATAATCTTTAATTGTTTACAAAAATAATCTACAATCATAATAATTAATGATATTCTCACTTTTGCCTTAACATAATTTCCATAATCTAGACGAAAATCTCCGGACATTTTCACCAAAGCGTGGCAGTGATTGGAAGGTGAAAAAAAAAAAAATTAATAATCACAATTTTTTAAGGTGTCTATTAAATAAAATGATATGTCGATTTAGCCAATTATGACTAGACTACTGAAAAATGGTGACATGGAGGTCTATAATATTTTCAAAAATAATTGAGGACTATGGAAATTTGGTGTTTTATCTTCTAAAAAAATACAAAAGTTGCACCTTGAAATTAACAAATATCTAAGTATGTACAAAAATAAAATCTAATTGAGATCTTATTTACAAATATTTATTATTATTAAAGACGAAATAGGCTACGTTTGCTGAGAAGGGTCGCTGCTTCTGGAAGAGCCGTCGTCGTTGTCGCGTTTTTGACGTTTTTTCTCTTTGCGTCGGTTGCTTAAGAATTTCTCCCAGTGCCTGTGATTTAAGGAGGACAAATCGTTGAGGGGGCGATCGCTTCGAGATATCTTGAAAGGCGGATGAGTTCTCGATCTGTGGCTCGATTCGTGTGTGCCTGTTTGAACGCTCGAATTCTCAAACCGTTTTGAGGGTTCATTAAAAAGTTCCTACGTATATCGTCGAACATAATCGTGTTTTCCGCTTTGTACTCTGGGAACTTTCCCCAGATCACACCTAAAGGCTTCACCTAAAAACAAAACTCAGTCAGAGGCAATCCAATGTGATATTTGGTCCGAATTTTTCAATTTATGGAACGTTTTTTTGACGCCAAAATGCACATTTTGAGTGTTATGAATTTACATCGATTAGGGACGTGAGTTAGGCAGAGAAGGAGTGAAAAAGCGTTTTTTATCAGCAATCTTAATTAGGGTTGATTCGGTATGGCCTTCCTTCCGATATTTTTCGGATAAAATATCGGAAGGAAAATATTGGATGAACCGATATATCGGAAGGAAAATATCGGTACAAATATTGGAAGGAAAATATCGGTACAAATATTGGAAGGAAAATATCGGTACAAATATTGGAAGGAAAATATCGGTACAAATATTGGAAGGAAATATCGGTACAAATATTGGAAGGAAAATATCGGTACAAATATCGGAAGGAAATATCGATATTCCGATACATCGCAATATATATCATATGGTCCATACCCATACGGTATGGATGTTATCACTTATCACTGGTAAGTTAAGTTATCCGTATGTTGCCCCAATTTTTCTTTCGGATTCATATCGTAAAAATATCGCCATATATCGGAAGTATCGGAAGAACCGATATATCGGAAGGGAAGTATCGGAAGAACCGATATATCGGAAGGGAAGTATCGGAAGAACCGATATATCGGAAGGGAAGTATCGGAAGAACCGATATATCGGAAGGGAAGTATCGGAAGAACCGATATATCGGAAGGGAAATATCGGAAGAACCTATATATCGGAAGGGAAGTATCGGAAGAACCGATATATCGGAAGAACGATATATCGGAAGAACCGATATATCGGAAGGGAAGTATCGGAAGAACCGATATATCGGAAGGGAAATATCGGAAGAACCGATATATCGGAAGGGAAATATCGGAAGAACCGATGTATCGGAAGAACCGATATATCGGAAGGGAAATATCGGAAGAACCGATATATCGGAAGGTAAATATCGGAAGAACCGATATATCGGAAGGTAAATATCGGAAGAACCGATATATCGGAAGGTAAATATCGGAAGAACCGATATATCGGATGGGAAATATAGGAAGAACCGATATATCGGAAGGGAAATATCGGAAGAACCGATATATCGGAAGGGAAATATCGGATGAACCGATATATCGGAAGGGAAATATCGGATGAACCGATATATCGGAAGGGAAATATCGGAAGAACCGATATCGGTACAAATATCGCAAATATCGGAAGGGAAATATCGTACAAATATCGCAAATATCGGAAGGAAAACATCGATATTCCGATATATCGGAAGTATCGCAACTATCCTACTCTTAATAATTATGTGCTTTGCTCCAAAGATATTCCGTATAAAAATAATCTAAATAGAATTTCTCAAAAGTATTTCGCAAATGATATTCTAATTTTTATTGCGTATGTATTCCGCAAGAAGCTTGATTTTACTAAACCAATATATTGAAATACTAAACCAAAGTAAAATTTCGCAAATATTTTAACTAAAGTCTACGGTCCTGATCGGGGAAGGCCCAGTACCTTTCCCTTCCTGGTTTTTGAAAAATGCCAAATTTAGCATTTTTTTTTTGTCTAAAATCCGTTAAAATTGACCTGAAATACCAATTTTTATTTTATAATTTCACTTCCTTTTTTCTCCCCAAGGATTCCAACTATCACAAATTGAAGCGTCTACATCGCTATACCCCATTTTTCATTTCAGAAATAAAAAGAGGAGGATTCATCGTTGAAGATGCAACATGCGCTAACTTGAGCTTCAGGCAAAATGAGATTTTTATAGAATATGAAGCTAAATCTGCCGCTGACAAGATTTAGAAACTTTTCCGGGTTGTCTAGTTCTTCTAGCTGAAAGACTTTCATCAAAAAACTACAACACATTTAAATTTTTTACTATAATGTGAAATGTCACTTAAATTAAAAATGTTCATAACTCCGAAAACCTTCACTTTAGCTAAGTTATGAGCTAAGTACTTTTTGAAGTAAATTTAATTTAGATTATTTTTATACTAAATATTTTTTGCTCAAAACCTCATAGTTTTTGAGATATTTGATAAAAAATTATAGAAGTACCTTTATGACACCCTTCGCCAACCCACATTTTGGCTTCGCCAAAAAACCACGAATTGAAAGGTTTCTTCTTTTGACTATGGTACTGAAAAAACAAAATTTTTACCTGAATAACACCATATTTAGGAGTATGAACGGAAATCATAGCTAAATAATCTAAATAAAAAGCAATTTTATATTCCGAATTTGTAGAAACGCCTAATAGTCTCATTTTTTCTTCAATCCATCTCATACTTGTGGCAGACCAAATAACAATATCATAATCCTAAAAAAACATTAAACGAATCTTCTTTTTGGATGTGCAACTTACGCGATATGCAGCGGTCAGAAATTCGTGTAAATAAGGTCGCATAAGTTCATAGCCGGATTCAGCGACGGATTTATGATCGAAAAGTGTGTAGTCGATGTCTAAGACTAGTAATTTCTTCCCTGGACGAATAGGATTAAGTATTTTTATCTGAGGAACAAGAAAAACCATTAATTTCCAGTTCAAACTACCAAAAGAAAAAAAATTACATTGTATTCACGAACTCTTCGCTCGACTTTTGCCAAATATACGTCTTTATTTTCGATAGGAACTTCATCGCCTTCTTCTATATCAAAATCGTCGATAACAACCGGAAGATCATCTGGAACCATATTCGCTCCAGCAATCGCTTCTTCCAATGATCCCATCATCATTATTTTAAACCCAGATTTCAGTTTGAGGTGAGATAGAGGGCAATCGTTTTCTGGCATTTTACCTACAAAAAAATAATCAAAAAATCCATAAAAAGATAATTGTTCTACCTTTAAATTTCAAATTGAGCAATTTCTGCCTTTCGGGCCTAACGCCGGTCTTTTTAAAAATGACATCTTTGAGAACACCGACGTTGTCAGCATCCAGCACTTCCAACTCGTATTCTTTACTGTTCCATTTCACAATCAGTTTTATTTCATTTTCCATAATTTTAAAAAATTTAAAACTTATATTAAATTTATACTTTTCGAGAAATTCGAGTATAAAAAAAAGAGAAAAAATGCTCAATTTTGACGGACGCCTCTCAAAACAATGAACAAAAACCTCGTTGTTGTTATACACAAAACAGTATATCCAACATTTGGATAATATTTAAACAAATTATGTTTATAAAGGCAAGAATTGCGAATTCAAAATTGAATTTTGATGTCTTAAATGTTCAATAAAAATTTTCGAAGATTTTAGCTTAAATTCAGTAATGACCTCAATTAAATAAATAAAAATTTTGCTTTTAATATTTCCTTTTTTTAAGCTTTTCAGTAAATTTTTGAAGTATTGGAAATTTTGAAGGCTTCTTTGTAGTTTTTAAATTTAATTTTTAAAATTAAATAAATCGATTTAAAATAAACGTCTGAGTCATTTCCTCAGAAAAAAAATTCCCCCCTCGAAAACCTTCTTTCTTGAATAAAATCAGTTTGTACGCTGACGTCCCGGTTTATGTCGATTTTGGTGCGTCAGTCTAATTTATCAAAAATTAATTTAAAAACACAAATTTTCGGTTCAGATTAGTGGATAATTTATTTAAACAAAAATGTATAGAAAATGTATTTTAGTCTATTTAAATTTAATTTTCGCCGTCGCCTCTTTGGCGGAATGGAGCAGCAGCGATTATATGAAGCGAGAGCATTCATTGATAAAACCATATCAAGGTATAAAGAATTAATTTTTTACGTTAATTTAAACGTTGGTTTTTCTTTTTTAACGTTTAATGAAGGTTGTTCGTTTTAAGGTCGTAAACTGTCCTTCAAATTTGCTTATTTAGTTAACTGTTTATGCTAATCTTGAATCGAGTTGATATGGTAGTAAAATATAAAATTAGTCGGTTTTTATTAATAGTATTCATTTCCGTGGGAAAAATTTTTTATAGACAATCAGTCTTTGAACTGGGAAAGATTTCAGGTTTCGCTGAAATGATGGTTTCTCTAAAGACTGGAGGAATGGCTGTCTGGGAGGCTGTTGCTAGACAGAAAATCGTTTGTTCTCAGGTCTACCATTTCAAATGGGTAACCGGAGACCAAGACCGTAATCTTTACCGATCATGAGGCTGTCCATAGTGCCCGCTGTCAGTCCGTCGCCTTAAGCCTTGAAGAATGGCTGTCAGGAAGGCTGTTGCTGGCAGAAAATCGCTGGCCTCAGGTCTACCATGGTAATGGGTAACAGGAGTCCTAGACTGTAGTCTTTACCGATCATGACGTTGTCCGTGGTGCCGGCTGTCAGTCCGTCGCCTAAAGTCTACAGGAAAGCCATGAGGAATGGCTGTCAGAGGGGCTGTTGCTGACAGAAAATTGCTATTCTCAGGTCTACCATTTGAAACGGGTAACCGGAGACCTAGACCGTAATCGTTACCAATTATGAGGTTGTTCATAGTGCCGGCTGTCAGTCCGTCGCCTAAAGCCTTGAGGAATGGCTATCAGGTAGGCTGTTGCTGACAGAAAATCGCTGGTCTCAGGTCTACTATGGAAATGGGTAACCGAATTCCTAGACCGAATCTTTACCAATCACGAGGCTGTCTGTGGCGCCTGCTGTCAGTCCGTGGCCCGTTTTTTCCTGAAAACTTTATCCGATTTTCACAGACGCTTTCTTTCGTAGTTATCTTTTCTAATGAGAGAGCTTTTTTTGAAATTCGCGGAAATCCGACTGTCTAATGTTTTCAACGGCCATGTTATTTGGCTGATCTTTACCAAATTTTCATCAAATACTCCTTTTATCAAATAGTATTTTTGAAATTTGCAAAAATGGCGGAAATCTGACTGTCTACTGATCTCTACTGAATTTTCTCCAAAATACTCCTTTTATCAAATAGCATTTATTTTTAAAAGAAAAAAATAAATCCGGCAGTAGGGAGAAATTTTTGCTGTCCACCCTCATTTCAGTTGGTTTGTCCATGCTAAAATTTTCATTTTTTCTACCTTGACACTTTAAAACTTTGACTTAAATCATTTTTCCCCCTATAGTAGGGATTCCATTAAATATTAGGCTTTCTCCTAAAGGCAGATTATCATCTTGTTCATATCCTTAGAGTTCAACAGAAATTTCTAAGGAGCCGTAAAGTTTCACAACTTTCTATCCACCCCATTGGCTGAAAAGTCATACCATATGAATAGGTGTCCGGAAGAAGGGCCTATGTCACGATTTTTTCGAAACTCAGGTTTTTGTCGAATATGGGTCAGTGTCAAGTGGTGTACGTATTGCCATGGTTATTAGTTGAAAAGGAAGCTGCTAGAGGTCATGAGAATCACAATCGTTGAGAGAAATCGCAAAACTTGAAGTGGAAGAAGGGCCTATGTTATCAGTTCATCACGACAGTTGATTATGAGAATTTCCGTTTTTCCAAATGGAAGAAGGGCCTATGTCACTTTCGCTTATCTTTATTGCAAATACTAATGGGATGTTTTTGTATTGAAGCTCCTGTAAAATTAGGAAAACGTGACATAGGCCCTTCTTCCGGACACCTATTCATATGTCTTTTTTGGGTTTCAAAAAGGCTTCAGAAATAGACTTTTTTGATCATTTATAATAGCTTTGTTCCAACCGCAGTTTGAAACTGGTTTGGAACTCCTGAACCATGCGCAGAAGGATTTGGACGTCATATTTGACGTCGTTCAAATCATTAGTCCGTCAAATCTCAAGTCATCTGACATGCAAATCCTTCTGTGCATGCTCCATGAGTTACAAACCGCGGTTGGAACGAAGATAATATACAAATGCTATTTTAATCTGAATTTTTAGGTAAAGGAATGATGGTACCATTTTGGGATTTTCAAGGAGTTACGCTTGTCACACCGAATTATGTCCGAGTCACAGCAGACAGACCTAGTCAAACAGGATCTCTATGGAACTCTGTCGTATGTTTGTTGAAAAAAAAAGGAAATCGAATTTAAAATTTAAAATTTTAGCCATGCAATGTAGTCAGTTGGGAAATGCAAATACATTTCAAAGTTCACGGCCATGGAAAAGATCTTTTTGGCGACGGTATGGCTTTCTGGTACGTTCGAGACAGAATGATACCAGGACCGGTTTTCGGAAGTCATGATTACTTCCACGGATTGGCCGTTTTTATCGACACTTATAGTAATCACAACGGCGAACATAACGTAAGGATTATTGACTGATAAGGTTTCAATTATGTCATTGTCTTTTTTATCAATAAGATAACTTTCTTTGTTTTTAGCATCAACATCCGTATGTGTCAGCCATGGTAAACAATGGCTCACTTCATTATGATCATGATCGAGATGGAACACATACAGCACTTGCTGGATGTGAAGCAAAACTCAGAAATGTCTATTATGACACAAATATTGCAATTCGTTATGAAAAAGATACTTTAACTGGTATGATAAAAAATAAAAGATTTTTTTCTTTAAATTTGCTTCTTTTTTTCCAGTTTCAACTGATGTAGACAATAAAGGGGAATATAAAGAATGCTTTAAAGTTGCTGGTGTGAAGCTTCCGACTGGTTATTATTTTGGAGTTTCTGCTGCCACTGGCGAACTGTCCGATAATCACGATATTCTTTCCATGAGACTCTTGGAACTTGATTCTTCTGATGTAATATAAAAATTTATCTGATTTTTGTTTATTGATTTATACTATTTTTAGATTATAAGCAATGAGGATAGGTCGAAAATAGTTCCGTTTGCCGCTATTTATGAAACTCCTCGAGGTAAGGAAAAATGTGATGGTGTTAGAGACCTTGTCCACTGACCCACTGAGTTTCTTCTCAAGTTTGACTATTTCCAATAAAACTTTTGTTGTCTTTTTAGAACGTATTGAAGACGAAAAACCATCTTGGTCCGGAACAAAAACGTTTTTCGTCATGCTTTTCGTCGCTTTATTCATAATCGCCATCGCCATCGCCGCCATCAGCTACTACAAAGAACGGCAGGAAAACTCAAAAAAGCGTTTTTACTAAAAGAAACCAATATCTAAAAAAAACGAATTTTGACAACCTTCAAAGACTGTTTTCTACCCACTAAATCTGTAGTCGAAGATATTTTCAAAATATACAAAATAACGAAAGTGTGATATTGTTTAGCGAAACTTCCGTATGGCGAATTTTAATATTTTTTCTACATGTAAAGTTATATAATTGAAAGTAATTTGTAAGTAGGTGTAAATACTTATTTTTAATAAATTAAATCCAGTCTTCTGTATAATAATACTGCGGAATCTAGGCAGTTTTTTTTGTTTTTGTTTTTTTGTGTGTCGGTGCTAGTCAAGAAGCACTTAAAACTTCATAATGTGTATTTTTTTGTTCCATCAGTAAAATAATTGTAATATCTCATTCACCCTCAAAACATTTTCTTTTTGTTGTAATTTTATTCAAAATAAAGACATCATACCATTTTGTCATTATGGTCTAAACCTGTGAAATTTAAGCTTCCAAGCATTTCTGATTTTAAGCATTCTTCTTAAAGCCTCCGTGGGTCAGTGGATAAGATCTCTGACTTTTTAGTCTAGAAAACAGTTGATCGTGATTCTTGGCTCTATACTGTGGAAGCCTAAACATGAAATTGTTCGATTAAAGAGTTTGAAATACGTCAATCTAGGTCGCATTTGTTTAAACATTGGTTAATTAGTATTTGATTAGTTTTAACGCAAAATGATCCTTCTAATGATCGAAAAGGGCCCAGAAAACAGTCATTAAACAGTGGCTTGATTGCATGGAATTATGGATTTCACAATCAAAAGCTTTCCTAGTCACTCTCCGCTAATTGTCAACACCCAATTAAGGACAAAAATATGAAGGATGCTCTTTTTTATGAGCTTCATCTTTTGGCAAATAAAAAATTCAATTCAAATAGATTTCGAGAAATGTATCTAATTCATCCCAAGAGAAAATTGCTGTCACCCACGCTCCGTAATTAGTATTCTCTCCCCTCTAACCACTCATAACTTAGGATATTAAATTCCCCCCAACTTCTCTCGGTGATAACTTTTTGATTATAAATTTGATAAGCGAATGAGAGAAGCACGTCAAAAGAGTTTTATTTTTTTAAATATCAAAATTTGCCTGAGGAAAAAGTGAGGCAGTTAAATAATTTATAATCAATATTTTCTCTCTTTCTTTCTTTACTTTTTTTCAATTGAGAGTAGCCGCGGGCCTGTGAGTTTGAATGGGAAAAAGGAAGTGAAGAAATGTATACAGTCTTGGGGTAGAAAAAAAACATGGCTCATTCATAACTTAGGTGACAGATCATTTATCATTGTTGAAAACGGGAGAAGGGGGATTTTCTCTCGTTTTAATCTCTGAAGGGATCTTGTACTTCAGAACTTTCTCTTTTCGAATTTCAGAAACGTTTACGCCAAAAAAGCATCATTTTGCCCAGAATCCAGTTTTAAGTTTCTTTCAGAATCTACTTATTGCAATGGGTGTAGTAGTCGCAGAATCAAAAAATGTTGTATACTTTTTTCGTTTCACACCCCCTGGACCCCAAAACCACCACTTGACGACCATGAAATTTGATATTTAGCACTTTTAAACCAATAGAAGTTGTGAGCTTGTTAACGGCTTGAATCGGACCAGCGGTTATGGTACTTTACTTAGGGTCTAAACTGCGAATCTCCAAACCGTTCGTCCTATCGCTTTCAAACTAATGTTGTGCGGATGGCTAAGAAAGATTTAAACTTGACTTGGATCAGCTGGATGCAATGAATTTGAATCTAATTAAAAACGAATATTTTTGAATTTTTACCGGGAAACATGATTTTTTTCTCTTATTTTCTAACAGATATGAAAGAAATCTACCTCTTTAGTCCTACTTTTTGAATTTCAAAGGTGTCAAATCATACGGGAAAAAAAGGTTTTTTTAAAAATAACAAATTTTCGACTCTTCTGTATATAAGGACGCAAATTTTCGACTGTTTAAAAATGATTGAGAATTTATGAAGTCTCTGGTTGGGTTGTACAAAGTTGTTTGAATGAACTGTTTAAATATTTGACAATGTATGAGTTTTTTCTTCGAAATAATCATTTTCGGTGGAGTATTTCTCCATTTTCCGCTTGGAAAACTGCAAATTTGCTTGTACGGCCAAATTGCAAATTCAACTTTTTGGAAGAAATCAATTTTCAAAATTAGATCAATATAAGGAGCTTGGAAGACCAAGAATTTTTGCCTTTTCTATGAATTTCGATTATGTATTTTTAACTATTATTCTTATCTTTAAAATTATTTTTTATAATTTTATTAGCTTGAGTTCAAACATACGAAAACATTTCGTGAATAATTTTCGTTTAAGTAAACAAATTGGGACAAATAAGGGCTACTTGAAAAGCAATTAACGTCGATATGGTAAAAGGGTCTCTTCTGGGAAGGGCTCCTGTTTAGGGACGGAATATTCCGTTTATCAAATTTATTATACCCTCAAAGAGTTTACGGAAGGGAAGAGAAGCGGTGGAGGGGGAAGAGCAATTTAATATCCAAACTCTCAAAACTTGTCAAGCCCGTTGCAACCCATTTGGTAGAGAAGAAAAAAGGTTGGGCTCAGATGGTAGAGAGGGGAGAAATAAGATGGCGTGGTTAAGGGCCAGTGGGCAAATTAATTTATATAAGGGAAGACTTGATGGAAATACCTCAGGAAGTTTTGGACCCCCCACTCCACTCGACAAACTTTTCTTTGAATCATTTTCTTAACACGTTTTGAAGAGGAAAGAAAATAAAATTTTGAGGTTTACTTTTATTATCGACGATCCCCCCTCCCCACAATCGTTGAAAACTTTTCAAAAAGAAGAAGAAGCGCTGAGAAAAAAAAATTAACTCAATTTCCAGGAAAAATCACCACAAAGTAGAGAAAAACTGAAAAAAATGAACGAAAAATACCAAAATCTAAACTTGAAAAGTTGGGGATATTTAACCTGATTCCACTTACGTAAGGAGTGAAAATTAAATATAATTTGAGGATTCTCGCTAAGAGTAGTTCGTAATTAAGCGTTTTTAGGCGGGTTTCATCGTTGGAAAGGCCGGCTAATTGAAAGCGAACGTTTACATCTTCCCCGGGAAAGGCCGTCTACCTTAATTAATTTAGAAGCCCTTTAGATTATTCACTCCCCCGAAAGAGCCCTTCTTATCTCGGTCAATCTGTCAGATTTATTGCTTTTTAAAAAGACGACAAAAGTTTATAATAGACTAAAAGTTTAAATTATCAAAGGGTTTTTGTCCCTTGACAAACGCCGCGTTCCTCGAATTCTCGCCCTTTCCGCGAACACCGCCTTTAAATTAACCAAAGGGTCACTAAAGGAATTTAGCGCATGAATCATGTTTTCTTTAACAACTTCAGGGATCCCTTAATCCCTTTTTTTTCGCTGACTATTCGTCAAAGTCGAGGAAATGTTTTTTTCTCTTCGTAAATGCTGCAACTGTTGTGGAATTGCTAAGGGGCTAAGTCGTTTAGTTTAATGACTTGATCTTCAGGGAAGAGAAGGCACATAATTTTTATTTCCTTCCATTTGTAGACTTTTTTCTAATGAAAGTCTCAAACCCTCATTTTGAATTTTTCATGTTTTTTAAACGATTTTCTCTCTCTAAGTTTTACAACTTCTCTGGGGGGATATGATTAAACGCTTCGTTATTTTTTTGAACTCAACCGTCGCCTTTCGTCGCAGTCATTGTGGTAAATGTCCATTTTTGAATGGTGGCTGAAAATTTTATGTGGAACAGACTAAGTGGGTCAGTGGTCAAGGACTCCTCTGAGTCCACCATTTTTCTCCTACTTTACCAGACTTAGGACCCTGATTTTTCGGCATGGAAATCAGCTTTTTACCTGAATTTTGGGCGTTTTTCTGAATATTGCAAGAACTCCATTTTCCGTTCTTTTTCTATAGGGTTTTGGCCAACATAAAAAAAAATTTTGAAGAAAAGTCTGGCGGTAGAATTTTTCAATTTTCGTAATTTTTTGGAAAATGAATTTCAGGCTATATTCCTTTTTTTTTACTCTAAGAACAAGTGTAGAGATGACCTCGACGGAAACTCCTAAAGTAGGGCAACGCAATAGTTTTTCATCTTAAAATTTTTTTAGTAACAAGGTAGACAAAATGAAAAAGTCTTCACCCTGCCAGGCCACACGGAACGGGCTAGAACACCCCTCATTTCTTCCTACGGACGGTCGGACGGCACAACAGACAACTTCATGATTAGTAAAGATCACTAATTAGTTATCATCTACGGCGTCTGGAAGATCATTTTCTAGAGACTGTATATTTGAGAGTCTTCGAGGAAGCTAAAAATGTTTTTTTTGGAGTTCTGAAAGTCAAAGCCAGCAATCCATCGAAGTCTTACGGGTTGAATCTATCCACTTTTTCAAGGGACCAAGTCATTTTGCAATAAATTGTATAATTCCTCAGGGTTTTATATCTTTTTCCGAAGTAGAAAATCAATTCGATCTCTCTCAATGAGAGTTTATGGCGAAGGGTCTAAAGTTTGGGACTCGAGCCAAACTAGGTAATCAGATCCGGGAGTGATTCCGAGCGTTTACACCTCCGGCTTTTTACTATCCCCTTGTTTCTCACATTTTCCCCTTTTCTCTTCATTCCCTCCTAAAACTCCCCATAAAAAACAAATTCGTTCAAATCTTTTATTTAAAACAAAAAAAAAAAACAATAAACGAAATGAAACTGAAGACTGAAGATCACTAATAGAAAATGAAAGGCACTTAGAAATAATAGAAAAAGTTTACATTCCAAAGTGTTTAAAAATATTTTGTTTAAAAATATTCTATCTAAAATCTAATTTTGGTCTAGTTTTTTCTAATTTTAATACATAAGAATAAGTTTTGTCAACATACATTTTAGTGTTAGCGGAAACTTGACAGAAAAGGGATTTTCCGAACCTTTTTTTCCCCACCTCTCTTATTTGAATAACGAAATAAAGAACATGCGACACAGTTTGTCATACATTTTAAAATCTGCATTTTATTATCTCGTTTTACATACGAGGCGTTAAAATATTTGACAGTTTAATAAAGTTATAATATTTTTCTTAATCAACAAAAAATTAACATTAAAACCTTTGTAGAAAATAACAAAAATTCGCCATAATAATTATACTTCCCACTACTATTTACGTATAAAATCTCCCTACGCTTATTGGTAACTACACACTTTGGCACAGTAGAATAATCGACGTTTCTTCGGCTTTTTTGCTCTTTTTAATTCTACACATTTCTAGCTTTTATTCTTAGAATTTTGAGCCTGTATAAAAGGATAAAAAAAAAAAGTTCTCTTGCTGGTCTTAAAATTGAGCAAATGGAGTGAATTCTATATCAAAATCTGTTTAAGAAGTTTTATTTTATGAAAAAAGTGAAAGGGGCGTTTTTAAATTTTTTTTGTATGAAAAAATAAAAACATTTTTTTCAAAACGTTTTTTTAATATGAGGCGCTCCGAATACGAAGGGCGAACTCGACATCGGACAATTTTTTTTTTCATTTTCAGATTCTAGACCTTTTGAAGAATACACCCATGTAATTTTTATATTGAGTTTCCCCTTTTTTCCCCTTTAAAATACGTAAAAACCGATATGCGGCAAAGCTCTACTCTCAACCTTTTTTATTTAATTTTTTTTTCTTTTCGAGATTTGGTGATTTTTAAAAAACCCTTTTCTCTATGATTCTATGATGATTCTATGATGATTCTAAAATCTCGCCACGAAAATTCCAGAGAGTGACTTTTCTGTCGAGTTCGCCCTTAACAGAAAACTTTAAAATGCGAATATCTCGAAACTACGTTTTGTCGAGTTCGCCCTTCGTATTCGGAGCGCCTCATATTTTTGCGTGTTTTATAGGCTGAGATATTCAATTTTTTTTGTTGAAAAATTACTGAATGGTCCTTTATTTTAAAACTGAAGTACCATCAGTGGAATATTTAAATGTTTAAAAAATTGATGTAAAGCATATTGATATGGTTAGGAATATAAAAAAAGAGTCATTGTTTTTTTATGAATGAGTCCCTTCTGTTTTAAGCAATTTCTTATCTGAGCTTTGCGGCAAAAAACATCCCCCTATCATAGCAAGTGGAGCGGACAAAAAATTATCGCTGCGGGATAATGGAAAACCGTTTTTTAGTACATATAAACTTTGAGTTCGATGTTTGGATGGAGAAGGAAATTAAAGAATGAGAAGGGCTTCACATTTCGGAGAGAGCGTCCATGGAAGCCCTTGGCTTTTCTCATACGTTAGAAATTCTGAGCATGGAGGATGAGGGTCTTCGTTCGGCCGTGACTTGTGCGATGACGTTGTTGAATGAGGGTCTTCTTTCTCTCGAAGCGGTAAAAGCTCCGGGTGGTAGGAGGTCTGAAAGGTGGACGGCGGAAGGACGCCTTGGCGAAAGGTAGCCGGTGCTGGAAGGACGACGACCGGGAAAAACGCAGCTGCTCGGACGCCTCTCGACCGAAAGTATCGGAAGCATCGATTTCGAAACACCGGGACTCGTCTCGTTCACGAAAAGCGACTGGAGGTCGACTGCGGACTTGGTCTTTCTCGGTGGGTTCAGTTTTACAGCCGAGCCGACGAAAACAGAATTCTGACGCGGCCTCAACGACTTATATCCAACGCTCGTCGGGCCCAAAAGTGGAGCATCCAAACTCACATTATACTTCGAAAAAGAAGTCCGCTGAAACAAATTTTTCAATATTAATCATTTTTGCTTCACACTAAACTTGCTTCGCATAAGCGTCATTTTCAAATAATAATTTTAACTATTATAATGGCAGTGGCAATCATCCCACCCAGTCTTATAACCTAAAAATCTTAGAACAAAAGTGCTAATAATTTTAAAAAAATTAGCTAAGCATGCTAAATTATTTAAAAAATTTTTATGTGTTCCACAATACGACTTCACATAGTGCCAACCAAATTTTTTTGCCCAACAAAAGAATGCGTGAAGTCTTTTATTTCGAAATAGTGCAATAACACGTAAGCTCAATCCTCTTTAATGGCCTCCAGCTCAGATATTGCATCCGCTGCCACCACCCTACACTTCAGAATGTAGAATATATTAACGCTGTTTATAAATAAAAAGGAGCTTTTTCAAATCTAACCATAGCTTCTAGATTAAAGTTCTAAAAACTATTTTATGGTCTAATTTAAAAACCCAAATTGATATTTTTCCAGCGTCTACTTCAAGCAAAAAAAGAAAATTCAATTTATTTTATAAAAAAGCGCCCAAAAAATGGTGCCAAAGCAGCAGCTTTATATTTTTTACCGCATGCATTTAAATATTAAAAAGAAGTCTAAAAAATGAAATAAAAAATTTCCCATCATTTATTTTGATTCAAGAAGATATTCCGTTATGTGCGATCATCTCAGACCACTTTGCAAAATAAGGGAGCCTCTTTTTATTATATTTCACCCGTTTGGTTTTGACGTGATCGTAAATAAACTCGAAAAAAATGTTTTAAATAAAAGCAATCATAATAAATAATTTAAAAAATGCAGTGATTGCGTTCTATATTGAACCTATCCTAATTACGCTATTGTTTTAAAGCAGGCAAGTGATTCTATTGTTGAATTTTTATTTTTTTCTGTGATGTGATGATTTTAGCAAATATTTTATTTTTCCAATTTTAAAAATACCTCATAAATATCCGACTAAACCTGAAAAGAAGAATGGTTTTTATGAATTTTATTTTATTAATTTTTTTAAATTATTTTATATGGTAAAGGACTGGGGTTTATCGTGGGGAGGTCATTTACACAGTGTATGTTAATTGTTTGAGGAGGGTTTTGTACAAGGGAAACTAATTAATATTTAATTTTTGTGGGTGTAAGTCTAATTTTAGAAGGGTAAAATAACAATATATTTTATTATTATTAAAAAATTACGAAAACAAGGTTGTTTAAAATTAAATAATTGGAAGATAATGAAAAAGGGATCGATTTTCATCAATGAGGACTCCGTTTCATTTTCAGAATTGTTATTAGTTTTTACTCTGTTCAACAAAATTAAAGGAGAACTTGTGATTACCAAAAGTTAGGATGGTTTTCAAACTTATTTCCCTCATATTGGATGAATTTTACTTATACAGACACCCTTAAATGATTTCCTTCGCACGCCGGAGGAGGAGGGTCTGACTGGGCGAAGTCCCCGTCCGTATAGGTATAGCCACAAGCAGCCTAAGGTCTGTTCTTTTCAGGGTTTTTTCTGGGAAGGAATCTATCAGTTTTCTGCCAGTCTTGGTTGTCTAGAGTTACTGGAAATTTTTTGTCACCCATGCATTTGTTTATCCATTTGCTTAGGGCTTTGGTCAACCCGCAGAAGGGGATGGGCCCAATTAGTGTAGAAACTGTTTTGGTCAGTTCGTTCGGTACATCAGAGTAACTGAAACATCAGGACTATGCAGTTAAATAAACATCAAATATAAAGGGAAAATATGGCAGTTTGAAAATGATGAGAAATTTAGGGTGATCGCGAATTCTCCGAGTTTGTTGAGCAGTTTACTTTTGAAAGTTTTCATATAATAAATGAGAATCGTGGACGTTTGGAGCAACAAATCTTACTTCGGATCCGGGGCCTGCTTTTCCCCAAATAGCTCTCCGGACAATTCCTCGTCAGCGGAAAATACAAACAATATAGCTCTCATGGGTACCCTCTTCGACCCTTTCACATTTACCCCAATCTCTTGCTCCAGAAAAAGAATACGACCTCAATTTCCTCGATTTTATCCTTCCTTTTTTACGGATAACATATGTCGTTATTTAAACAATTTAATTAAGTGCATTTTATTCTCCCTACGAGATTTCCCAGACCTTTTGGGAGTACATAGGTGGTGTCGGATAACAAAGCCCCGAGCCCTTGATTAAGTTTTCTCTTTGTGAAGTCTCCTTGTCACGTTGTCAATAACGGTTTCGAATTCATTACACAATCCGACGAGAAATCGGACAAAATTTTCTATTCGCTTTACAAAAGTTCGACTTATTTTAGCTTCACTTAGAAATAAAAAAAAAAAAAGTTACATCCTATCTCTAAAACAAAAATTATTTTAAAAACATTGAAATCCTTAATAAGGAAATAGACAAGAGCTGGATCCGACGGGAATCAAGGTTGAAATGTGTTGAGATGTCCCTCTCTCCCGTGGTGGAAGTATCACATTTCTCCCTACTAAAAAAAATGGGGCACAAATCTCGTCCAAAAGTATTCTCATCCTAAGGTATTCTCGTCCTAAAAATAATAGAAAAAGAAAAAATATAAACTGTATTCTCGTCCGAAAGTATTCTCGTCCTAACAGGCTACGCCCCTTTTTAGGACGAGATGACAGTAGGACGAGAAGACATTCGGACAAGTGGATGTCAGTTTTTATTAAATTTTTTAAATATTATACAATAATAAAATAGAAATCATCTCGTCCAAAAGTATTCTCGTCCTACTGTCATCTCGTCCTAAAACTAACGTACAAAAAATTGCTGCGTCGGAGAAATACGGCAGCGTTCCACCCCAGCAAGTCACGGTCGGTTTGTTTGTTTATTTTTGCGAGGATCAGCGAGGACACACGGGGGTTAATTTTTTCCTCTCGCGAGGATGTGTTCGTTTTATGACAAAAGGGGGTTAATTTTTTTCACGCGAGGATCAGCTCGTTTTATGACACAAGGGGGTTATTTTCCTCTCGCGAGGATTTGCTCACCCTGTAAGCGGCCCTGGGATGGATGAAGAGCTGGTAGGCGCAAAAAGGAGTCTAAAACTTGCTGGGGTGGAATGCTGCCGCATTTTCCGACGCAGCAATTTTTGTACGTTAGTTTAGTACGAGAAGACAGTAGGACGAGAATACTTTCGGATGAGATGATTTCTATCTTATTATTGTATAATATTTAACAAATTGAATAAAAATTGAAATCCACTCGTCCGAATGTTTTCTCGTCCTACTGTCATCTCGTCCTAAAAAGGGGCGTTGCCTGTTAGGACGAGAATACTTTCGGACGAGAATACAGTTTATATTATCCTTTTTCTATTATTTTTAGGACGAATTACTTTAGGACGAGAATACTTTCGGCTCTTATGTAGGCACTCAAAAAAGGGTAAAAATTGGGAAAAAAATTTTTACACCCAAAATTCTTAAAAAAATATAAAGAGTGTTTGGTGAAAACAGGGGGTGGTCCCCGTCATCATAACTTTAAACTTGCATGGATGGCCCTTCCCGACAGTGAGGGAAAAACAATAACTTCTTCAAGGAAGTTACTACATTGCAAAAATTGTGAAATCTGGGAAAAGTTTTGCAGATTAGTCCAATTGGGATTAACGATTTTCCGGAACGTTCACCGAAAACGGAGTCTGACAGTGAACAGTCTCACACTAGGATTAAATAGGTTTGTAATTCGATTTATATCAGACTCCGTAGGGTAGAGTTGATGCTTCCACCCCTCGTATTTATCGCTCAACCTTCCTCCGGGAAAAGGGAAAACGTGATAGGAATGTTGAGACGAAACTTTTCCGAGTAAATCATACAAAATTAAATACACGCTCGGCGAAACCTTTTTTTTTTTAACACACACAAAAACCCATCAAACGTGTTTATTGTTGTTTCGAAATAAACCGTTTGGAAATTCGGTTTTATTGAATCGTGTGGATTAAATATAAGTTTTTTTTGAAAGACTAAAATCTGTTTTTATGAAAACCAATATAAACAGAAAATTCCCAGCACATTCAGTTAAAATAGAGTTCATTTTGCTCTAGAGAACAAAGTCCTTTGGCAGCCATGATAACCCTTTTCAAAGCCTGGTTTTCTAATTTTGTTTTTCACCTAGAATCCCCGTTTTTGAGCGTTTCTCCCGTTTTTCTGATGAAAAATGGAACTAACTAGGCAACCAATAGTTTAGCCTTCTAAATATATAAAAATGAGGTTGTCGGACCCATAAAAATGAGGTTAAAGGTTGTCATCCTTTGTTCAAAGAATTAAGTACAATGATCATTTTTATAACACTGGCATAAAAAAAAGACATAAAACGAAAAATCTTCTTCTTAGAAAGGTAAAATGAGACGAAAGATAGAAAAAAAAATCCAGATTTCCACGGTTTTATAGCATAATTTGCATAATAAAAGATCTTTTTTAAATTGAGTTTTTATAATGTGATTTCGAAATTAACTTTTTTTTAAAAAAAGAAAGAGAGAACGCTTTTGAAGATATTTTGAGTTATAGGTTGATGTTTGTGTTTGAAATATTTGACGTTTTGTTTGAAAATGACGATTCATTCTGGTACTAATTTTACCTCATGTTTACGCCCTCGTTTCCTGACTGTTAAAAAATTGCGCGTTCTTCTTTTCTCGTTTTTTTGTTTACCTGAGTGACGGTTGCCATTTCGGCCATCGGGCAGGAAGGACGGTGTTCCTGATGGAATTTCGGTTGATAAGGTTCCAACATACGAATTTTACCCCAGCGGTTGAAAAACAAAACGATGGCGGCGACCCAGAGGATAAGAACAAGGACGACGATAAGGGCTTCTTCTGCTCTAACAACCAACGCGGCTCCTTAATTAAACAAACAAAATTTACAAAAAAGAGATTAATGTGTAATTTACCTTCGGGGAGATGTGCTGGATGAGGATACGGTGGGACAACGTTTCCTGAGGCTGGCTGATCCTCAAGGCTGTTGTTCCACATTCTAATCTCTTTCAATTCTATAACATAAAGTTCAGCCTGGTCACATTAAAATGATTCTTATAATTTATTTTATTTCACTAATAACACTCCTGTCTGGATCCCAAATCCGACCTAAATTTTTAAAGAAAACATTTAAAATTTATTTTGTTTAAAAATACAAAATTGCTTAATACTAATAACAAAATCAAAGAGATTTGGTCGTAAAAAGCAATATTGCCGGATGTAAAAAGAGTACTTTGAAAACGCATTAACAATTTTACTACTCCCCGCCATTGTTTCTTAAAGTGAGACTCTTTTTATTTATTTAACAATTTTTTTTAGTCAATAATTTGACTTAAAAAATGCTGATTTATACGTCGAGTGATAAATTTTACGATTTACAAACAAATGAATTAAACATACTATAGAGATCAACAATTGTCTAAATTAGCTGTAAACAAGGATTGTTTTTCTTTGGGGGCGATCTATTTTTATTTTAAAAGGGTTGTAAATCAGTCTCCGAAAACCACATGCCAAGTTCAAATTAATTAAACAGACCTCTTCGGGATTAATCTAAAAAACAAATGTCCAAAATAAATTATCTCATCAGAATTTTATGTACTTCTTGTTTTTGTATTAAACAACACGTCGCTCATTATTTTTAAGCGCTCAGTATCTTGAAAAGGTGGGGAAAAAAAGGTTCATATAAAAATTGAGTTCCCCACATAAAATATCCTTTAAAAAACGTCAAAAAACTCGGCAAAGCGATGATTGGCCAGAAAATCTGGGAAATCTCTATTTTGGTATCGTTCGACTCTCATAAACATTTTTTGAAAATGAAATCGGTTGTTAAGGGTTTCTCTTGGACGAAAAATCGGATAAAAACGACTACAAATTTATGGAAATGGAAATTTTATGTCTAAAAACATGGAAAAACGCCTAAGTTTTGCAAAAAGCTCAAAAGATCGAGAAAAGCACCAAAACTCAAACAAAAAAAGGAGTTTTCCGGGCAAAAAACTGTGAGTAACTCTTTAAAATCAGGACAAAAGGGATTCTATTGGTTAAAAAAAAAGACAGAAAATTGTAAAATGGGGGCTTATGGGATAGAGCCGAGGGTTGCGTTTGTTTTTAGGCACAAAAGAACCGTCGATGTTGACTTGCACGAAGCCCCACCTTCAATTCTATTCTACTTTTGCTCTAGAATCGCGAAGGGGGACCGTGACCTTCAATGAGGAAAAGAGAAAAAAAGGCTCATAGAAAATTTTGAGTTTTCCAAAAAATATTTTAAACGCCCGAAAAACCGATAGAACGGCCGTTAGATGACCTGAAACCCGGAAAAACGCCTATTTCGGTAAGCAGTATTATGGCCAAAAAAAATGCCCTTTGCTTGTAAAAAAAAATTAACCATGAAAATACCGAGAATCCAATAAAAAAGGTGTCTTCTGGCCACAAAAGGTTTTTAGCCGAGAAATCTAGAGATACTGAGACTTGTAAAATGGGTTTTTTTGGTTATAAAAACCGAGATAAACGAACGTCGCCCACGTCCTTATATGAGAAAAAAATCTAATTGAAACAGGAAATGAAAAATCGGATGAAAATTACAAAAGTCAATATTACGATGAAGCTGAAGAATTACAAGTCAACCGTTAAAATCGTTTTTATATAGTGGACTAAAATACTAATATTTCGATCCCTAATTCCAAAACCTCAAATATTTATCATCAACGGTACTTGATACCAAACTCATTAACTCATACAAATTTAACAGGGAAGCAATGGCTTATCGATCTTTCGACATTAGGGTTGGGATCTATTGTGTTTTATATTCAAAATAATATTGTCGTTTGCGTTTTTTATAAAAGGTCAAACATTTTTTGGGCAAAAAAAATAAACTATTTTATAATCTGATGTATGTGCCAGAGGAGTTAATGATTGTGAGGGAAAAGATTGAGCGAAGGAGCGAAAAGTCTTGAGTCACGAAGGCTATTTACTTTTTAGAAGTAAATAGTAGTATTTACTATGGTCCTTTCTTAACCCACATAAACTGCAAAAAGAGGATTTTTAGGTTAATAAAATATCCGTTTTGACCCATTTAAAACTGTGAGAAGATTTACCCAGATCTCCAAAAGTAATTTCTACTTGTGGTAATCAATAACCGTAAAAAATGTCTAACTTAAAAGAATCATTGTTATCAGTCTTCGCATCACTGGATAAATCCTTACCCCATCTTTTATACTCACTGACCATAATAAAAACTTTCCTAACAAACGCCGGAAAAAAAATTTAATTTTAGATAAAACTTGATTTTTTCTCTTAATTTATGTATTTCAATGCATATACTTGACAAATGAAAATAATCTATAAATCACAAAATAAATTAAAAACCGGACCCAAACATCCGAGATTCTAAAAAAATGCTGAGAGTCATTTAAAAAAAATCAACCTAAAATGAGTCGTCTAATCGCAACTTTGAAGAGAAAATTAAAAAAGTTTGAACTTAAAACTTTTTCTTACTTTTAAAATTAAGGTATTATGTACAAAGTACGTATTAAGTAGGTACTTTTATTTAATAATCAACATTCAATTTATAGGAGAAAAGCCAGTTTCCGTTTCATCTCTCAAAAACTAATTTTAATCTCCCTTTTTTTATTATTTCGTAGGCGATGAAAAGGCCGGTACAAGTACAAAAACCAGAGAGTAATTATTGCCCTTTTGGCCCTTATCCAGAACATTAAAGTAGCGCAATTAGCTCTGTGTAAAAACAAAGGCTTAGAATAATAAATCAACGACTTAACTTTTCTTTTTAAAAAACCTACATTGTAAAACCTTTTTTTTTATTGCGCGACTAAGTATGTACTTAAGAAGTTATTTTTAAAACAAAATAAGCCTTAAGGGTCCGTTTTACCATTAATAGCAGGCTTTTTTCTTTGAAGTTTCTCCAATCTTGCGGGAAAACTTTTGGTTTTGCCTGTTTAGGGGTTAAAACGCACTTAGTGAATAGTAAAAAAAATCTACCTAAATAGTTAAGTTAGGTTAATTATCAGGTAATTTGAGACCTTTAAGGGCCGAAATATTTAATGAATAAAATTAGAAATGATAATTGTGAGGAAAACGTACTGCCGCAGTTTACCTGATCCATGGCGTCGAACGGACTGAAGACGTTCCAGTGGTTTGAAAGGAGGGAGCTTTGAAAACCGAAAATAACAATTCATCTAATTAAATCTTTCCTTCTCCCTTCCTCGAAATTTTTAACGTTCCTATTAAGTCGATGAGGTCAAGGTTTTGGGTGAAAATCAATCAAAATTTACCTAAAAATTAATTTTTTTTCGGCCATTTTTATCGATTCTCGTTGAATTATTTAACAAAAAATTGTCCCCTAGGGCGTTAATAGACTGAAATGATATCAAAGAAGTTTCGAGGACTTCACGGTTGAGAGGATTAAAAAAAACGATTTTACCTGAACTTTGAAAATATGGAGTTTTTCTTCATGTGCAGGACCTTTAAGGGAGTTTAAGTTCTAAACTTCCTGTCAGTTTCCTATTTATTTTTACAAGAAAGTTGAAAGTTTCAAAAAGCGATAAACTTTCCAACTTTTATCCATACACTCACTACTTTATAAGCAGATTAACTAATTCGTTATTTTTTTGATCAAGCTTAAAATAACTGCTAATCAATTTATAGATGTTAATGTTTTTGGTCGGATCAAAGCTAAAATAATTTTAGTGGAAGACCGAGTAGGAAGAGGAAACAGTAGAAAAAGTTTGGCCCCCAGTGGGATTGGAACCTGGGACCTTTGAGTTTCTAGCCCAAGCTTCCCTACCTAAAGCAATGGCCTAGAAACCCAAAGGTCGTAGGTTCCAAGCCTATTGCGGGTAAACTTTTTTCTTTTTAATTTTTATTGCGTATTTATTCCGCAAGGGGGTTGATTTTACTATCAAAATTAACCAATAATAGAGGAAGAAATGACTGTGATAACGGGTTTCTTAAAAAGCCTGACTAGGGTCAGGTGAGCCATGATAGCAAATCTGTCATAAAAATTAATAACCAATAATGAGGTGGTGAGTGGCTCTATCTCTTGGAGAACGGTGGCGGCGGTGAGCTTTAGGGAGACGGTTTGTTTCCGGCTTCCCGCTGTATCCACTAAATCTCTCGGATATAAGTTCACAGTGAAATGATAGAAATGATTGTGATAGAGGGAATAGCTCACCTGACGAGGCTTTTCAAGCCGAAACGCGTCGTGAGATACCGTTATCACAGTCATTTCGTTCTCTATTATTGGTTAATTGTGTGAAATTTTTTTCCTCCTAATTTACTCTGTCTCCCATTAAAATGTTAATTCAATTTTAATCTGTTTATGCCCGGAATCTGATCTAATTTGAATAATTGAGCTTATCGGGTCGATTAATCTTTGGCTCGTTGTAAATTAGGTGGACCCATTCACCGTACTCGCCATCTACATAACTCCCGAATCACAATTGCGTAAATCGAGGAGCTAGAATGGAATTACGTAGAGAGGATAACAATAATTATTAAGGAGAAATCCCTGCTGCTGACGTAAAATCGTTACTTTTGTATGTATGCAGGTTGGGATTGAGTGGCGAGTTTAAGTGGCTAAGACAGATAAGCCATCGCTGAAAGAGGTCAAACCCTTTTTTAAATATAAAATATTTTAAATGTATTTTTTGTTTATTTTATTTTTATTTTTTTAACCCTGTATTACGATTTTTATTTTTGGTTCGAAGTAATAATCCGATTATACAACGTCCAAATTTTAGATGCACTTTTCGATCTGTATACTAAATGTCATAATAAAAGATTTTAAACTTTGTTTACAAATCCATCATGAAACCAATAATCGGATAAGAAACGTTAAAGTGATTTCGAAAAACACAAAAATGCCATTTTTGTCCTGAGAACACTGAAATCTTGCAAACGAAAATCTGAGGTGGACATTGAGGATTAGAGGAGAACACGAAAAAGCATCGAAGCAAAAAGAAGCTGAAATTTTCAAGAAGAAAGGGATCAATTTTTCCTTCTCTAGCCTTCACTCTTCTTCTCACCCCTTTCAAAGGCAAAACTTACACCCACCAAATTTCCAGATTCTCATTTACTTTTCGCATTTTGGATCCCAATTTTTAGTCTATTTTTATTTTGAAGTCACTGGTTTAGTCAAGTTAGAAGTCATTAACTTTCTTAAAGAAGGTATTTGATACCTCCAAGTCAGGTTTTTGGGGGGGGAGGGTCTTTCAGACCCTGGAGAGTCAATTCGAATATGGATCTATACCGATCACAACTTTGTCTGTGGTGCCGGCCGGCCGTCCGTCCGGCCACAGTTTTCAACTGATTTTTACCAAATTTTCACACAAATTTCTTTAGTCGTGAAGAAGAATGTAACGAGGGCGATTTTTGAATTTCGAAAAAATGGCGGAGATATGTTTGAAATTTTAAAAAATTCGCTGCGGCCGAACCGTTAATCCGATTTTCACCAAATTTTCACCAATTATTCCTTAGTCCTTATATTTTTTTAAAGAATTTTTGGTGTAAAAAAATACGTATTTTTTTACATTTTATCATTTTAGTAGGGAGAAATTCCATACTTCCACGCCTAACGAGAGGGACCTTTCTTGGGCAAAAATCCCATTATTTCTACCTTGACTTCGAAAAATTTTCGAAAAAAAAAAGAACTTAGAAAATTTTTTGGAAAAAACCGCATTAAAAAAAAAAGAAAAATTTAGAAAAATTTTAAAAAAAAACTCAAAAATTTTCGAAAAAAAAAACAAAACTCGGAACATTTTTGAAAAAAAAAAATTCCCCTCCGTTATACTTCCCCTCCCTTATACCTCATTCGGTGGAGGATTTCCATTTTTCTGGGTGTAAAACTGAAACTCCAAAATGAAAATTGGCGGGCTACCACGTTACTAGATAGCCTTTTTTGAAAAAATTAAGAGGGCCACAAATTTCTACGAAAAGATCTTTTTTAATTACCTCTAATCCTCAACGAACACCTTAGACTCAGCGGGTGGGGTGATAGCGGCGAGTAAGTCGGTAGATAAGCCAACTTTGAAAAAGGTCAAACCTTTTTAAAAACAGGATGAATAAAATATTTTTCTTCCCATATTTTTACCCATCATCCTCAATATTGAACAAGAAGCCTCGTTCCGCCGGGACCGAACTTCCTCCAATTTTTCCTTAAAAAAATTTGAAATATTTTTAGTGTGAAATTGACTCGGGAAATCGCTTTTTTGGCAAATAAAAACTCTTTTTTAGACGTGACTTGCTACCTACTTTTACGGCCAGTACTAAACCCTTCAGGGCCTTTAGAGATTTCAGACTCCATTTCCTCCTCGAGTGCTTTCCCCGGGATTTGTGGCCTTTAGATACGGCCGTTATAAGATATATTGAAAGAGTATCAACTATTATTACCCGTTATACAATATTATTAAAGAAAAGAACGTTTTTCAACCTCGGATTGAATAAAACCCAGAAAAGGAATATTCCGAACAAAAAGGGCATTTCAGCGTTTTCTGTGCAGCTGAGTTTGCTTTGTTTTCTCCCATTGTATCGGAGGTTCGAAGTTTATCTCTATAAAGTGGACAAGGGGCAGACAATAGAGAATTAATACCGTCTATTTATCATCAACCGGCATTAATCCTCTTCTTACATAAATTCTCCCCAACTCTAATAATTATTATTTTAGGAATGAAATATTATAAACTTAGTCAATCCGAATTTAGGGACTCAAATAGCCATCTAAGCCGAATTTATTAAGTGTCTAACTAAATTTATAAGGTATTCCACATAGACAACTTCAGAATTTAAGTAAACGTCTGAAAAACCAGAGTCCTTGACCACTGGCCCATAATATTCCACATTTTATCGGGCGTTTATCTCCTTTTTTACTGGTTTTGATTTATCTTATTCCATTTTGGTGTTGAAACACCCGTTTTATCGGGTTTTGAAAAGTCAGAACCTATAGCGTTTAAAACCCGGCTTTTGGGCCGTTTTTCTACTTTTGGTGACATAAAACACCCGTTCGGGAGTTTAGCATCTTTACTTAATATTATAATCACCTTAATTATAATTTATAACTGATTTTATAAGTAGAATTATTTAATATTTTAAGAATATTGTTTTCTTATGATAATTATTCATAAGGTTACCTTATTCGAAACATGAAGTTTCAGCTCCTCTATTTCGGGATCTGAAACAAAAAAAATCGATTTTCTTAAATAATGAAGGAGTGAAAATTTTCTGCTCGGTGGGGATTTTATGTTTCTCAACCGGTCGGTATTTTGAGTAAAGAATCCAACCCTTCTCAAATAATGGCGTTTGCAATAAACCGAATCGAGGAGAAGGTTAAGTTTTTCCTGCCTTTTCGCTCAAATAAATAAAAAACGAAGGAATAGCTTTTTGTTAAAAGCAACAACATAAAAAAAAGGATGGAAGGAAAAAGGAGTATTCTAAATAAAAGAAGTTCTTTTTCTGAAGTTCAAATTTTTGTTTTAACGAGGAACTATTTATAATGCTATCAAAAAATAGAGAAAATAATTAAAGATAAAAATTCAAGCTGTATTTAAGAAAAAAAAAAGTTGGAAACCATGGCCTCTGGATTTCTAGTACAGCGCGAAAAAACTTCGCAGAAAAAAAAGCATTTTTAATTAACAGAAGATTTAGACATTTTAGAAAATACCTACGTTGCTTTTATTTTATCTTTTTAATATCCAACAACTGGTTTAACTCTAAGAAGTCCGTTTCTACTTTCTTAGGAACGACCACAATAAAGTTTTATTGTAGAAAACTCTTCTTTTTTTTCCGTTCCAAAAAGGGTTTTTATTCTTTCGTTTTATTGTTAAGTTTTGTCAATTTAAAATGTTCCATTCGCTATTTTCTAACCTTCTTCATTTTTATTAAATTCTTGATACCCGAAGGGATTTTATATTAAAATCGTGAGTCTTCATAAACGCAACTTCATAGCGAGAAAATTGATCATTTCCCTTTGAATTTATAAAAAAATATTGTTTAAAAAATAGAAAATTTATCAACATTTATATGGGGTTTTGATTCTAACGGATCAATAGTAGAGTTCACCTGTTGACCCAAAGTTGGAGTCAGTTTATTAGCTGTATTCATTTCCATGTCAATAAATTTTTTCTTTATTTAAAAAATCTTCTGATTTTATAAGCTTAAAAGTCTGAAACGTAAACTTTTTAAACATTCACGTAAAAACATCAAAAAGTTGTGAGGGCAATCTGAGATTAAGCTCTTAAGGGAGAAAGTAAAAACAAAAGTCATAAGTCCTTTTTTTTCCTCTCCCTTTTTATCTCTGTCTAAAAATTTATTTTTGAAAGTTTTCTTTTTTACAAAATTGAATTTTGAATACACAGGGTGTTTCGGCTAAATTTTACTGGAATCGTTGGGCTTCATCGGTTTTTCGATCGTTTACAGGGTGCACCAGAGCGACCCTAACGAGGGGTCCCTGTTAGATGGAGCACCCTGTATGTGTCCTATTGGGACTGATTGATTAATTGATTTTTATAAATAAATTAAAATGTCATTTTTATCATCTGCAAGGAAATAAATGGAAGATTAAAGGCTTGAAAGTTATCTGCCAAGATGGTCCAAGATCGATTGTTCCCCAAACAGATTAAAACTTAAGAAGGTTTCTAATTATTATTTGAGCTTTGGTCGTTTATAACCTTTTTCTTATAAACGATTTTTTATAAAAGAATAAAAATATTGAATTTTTTTGGTAATAATATTTATAGAGATAAAAAAACACGTATAAAAGTTATGTTTCTAACCCAATATTTGGAGAATGAGAAAACGTGACAGAGAAAAAAAAAGTCTATCCTTTACTCAAGATCTTATTTGTCAATGTCTTCACGTTCTTAACTTTTTTATTATGTTTGACTCCCGGTTCAGGTGAGCCCCGAGATCCAATCGAGCCGATGTACTTCCATCACAACAAAGGACAATCTTTCGGCAGGTTTTGAGGGAAAGAAACTTCGGACCCTTTTCCTCCAGGATTTTTTAAATTAAAAACTCGTTTTTAACGAACGCATAAGCTTTGTTTAAAAAAAAAGGGGCGGATTTTGATTGGAGATTATTTTAGGATTATACTAGAGAAGGAAATTGAAAACATGGTTTTGTTTTTGTTTCTTTTATAAGGCTTACTTATTAAATAGGAACTCTAGAAAAAGAAACATATTTACCAAAATTTTTTTTGTAGGTAGTTCCTTTTGTGGATAATGGTGGAACGTTTTATTTTAGCCTCATGCTGACTAAAGACAAAGGGCCACTTAAAAGTTTACAGTTGGAAAAGCAATTTAGAGTAGAAGAAATTTTCCCCATTTTCTTTGCGTTTTTAAAATTAAAAGCTTCTTATTTTATGAATTTCCCCCAGCAATTTTATTTCTTTTGTCCACAGGTAATCTAGGAAAAATTATTAGGAAATCAATAAGGCCCTTTTTACAAAGAAACTTGAGACTTAAGTTTAAAAAGAAGAAAAAAAAAGATTAAATTGCCTCAAATAGAGTTTCTTCTAATGAAAACCCTTGGAAAATTCGGTTTCTCAGTCAATTAACCGAGAAAAACGAAAATCCATTTAAAGGTGGGTTTCTCAGAAGAAAACCTGGGTCTTCAGCAAAATTAATAATGCTATTATAGCAAGTATCTATTAGGTACATTTTTTGCAGGCCTGCCGAAAATAAGGCGAAAGAACTAAGGGCGAACTCAACAAAACGTAGTTTCGAGATAATCGCATTTTAAAGTTTATGTTACGGGCGAACTCAACAGAAAGTCATGCCCTGGAATGGGAAAAGGAGTGGTGGTTGTGGACTAGGATGTGGAGTTCGCCCTTCGTACCCGCTCGGATATCGCAGTTAGAGCTTTCCGCATATCGGTTTTTACTTATTTAAAGGGGAAAAAAGGGCGAACTCAACATAAAAATTATGGGTGTATTCACCTAGAGGTCTAGAATCTGAAAATGAAAAAAAAATTTGTCCGATGTTGAGTTCGCCCTTCGTACCCGGAGCGCCTCAACTGTACGTAAGGAATTCCGTTCATCCGGCGTTTGGGCGTTAAACATCTTCTTTACCGTTAACAGTTTTCTTCGATCGTTTGGTGTAGAAACACCCGTTTCATCGGGTTTTAGCCATCAGCACTCAATTTCGAACGTTTGACATCCTATCAAACCGGCTTCCAGGCGGTTTTATTCGATTTTTTTGGTGTAAAAACACCCTTTATGCCGGTTGTTTGGGCGTTAAACATCTTTTTTGGACGTTTTCTTCGTTTTTCAAGACTGTTTCCAGAATTTTCTAAGCAGTATTTTGCTCAAAAAGACCCCTTTAAACCTCTTGTTATACAGCATCCGCTGAAACGAAAGAAAGAAAGAAAGAACGAAAAAAAAAATCGTTCTAATTTGTCTGAAATAGAATGCTTGGAATTTTCATAGCTCAAAGTCCTTAAAAATAGCTTTACAAAAGTTTAATTAGTGCTTTCGTAATTACATTCAGCGCTGTTTTGTTTTCGGCGCTTTAGCTCATGATAAAACAAACATAACTCTGTTAATTAAGCATATTGACTCGAAACTTCGAAACCCCCAGTAATTTTCTCTTTCCATTTTTCTTCCTTAATAAATTTTTACCCTCGTTAGTTACACCGCGAGGGGTGTTGCCCTTTACATTATTTAAATCATCGTCCCGCGAGGTCGATTCCCCATATTTTCCCAGCAGAGTACAAAACGTTTTTATTTATCGCTCCCTTGAAAAGGTGTACGTCAAGCACTACGAGAGCTTTTAAACAATTTATAACCCAATAAATCCTTTTCGATTTTTTTTTGTTTAAATATTATTGGATAAGATGAAGTTTGGCATGTGGTCGCCCCCTGCGGGACATCGAACGATTAATTATAAATTTCGAAACTGTAAACGACAACCTAATCCAACAAAATCTCTAACCTAAATTGCAAAGTTTAATTTAAACAAATATTTCCCAGAAAGGGAGATAATTATTAATAAACATTATTCCCTCTTAAAATTAATTAAAAATCCTAAATCAAGCAAAAGATTTCGTTTGATTGAACCTTTGAGAAATGATAATGAATTATTGATGAGAAAAAAAAATCTAATTAAAAAAAATCCAATAACTTTTTTTTTCAATTATAATTTTTAAAGAAGTTATCGAGAATTCTTAGAAAATAAAATGAAAACTCTAAGGAAAATTTAATTTCATTTGTTTTTCATACGTGAGATTGGAGTTTGAAATGAGGGAAGCGTTTTGTGATAAATTGACAGTATCGGGTGGAAAAGCCTTGCCGGAAGTGCTGACACCCTTAATGAATGACACTTGACGTCCTAAGGAGTCAACTCTTTTACCACAGAAACGTCCCTCAAAAGAATATTGTTCCAAGAATATAAAAAGCGTGGGTTGAAAAAAAAATTCGCTATACATTATGCTCTTTTATTGTGCATTAAAAAAATGTGAAGGTTCTATCGTAATAAGGATTCTTTTATGAATAGGGGTGCCTTTCAAAGGATAAAAATCTTCATTTTCAAGTTTTCTGAGTGGTAAAAGGGGGCCTCTATTTTATTACAGGCGATTTATATTTTGCAAAGAAGTTTTGAAACGCGATAGCGCTCTTTTGGAACGTAAATTATTAGGGCTTTTAATGGAGTCGGATAAACCGGGTGAATTAATTTGGGTATCTCATCCCTTATCTTACCGCTGTTTTGGGGGGGATGAACAAGTTTGTAAAGACATTTGAATTTTGATTAAACAAACCTAAAAAGAAGGTGAGGAACTCACGGGTGTTTCGAACCGTAATTGGTCTGAAAGACATTACAGGTATTACAACATCGCTATTTTGAGATTAAAACACAGAAAACGGAGTTAAAATGACAATTTTTAAGCGACCTACAAGGGTAGGTGGTCAGAACCATTGACTCATGCCAAAGAGGCCAAATAACGGGCTTTAAAGTATTATGATAGTGAAGCATTCTGCAAAGCCGTTATTTCTCTCCATTTTTAGGGAGAACACCATTCAACGTAACGCATTTCACCCTAAAGCAGTTGAACATAAAAAAATCTGCATTTCGACATAAAAATCTATAGTTTACCACAATGCATTTCGGCATAATGCAATTACTTCGAGGTATTATACCGTTCAACATACGCATTTCACCCTAAAGCAGTTGAACATAAAAAATCTATAGTTTACGACAATGCATTTTGGCATAATGCAATTGAACATGAAGCTGTCAAAAGTTAAAAGTTTAGGCATAATGCATTTCAACATAAAGCGTTTCGATATCAAACAATTAACCAATAACAGAGGAAGAAATGACTGTGATAACGGGTATCTCACGACGCGTTTCGGCTTAATAAGCCTCGTCAGGTGAGCTATTCCCTCTATCACAATCATTTCTATCTTTTCTCTGTGGACCTATCTACGAGAGAATTAGTGGAAACTGCGGGAAGCTGGAGACAAATCGTCCCCAAAACCTCAACGCCGCCACTTCTCTAAGAGATAGAGCCACTCACCTCCTTATTGGTTTTTATGACAGAACTGCTGCCAAGGCATTACTTTATATATTTTAATTTTTGATTGCTAACCGCAAATTGATTTTAATATCAAACAATTAACCAATAACAGAGGAAGAAATGACTGTGATAACGGGTATCTCACGACGCGTTTCGGCTTAATAAGCCTCGTCAGGTGAGCTATTCCCTCTATCACAATTTTCTATCTTTTCTCTGTGGACCTACTACGAGAGAATTAGTGGAAACTGCGTGTTATTGGTTAATTGTTTGATATTAAAATCAATTTGCGGTTAGCAATCAAAAATTAAAATATATAAAGTAATGCCTTGGCAGCAGTTCTGTCATAAAACCAATAAGGAGGTGGTGAGTGGCTCTATCTCTTAGAGAAGTGGCGGCGTTGAGGTTTTGGGGGACGATTTGTCTCCAGCTTCCCGCGGTTTCCACTAATTCTCTCGTAGATAGGTCCACAGAGAAAAGATAGAAATGATTGTGATAGAGGGAATAGCTCACCTGACGAGGCTTATTAAGCCGAAACGCGTCGTGAGATACCCGTTATCACAGTCATTTTCCTCTGTTATTGGTTAATTGTTTGATATTAAAATCAATTTGCGGTTAGCAATCAAAAATTAAAATATATAAAGTAATGCCTTGGCAGCAGTTCTGTCATAAAACCAATAAGGAGGTGGTGAGGGCTCTATCTCTTAGAGAAGTGGCGGCGTTGAGGTTGGGGGACGATTTGTCTCCAGCTTCCCGCAGTTTCCACTAATTCTCTCGTAGATAGGTCCACAGAGAAAAGATAGAAATGATTGTGATAGAGGGAATAGCTCACCTGACGAGGCTTATTAAGCCGAAACGCGTCGTGAGATACCCGTTATCACAGTCATTTCTTCCTCTGTTATTGGTTAATTGTTTGATATTAAAATCAATTTGCGGTTAGCAATCAAAAATTAAAATATATAAAGCGTTTCGCCAAAAATGACGTTTTCAAAAAATGCAAGTCGACATAAAAAAAGTACAAGTCACCATAACGCTTCTTACCATAAAAGCCTCTCTTGTTTCTGAACTTGTTTGTTTCGCCATAAAACTGTCTGATGTTTGGGCATAATACATTTCACCATAAACGAAATAGCGAAAGAGCAAGCTACATTCGCAGTTCACCATAATGCAATTCAACAAAATGCATCTCATTACAAACTAGAGTTGCAATTTTTTATGGTGAACGGTAACTAGCGATTTCTGCTATTTTATGGTCAAATGCAATATGTCGACACGTATACAATCGGGATCTGAGGTGGCCGAGGGAGTTAAGCAGCGGTGGTACTATGAGTTCGATTGACACATTGGGCATTCTAGCACCAATCCCCGTGTGTTATGAAATAAATCAGGGGTATCTAATCTCTTTGTCATAATCCTCAACCAAAAGTATCCTCGACCGCGATTTCTGCTATTTTATGGTCAAACGCATTATGACGAACTGCATTATGTCGTCAGTATAAACTCCATTTTGTACTTTTTTAAAACAAATAAAAAAAACTTTTGTCCTGTTAGCAATGAAATTAGTGACAGTGTCCCTTATCGGTTTTCCTTTGGAATCTTCAATTATCCTTCGATAATCGATATTTTCGTCCAAGTTAGAACGTTTTGTATTACAATTCCCGGTTCGTTAGGAATTTCTCAACATTCCACACTTGCGGGGTTGGTACGAGTCCCCTTTTGAAGTCTAGTTATAACTTTAGTTAGTGCTTTTGCACGGAGAATCTAATATTGGCAGAAAAACCATTCGATAAACTGGGGAAAAAAAATTGGATTAATAATTGAGGACTTCTTCGGATGTCGAACCCATTAAAAGTCAAATCCTTTCATACTCGATCGATCCCTCTTGTCGCGCTTTCGTCAAATCCTTTCCGACGGATGTAAATCTACGGGTAAAACTCACCCGTTTCGTCAGAAAATCCCAGAATTCAAATGGAACCCGTAGGGTTTTTTAGGTTTATCCGGATTTCCTGATTCGTTGAGTCCATCCACCGTCCTGAATACTAACTACAAAAGGGTCATTTTCGGATCAAATCGTGCATTCATGAATTTTCTAGGTAAATCATTTTGTCTTTAAATCTCGAAATGGGTCTGCAAACTAGAAAATATTTGTTTAAAATGATTTTAATGGCAAAACAGTTAAAAACAATATCTTTACGTAGTATGGCTTCGAACACTTAGAAATGCGTAGAAGCTAAATTTTTATTGCCAGTTATTAAAGTTCCTTAAGTAGTTGCGTAATGGAGAAGTTGTGATAAGACATTGGTTTTGCGAGAGTATTTAACCAATTTTTGTATTCCACCTCATTTGAGCGACACAAATTTTCGGGTTAAACCCGGGCTAATTAGTGGTTCGTGCGGCGTTTACGCCATATTGCTTTGACATTTTCCCTCTTCTCCAAAATTTTTAAACCTCAAAAGGTTCCTCTGTTTAGACCGAAAAATTCAACTTTTATATTTAATTTCCAAGTGGGTAATTCGAATTTTATACATCAAAAGAATTTAATTCTCTGTTAACCCTATTTAATTAGGGACGTTGGTAAAAGTGATGGGAGGCGAGGAAATAAAAAAAGGTTCACATCGCCTTCGGGAATAGCGTGTGAAAATGAACCTGAGGAGTTTAAAATAATGAATTTTACCCAAGGGTTATCTCACGTGTCTTTTTATGTTAAAAAAATTTCCTTCTTATCTGAAGACGAAAAACCTGAAGATTTAACGGGGTCGGAAGATAGTGTAATAAAAAAAAATCCAATTTCCTTCAATTTTTCTTCACAAAAAATAATGAAATAAAATTTAATGTTTTTGTTTCTTTTTTATTAACTTTATTATGATCATGGTTTTTAAAGGATTGTTTTGAGAGTGTAGTTTCAGTTGTAAATAAATTAATGTTGTGGATTTTATTTTAACCTAATTATTATAAAAATAGAAGTTTTTCTCTGAATAAACAACAAAATAAAGTGTCGGAAAAGTTTTTCTATTATCTCGAGCTTTTAATTAAATTTTAACACTCAAGTTCGACATTTTTATCGGAAACTCTATTACAAAAAAAATGTTTTTTAAGAGAAAAAAATGTGCTTTATAAGTGCTTTATAAGTTTCGGAAGTGTATAAACTTTTGGACAATACTAAAATTAATATTTAAACCTTTTTGAGGCTTTCTGACAGGGCTGCCATTCTTAAAAGCCGCGATGAAAATTTAATATCGCGGGAAACTTTTAAGAAACGTCGTTTACTACGAAAAAGCCCGCTTTCTAAAACACGAAAATCTTGAGCGTTAACGACGAAAACGTTTTTCACGGTCTATTTATAAGCAAATGAGACAAAAGTTTGCCTTTATTGAATTTAGTTAAACTTATTTTGTTTTAACTTTTAATGAAGAGAATGAAAAAAAAAAGAGTTAATTTAGGAAAAAGACGTAAAAAAAAGGGCTTGAAATACTGTCACATTACACCTTTTAAACCGACCGCCATCAATCCTACCTTATACCGTCCCTTTTCTCTTTCGTTTAATAGCTTCTATCTTTCACTGTAAAGGATGATCCTGGTAAGCTAATTAAGATTTTTTATCGGTGGGGAAAAGCAATTTATAATGAAGCAGTTTTCTAGACTATTTCAATTTTTTATTGGATAAAGCTCCGGAGTTTCAGACGTTTGTAAGGTAAACTGTCAGCAAAATAACGTAGGATTTATAAAATTTTGTTACCTACATTATTCAAATATTTAATTAACCAAAATTATTTAAATGGTCTATAAAACCAAATGTGATAAGATAACCTCTGTTTTGGCAGGCGAAACGCCATAAAAAAGGCCCGAAAACCGTGTTTTTCGTACAGAGAACCGAGGAAAACGATCCAAAAGCCATTATAAAGAGGTTTTAACTTCCTTAAAGAAGTTATTGTGATACCCTCGACGTTGGGTTTGTGGGGAAGGGTCTTCCAGACCCCGTAGGGTCCATTCGAATATTGATCTTTACCGATCTCAACTTTGTCTGTGGTGCCGGCCGGCAGTCCGTCCGTAGCATTTTTTTCCGGAATACTTTACGGCCACAGTTTTCATCCGATTTTCACCAAATTTTCACCAATTACTCCTTATATTTTAGACGAATTTTTCGTGTAAAAAATTGCCACTTTGTAATAATTATTTTTTTTTAGCAGGGAGAAATTTCATATTCTACCCATTACGAGAGGCACATTCCTAGGCCAAAGAGCCCATTATTTCTACCTTGACACTTAAAAAATTTTCGAAAAAAAAAGAACTTAAAAATTTTCTGAAAAAAAAAAAAAAAATATAGATCTATAGAAAATCTATAGAAATTTTTCTGAAAAAGGAAAATTTTTCGAAAAAAAAAACTCCGAAAATTTTCGAAAAAAACGTTCCCCTTCGTTATACTTTCGTTACCTTATACTTCCCCTGACTATACTTCCCCCTCCGTTCTATCCCCTCCGTTATACTTTCCCCTCCTATATTGCTACTTCTCTTTAAGGAAGTTTTCGTTGGAAGCTCATCAAATAGTTTATTTTCTAAGCGAAAAATCGAGGGATATGTCGCAAAACTTGTTGAGAAAGGTGTTAAATGATCAGAAAACCGAACAAACGGGCTTTTTTACTCCAAAAATCGAGGAATACGATCAAAACCACGTCAAAAAAGTCTTTTTATGTTGCTAAATTCCATTTCATGTTAACAATATTTTTCGAAAGTATGTTTTTGAACTTTGAAAAACATAACTGAAGTGAAAAGGCATGAAAATCTCAAGTCCTTTTTCAAACTCTCTCGAGGTATTTGACACCCCGTGTCTTGGATGTTTCTAACTCCCAAGGTTTAATGCAATTTATCCTTCAGAGCTATGAGAGCTCACTTGAATCTGTGCCACCCCTTTGAAAAGGGTCCTCTCCTTTCTCCCTACACCTAATTTCCCATCTCATGATTTATGCGAAGACAAGAACAATATTCTTAGACGTATCGAACGTCCTGTATATTCTGCATCAAAAATTCTATTTTTTTTCTTTTTATCATCAGTTTAATCTTTGAAAGTGCGAAAGCTTGTTTTAAATCTGAAGCTTTTTTTAGCGCATTTTCCCCCGTCAATAATCCAGGGTGTCATTTTTCCTTGTTAACTCTATCGTACGTTATTCTTTTCTAAGCCAAGTTTTTAACAAAAAATTGTTTAAAAAAGTATTATTTACACAAAATAAACCTTTGACCTTATTTGAACTCCCCTAAAGGGATAAGTTAAAAGAGGGAAGAAGTCAGAAATTGTTTTTCCTTCAAACACAAACGTTAGTTTAAAAGCAAATTAGAAATAACGAGTTGCGAATTTTTTATTCACGTTTTTAAAATAGAAAATTTGTGAATGTACGTTTATGCGAATTGTAACCGAATATTAGGTGGAACGAAGGGCTAATAATGGGCGTCGGATCTGTTTTCACACGTTTCCGGGAATGTTCGGTTCGTTAAGCCAGCACGGCTCGACAGCCTTCATGGTTTGTCTATTCGAACTCACATGTTAAAATAAACACAAAAAGATTTTCTCATGATAAACTAATTTTTAGGATTAAAATTGGTCGAACGAATTTAGACAAAGTGTGAAGTTACATTGTTTGACACGGACCAGAAATCTAAAGAATGGCCAGAGCTGTTTTCGTGCCGTGCGCTGTCGAGGACACTTTTTGGTAGAGGATTATGACAAAGAGGATTAAATACCCCAGATTTATTTTCATAAAAAACGGGGAAACTTAAACACCCAGGGATTGGAGCCAGAATGCCAAATGTGTCAGTCGAACTCATAGTACCACCGAAGGAATTGAGGAAATACCGCTGCCTTAACTCCCTCGGTTACCTCAGAACCCGACATAATGCGGTTCGCCATAATGAATTTGTCCATAAAATAGCAGAAATCGCGTGTTACCGTTCACCATAAAAATTACCACTCAATAAAGAAAATAGTCAAAAACGTTCGCCATAATGTATTTTAACATAATACATCTCACCATAAAGGCGAGATTTATCACTTGTCGTTTCTACATAAAATTTGTCGCTTCAACATAACGCAGTTGAACGTAAAATAAACGTTCATTTTAAAGAACTTGTCGTTTCGCCATAAAACTGTTTCTGTCGTTTGGGCATAATACATCACATCATAAACTAGGGACAGCCAAGAGCAAGCCTATTTTCGCCTTTAATACGCGATTATGGCGAAACGACAAAAACCTTAAAACTTGACAGTTCTCCATAATGCAATTTACACATCCTCGCGAGAGAAAAAAATTAACCCCATTGTGTCATAGAACGAGCTGATCCCTTGGCTGCCTGCTTGCTTTTCCTAGTTTATGGTGAGATGGATTGTGCACAGAAACAGTTTTATGGCGAAACAACAAGTTTAAAGAGAGGCTTTTATGGTGAGAAGCGTTATAGTGACTTGCACTTTTTTTTAAGTCGTCTTGCATTTATTGAAAACCTACTTCTTTTATGAAAATGCAAAATTTTTGAACTTTTGAAAGCTCTATGTTCAATTTCATTATGCCGAAACGCATTATGGTGAACTACAGATTTTATATGTCGAAATGCAGATTTTTTTAAGTTCAACTGCTTTAGGGTGAAATGCGTTATGTTGAACGGTGTTTCCCCAAAACCATAAAATCCCGCGTCTCAGTAACTTCAAAGATTTCAAATTGGGTAAAATCAGACTTTTCAGATAAGAAAAGATGTGTCCCAAAATGGGGGATTTTGCCACATTGCCATCACATCAGAATCCCAAAAGATGTCTAATCCTTAGTTTTTTTTATTGTGATATATGGGCCACCAAGAAATGCGTATATCAATAAATTTAAACTAAGAATACATTTTGAAAGGAATCATTTTTCAAGAAGAATATCAAAAACCATTATTTAAATTGATAAAATGTTTCCTTCCGCCCTTTTTACCTGAACAAAAAGGGTAGTAAATAGATTTTTACGCAACAACTTTTTTTATATACATATAATTGGTTTTATAAAAAAAAAGGGATGATTTTATACAAAAAAAGGTAGTTTTTTTGGCTTAAAAAAATTCTATGATTAAAATATTATTTTCCATTAAAAAGTCAATTAATTTTAAGGGTTGATTTTCGTCGATATTAGCCTTGTAACAGTCAAAGTGTTCAGAACTCAGCCATTAATGAGATTCCAATCCAATTTCGAAGTTCCAGCAATAACTATCAATGAGCTCGAGCCAGATTTAATCCGGAATTAAAAGTCGTTTCCCCAATTATTTTGAGTTAAAACCAAAAAAAAAGTTTTTAAGATATTTTTAAATGAAAAAAGACTCATAAGAGGTTGTCAAACGCACACCTCTTTTTGTGTTTCAATGAGATTTCAATACCAAAGAGGGCCTTTATATAATTTGATAAGTTTGGATTTAGTTCAGAATTATATAATTAAATGTTTGATTAAATTTTGCTGGGGACCTTGAAGGTAAATTAATTAGGAATTTCTCCTGAATTAATTAGGGAAACCGCGTACCTATTGGGGATTCCATCGTCTTTTTCCGCGTTTTTTCGTCTTAAAAAAACAAAGGGGATGGAGAAGAAAAAAAAAAAGGTGGAGAAGAAGCCTTTTTCATATTCGCGAGGCGAGTTAAGTAATCTTTCAACCCTTACCTCAATTTGTTTTGCGGAGAAACGACAAAACGTGCCATGATGTCTTGATGACGTGGCCTAGAAACAGAAAAAAATTTGGATTAAGAGAAAAAATATACGCTTTAGTCTATAATCATTAAAAAAAAAACTACAAAATTTTAATAAGAAAAATCCTGTTTTTCAGTCTAAATAATTTTTTAGATATTAGAAACCACCAAAATCTGAGTAAAATTGAAGATTTTCTAGATACTGCGTAGTTTTTTTTTCTCAAAATATTATTTACATCAAAAAGAGGGGTAAAAATTTAAATTTTGGTAAAACTCTTTAAGAAAAAGGGACTTAAAAATGTATTAATTTTTTAAAAATGGATTTTAAACTTCATTGTGATAAAATTGGAAGTCGAAATTTGACTTTATGAGGGGTTATACAAGTTGACACAATTTTCAAATTTAAATCTCCGACTTAAACTTTCCTCAATTATTTCGTGATCACGTAGCGAAATTTTCGACGGCCACATTTGTAGGAAATAAACCGCGACACATGTTTGAACCTCCTCCGCCTTCATCTCGGAAACTTGCTCACAACTTCGAAGAACTAAAGTGGCCATGGAGTCCCGAGGGAGTATCGTATCGACGAGTTTTCCCCTCCGGCCTTTTCCGGATAAAATGTAAATTCAGAAACCGTGTCAAACCCGAGGGTTTCTTCTTCCTCCCACTTCAGGATTACTCCGCTCTCGGCGTCCCCCTTTTCTAAATCGTTTTCTTCATTTTCATTTCGTTAAATCGCCAACTGATGAATAATAAATTTTTACGTAATCTGACAATCGGGATTCCCGAGTTAAAATTTAAATAATGTGGTTCTCCATCCTCCCAGGACGACACCCCCGTGGTTTGAATAACCTCGAGCCTATCAAAATCAATTAGAACCTTCATATATCTCACAGAATATTAGTAATCCGATCCTTATATGAAAATTCAACTTAAAACTTAAAACAAAATTTAATTTCTAATTGACTTATGATGCTTTAAAGGCATTTGAGAGTAGGCGTATTATACAGGGTGTCCGGAAACACATGGCAAGCGTCTGGGAGAGCGTTAAAAAGTGTTTTACGAAAAAAAGTTAAATGTAAACCCCCCTTAATTTAAATCAAAGAATTTGATGGTGTAGTTTAAAATGCGCCTGGATATACAGGGTGTCCCAGACACAACCTAACTTCGTTATTTCAAATGAGAACCCCTATTTTTTATTTCAGATTCGTAATCTACGCAAAATTTCAAGTAGATTTGAGTACTCATATGACAATTTTGGACAACTTTTAAAAAATATCAATTTAGCGTTTTTTGCGCTAAAATCCGTTAAAATTGACCTAGGAGACTCGTTTTTTTTTTATTCCACTTATTTTTTCCCGAAGAATCCAACTGTCTCAAATTTGAGCATCTTCGCATTCTGCATCACGAGATTTCGTCGCTAATGGCCTTTTTCAAGTTAGAACCCAAATTTTTAGTTCAGAAATGAAATTAGCACTTGTTGAAAGGAATTTTTCTTTCGGACCACAAATTTTGAAAGAGCTACAGCGTCTTTTGTGTTTATGCATCAAAATTAAAATTCCGTCAACAAATCGCTAATTTCCATTTTTGAAGTATGGAATTAGGAGTTAAACTTGAAAAAAGGCCATTAGCGACGAAATCTCGTGAGCTGAATGCGAAGATGCTCAAATTTGAGACAGTTGGATTCTTCGGGAAAAAAATAAGTGGAATAAAAAAAAACGAGTCTCCTAGGTCAATTTTAACGGATTTTAGCGCAAAAAACGCTAAAATTTGATATTTTTTAAAAGTTGTCCAAAATTGTCATATGAGTACTCAAATCTACTTGAAATTTTGCGTAGATTACGAATCTGAAATAAAAAATAGGGGTTCTCATTTGAAATAACGAAGTTAGGTTGTGTCTGGACACCCTGTATATCCAGGCGCATTTTAAACTACACCATCAAATTCTTTGATTTAAATTAAGGGGGTTTACATTTAACTTTTTTCGTAAAACCACTTTTTAACGCTCTCCCAGACGCTTGCCATGTGTTTCCGGACACCCTGTATAATATTGTCTAAAAACTATTTATCTAAGGATAGGTCAAAGATTCTTTCCTTTTTTTTCGGCCTTCGCGCAGGAGGAAATACGAAAGGCGACGACCACGATTTTAAGGAAGCTCTTTTTATTGAATATATTAATGATTTCGCCGAGTTAACATCTTATTTAAGAGCCAGAATTTTAACAGACGGTAAACTCATTTTAACCGCCTGTTAAGGGGAATTTTTATAAACATTTGGATTTTTTAGAAGGTCAATTTTACGTTCCGCTGTTAAAAAAACATTGTAGCCAACCTTTTTAGCAAACTGATTTGATTTTATATTTTTATCCCTTCATATTTTAGTGTTTACAAAATTGAACAACAAATTGACCTTTTGAACTAATTATAAAGTATTTTTAGTCTTTTTAAAAAATTAATGGTTTTTTTCCTTCTTCTTTTTTGGTCGAATTTCTAATTTAAATGGAAGGAGCTTTTTCTTCTCCTTTTTTTTTTGTAATATAAGATATGATGAAAAACCGGAGGTGGAAGGAAATGAGAATAGGTTGAAGGTAGTTGTGGTCACGTAGACTGGAAAAGCCCCAGGAGGCCAACATCGTCTCTTTTTTCCACTTTATAAACACCGTTACATTTAGAGATTAACGCCTTTTCCTTCCTAAAAGTAATAAAAACAAAGGTTTACAATGTGATAAACTTTTGTTCTTTTTTTTTCTTCTGAAATTCATTAATTTAATGGAAGTAAACTTCTATAATAGAGAGAAAATGGGGAAAAAAACGCTTTGAAAAGAAGCATAAGCCATCTCCTTTCATTATTCATCGTTTTTAATTTACAATAATTTTGTTTAAATTTTTTATCGTATGGGAAACCTGAGGATTTTCTAGGTAGTGGGTTCCAATTAGGTCAAAGAATAAATTGAGTGGAGACTACAACTGGGGGGAAATTTATGCGTTCGGGAAATAAAGTTCCTCTCGGGCCATGATCACTACGTTTAAACACCGTATTTCCTCAACTCGGGGAAATTTCCGACGAAAAAAAAAAGGAAAGAATGTTTTACGACGGCTGAAAAAACACATTTCTCGAGGGGGGTTTGTGTACAGACGGTCAAACGAGGCGTATTTTTAGACTTTTTTTGTACGAAATTATTGGATTTTAGAGGATAAAATCATAAAGCACTCTTTTTATAAAAAGTGATTAAAATTCATCGTTACCTTCTGTTAGTAATACAGAAAAATAAGATACTTTTATCACGAGAAGAGTTAAAAAAAATGTAGTGCCTTGTAAGATGTTTCCTTTGCATTTACGTCGGTTCAACAACTCGAATCAGGTCTACCAACAGTGAAAAGCGAAGAAAAAGCTTAGGGCAAAGAAAAAGACGTGCCTATTTTGAAGTTTTAAAAATTTTAACTTCCTTAAAGAAGTTATTGCGATACCCTCGACGTCGGGTTTTTGGGGAAGGGTCTTCCAGACCCCGAAGGGTCAAATCGAATATTTTTAATCAATATTATATTAGAAAACCGAATATACACACAATGGGCAATTCAATGTTATTCAAAATATTAAAGTTATTTTAAAAGATAATTGTGCACAATGTAAAAAATGAAAAAAAAATCAACCTAAAATTATGGTAAAAAAGCATTTCTAATGCTTTAGAAAATCAGAAGAGAAAAAAAATTTAAAACTTTTAAGGGGCGACGTTCAGATTTATTATTAGCCTGTGTTGAATAGGGCAGAATCGTGAAAAATCCCAACGGTCCGTACTGAAAATCGTCCGTTTTCCCCTAGGGCAGAGTTGAAACATTTTTTTAAAAATTAACTCGATCTTTGTGGTCATAAAGGCTTTTTATACACGGAAAAAAAATTGAAGTATCATCTTTTAACTGTTTTTAAAATTATTTGGTTTTTAATTTTTGTATTTTACTTTTGAAAATTGCTCATTTTATATGCTCTGCAAGGAAGGGAACGAAGAGGCACTTGAATGTTATCTTTTGTGACAATACGTGACCTGAACCTCATATCTGACCTGAACAACACTAAAGACCAAAGGACTTCCTTTCATTTTCAGATATTCCTCTCGTACGCTTTCAACATGTCAAAGAACGTTTCAATTTTTGGGGAAAATAATTTTTCGAAGGAGAAAAAAAAAAAGTATTAAGGAAGACCGAGAGATTTAGGAAAAGGAAAAAAGTTTGGCCCCAATGGGATTTGAACCTGTGACCTCTGGGGCCCATTGTTCTATCAACTTAGCTAAGTCTTGTTTTATAGAAACAATCGATCTGGGTCCTAATCGCGTACCGTTCCTCCATTGGGCTAGAAACCCAGGGGTCGTAGGTTCAAATCTCAATAGGGGCCAAAATTTTTCCTCTTCCTATATCACTCGGTCATCCATTTAAAATTATTTAGCATTGGTAAAAACAACATGTTTTAATCCAACCAATAAAAAATTAACATAAAAAAAATGTTTTAAACTGGATTTAAAAAAATTTGAAATGACACCAAGTTCGATTTTGATAGCTAATGCGATTAGAGTGTATTGGAAATTCGGGAGGTAGTACGGTATTAATTTTACGGATGGAGTTATCCACTTCAGTGTAATTTTGTTCGTGAGTGAAGAGATCAAACGCGAGGAATTTTCGCGACTGTCACCCCGAGGCGGTTTTCCGCCAGCATTAAACGTTCCAATCAAGCTAACTGCCAAACATCAACTAAAAAAAAATTCTTAAATCTAGAGCTTTTAATTTAGTGTTTTTTTAGGTCTAAAATCCGCTAAAGGTTTTTTTTTTAAAGTTGTCCAAAGAGGTCATATGAATGAATAATCAAATGAGGCGCTCCGGGTACGAAGGGCGAACTCGACATCGGACAAATTTTTTTAACTTACTTAAAGAAGTTATTGTGACACCCTCGACGTCGGGTTTTTAGGGAAGGGCCCTCCAGTTTTTTTTTCATTTTCAGATTCTAGACCTCTTGGAGAATACACCCATATAATTTTTGCGTTGAGTTCGCCATTTTTTCCCCTTTAAATACGTAAAAACCGAAACTTTAAAATGCGAATATCTCGAAACTACGTTTTGTCGAGTTCGCCCTTCGTACCCGGAGCGCCTCAAATCAACTTGAAGATTACGAATTTGCAATAAAAATTAGGGGTTCTAGTTTAAAATTATGAAGTTGGTGTCGAGTTGGTGTCACTCTGGGACACCCTGTATACCAAAACCAAAATATTTATACCAAATGGAGTCGAAATTATAGAAGTTATATGGAGTGGTCCATCTAGTTGGAACAAAATTAAAAAAAAAAACTTCAATCGAAAAAATGACCTAAGTAAAAGTGGCTTAAAATTGAGCGTTGAATTGATTAAAAGTATAAAAACATAAGGTTCTCATATAAAATTATTTGATGTCGTTCTGGGACACCCTGTATATCAAAACCACAGTCTACCAAATGGAGTTGATTCCCCGTCCAAAAATAAGGGGGTTTACACTTAACTTTTTTTTGTAGGACTAAATGCTTTGCCGTAAAGTTGCAGGTCACTCCAGTTGGGACACCCTATATGTGCTTAAACTCAGAACAGGGAATTTTTGGCCAATTTTTTTTTCTCTTCCTCAATCAGAAGTGCTTGTAATACCATTTAAAGATGTTAGAAATAGGTTCTACCATAACGAACAGTTCTCAGAAGATTTCGACAAATTCCCCCGTACCGTTGTATAGGTACGTACACGTATTCAACGTACACGTACGTATTCAACGTACACGTACATATTCAACGTACACGTACGTATTCAACGTACACGTACGTATTCAACGTACACGTACGTATTCAACGTACACGTACGTATTCAACGTACACGTACGTATTCAACGTACACGTACGTATTCAACGTACACGTACGTATTCAACGTACACGTACGTATTCAACGTACACGTACGTATTCAACGTACCGTGTACGTTGAATACAAAAAAAATAGAAAGTTACATGAATGAAAAATTTATTCCGGATTGATCAAAATAAGAAATACTGACCACAAATCAGAATAAGGGAGGGTGTTGCCGCCTAGCCAATACTCGTCCCTTATTTGCATCCTCCGCTCAATGCAGATCGTGCTCCGATTGTTTGACCAACGAAGTTAACTTTTTCTCTTTTTTCCTACTCTATGAATATTTTTCAGAACGAAAAAAACAATAGTAACCAAAATAATTTGTAACTCCGATACTACGCAGAAAGAGTTGATGAACAAAACTTTTGAAGATGAAAAATTCTTAATTTGAGTGGAATTTTCATTACTTATAAAGTATCTGAATAATGAAGTTTCCGTCTTGAAAAGGAGCTTAGTTTTTCAAATAAATTGCTACTTCAAAAAAGAAAATATTTCACTCTTTACGTCTTCAGAGATTATTGCTTTAATCCCCCTTTTGTTTTTCCTCAAGGAGCTTTGTTCATTGATCTACATTTTTTTTTTCATAATTAAGAAATTGTGTCATGTTTGTAGAATCAGGGAGAGGGAGGAAAGTAAACCTTTTCCCTGTCATGGAAAACGAAATGGATGGGATGAGGAAGTTTGGGGTGGTTTTTTCCATTGTCGACTCACTGAAGACGTCTCAACAGTCAACAATGAATAGAAGTCACCCTCGGGCGATATTTTTATACCTTTCTCTGCGTAATTGACAGATTTTGTAATTTAACGAAAAAACTAACAAATAAACAATGTGATTTAATAACACTAAAAGTGCCCCTAAACGTGCCATCAATTATGTAAGTTGTTTATAGCGGTTTATTAAATTAAAACGCTTGATAAATTATTTTCTTAATTTAAACAATTATTAAAAAATCATGCACATTCAGACTAAATATTATTTTTTAAATTTTTGGAGAATTTATCAATTTTTTCTTAATATTAAAAAAGCTGTTTATTACCTTTTCTTTATTAAAGGGAAAGCGAAGGAAAAAATTACGTTTTATTTTATTATTTAACGTAATTTAGGATAGAAAGAGACAACATTCACGTTTGAGGTCTAACCGCGTTGTGAAGCTGTTCTCGATCGAGCGGGCTCTTATGTAGCGGGGGGTTTATTTAGGAGCACCCTAGCGGCAAATATTAAAGAAAAAAAAGCAACAGAAAAAACGTTATTTGTCTAAAAGGCTTTTTCTCGCTACTTTGTCAATCATTCTGAGTGATTCCAATAAAACTTGTCGTTTTCCTTATTCGAATTGTCGAAAATCCAAGGGAGTTACGTCAATCTTAATTATGAAAATAAAAGAACTTCACTTTATCTTAAATCAAAGAGAAAGTGAGAAAACTTTAAAAAATGTATAAATCTTCTTCCTAAATTTTTTATTATCAAAACTTATCAATTTTAACGATTTCTTTAATAAACTTAAAAAATTTTGAAAAAAGGAAGTTATCGAGATTTTAGAAGGGCTAAAGTACCACTTAACGACCCTCCAGGCCTCAACGTTTCAAACCCTCGTTACAGCCCCAAGGGCGTTTTAATCCCTTCCACGCCTTTTTCGCAACCAAGCAAAAATTAGCCCTAAAATTTAATTCGAACGCAATACGAAGCCTCATGAGAAGTTAATCCCGGATATATAGGGATTTAAAAATATGAGAAGGTTGTTTTAAAACAATATTTTTTTTATATTTTCAAGGGAAAGTTTCATTTTTTAATTAATCCCAAGACATGAAAGAACGAAAAGGTTGAATTGAACGTCCGATTAATCCAAATTGATTCAACCTCACCGACGTAACCCTAAACAACCTTTCATCAAAATTCTATTCAGAATCCACAAAGAAATTTTTTAAAACACAAATTATGTATGGGCACAAATATTTTTGAGAGCTATTTCAATATAATTATTTCTCTGAAGTTTTTCAATTTTTTTTAAAATCTATCTTAACGATGAAAAAATTTTATGATGATTTCGCTATATTTTTCTCATATTAACAAGAAAGCCAATTATAATAAAGTCTCATTTAATTAGGTTGGCCCTCAGAAAGGATTTTTTTAAAGGTTCAATTAGGGATAAAAAATTGCTCATTAATTTTTACATTAATTTAATGTATTAAAAATATTTTATATTGACGGTCATAATTCATAAATCTTTATATGAGAAGTTGAAAAAATTAATAAAATAGGAACTTATGACCGGCTTCATTTTTTTTTATCTCCAGAGACTCGTCTTATCATAATTATATACAAAAAAATAGAATCGAAATTCTAAAAATCAGATCTTTTTAAAAAATTTAAGCGTCAAAATATTTTTGTAAAAAAAGAGAGAAATTTCAAATCAGTCGTAATTTGAAAAATAAAATTAAAAATGATAACTCGTTATCACAGTCGGCCTGAGTATACCTTCAAATCCATGACTAGAGAGAAAAAAGTCCGGTAAATTTTAACGAACCTATTTTCTTTTTGATTTGAACGTCCTGAAAAATAACTTATTTACTATTTATTTAATTTTTTCAAACTTACTTTTAATTTTTTTTCGTCATTTTGAAATTTTACTGGACTTTCGATACTTTCGTTGCATACTCGAGCAAGCTAGAAAATTGATTACGAATGTCTTGTTAATTAAGGAAATTTTCAAAGTTGTACCCTCATTTCAGAGGATATGACCCCTTACATTTTGAAGTTCAGCAATTACAAGTTTAGTGTTGGAATACTCTTGTGATCCTGGTGAGAGCCTTCCTAATACTGATTGAAATAACAAAGGGAGCCTCGTCACCCTTTGAGCCGGCAAAGACAAGAACGACTGTAAAGAACATCCTTGTACTGTTTCGCTCGATTCGATTTTACGACAGGTCTCTCTAAATTTCGCGTTCGTTTTTCTGAAAAAAAAAATGAGACAGGATTTATGGTGAAAATTAAGACTTACAGGAGTCGTAAAAGGGTCGATAAGGCTTTAGATTGGGCGGAACAGTAGGCGATGTAAGGGGAGAAATTCTTCGCCACCTGAGCCCTCATCACGTTTGAAATGTCCCTTAAAAGTATGTCGTCTTCGAAATGTCCGGCAAGATCGTAAAGCAAAGCCTCCGAACAATTTCTCACTACAAAAAAATTTAATTTAAATACATTCATAAAAGAATTTACCTTCAGATAAATTTGAAAAAAGAAAAGCAATATCAGATTCGGTAAGACAGTCCATAAGTTCAGAAGAATTATAAAATAATGCGATGGCTACGCTTAGAGATTTCAAATATGATACTTCAGATGCTATTATTTCAAATTTAGATTCTTGTAGAGCCTTTTCCTTTTCATCTAAAATATCTAGAAAAAAATTGAATTTTTTTAATTAAATACGCCTTTCTTACTTAATATTCCACTATCGATAACTGCAGGTATGTCAGCCCAAAATGTCCGCTGGCAGGGTTCAACCAATGGTTTTTTATTTTCATAAACTCTTCTTCGTCTAAATTTCCACTTCGGAATCTACCCATCGTGTTCTGCAATAAAAATTATAATCTTTTACATTTTATTGAGACAAAAAAAATTCCCAAAGGCTGGTTTTGAACCCATGATCTTTAGTTTTATGACAGTCTTTTAAGTACGTGTTATTATTTTTCTAAAGGATTCGTTACACCGTTTTTTATGAGACCTTGATAAAAACTTGAACGAATTATTTACAGAAAAAAAATTCACAATAAAACGTCCTTGACAAAAGTGCATATTAGTCACGTATGACTCTCTTAAAAAATTACCTACCTTAGGAACCGCGTTAAATTTATGTGAAGAGATAAAAAAAATTTTAAATTCTTAAAAAAATAAGTTACGATAAAAAGAAGCTATCGAGCAATAAATATTGTGATAACGACAAAAATAATAGAAACTCATTCAAATGCGTTCTGTTCACGATGGCATCTGCACAAGAACTGCGCTTGTGAAAAGAAAAATAACAAACGCCGAGGTCATATCGAGTTTGCAATGTCGTTATTTATTTATTATTGACCTTGAACTCGTTTATCGCGATTTTACATCGATTTTTGAGCGTTTTTTTAAATAGAAAATAGCTAAAAAGAGTCTCAAAAAGGCCAAAAAAATTAGAATAAAATATGGGATTCCTAGCAGGTCATCTCGAGTGAGGGCCCTACTAATTTTTGGAGCAGAAAATTAAAAAAGCTTGAAAAAATTTTTTGATGGGGTAACAATTTTTTTTTTTTTGTATAGAATTCGCTAAATTTCGGTATTTGCATACATACTAAATTTAGACTGAACCCATTAAGAAAATGGGTCAACGGGCTTGTTAGGGCATGTAATCTTGTCCAGCGGGAATGTCGGCCACGAATTATTGAATGATTTGTATCAGTTGTACTGCAAAGAGATTTTTATCGTATCTTCCTTTTTTTTTCCTCTTCTTCCTCCCATCGGGTAAACAAACGACGTAAAACGAGATAAACCCCTAGACCTTGCGACATTCCCCGAAAGAGCAGTTCCGAGAATATCGTCGTTTTGATAAGGCCCAATCATACTACTGCGAGAATTGTTAAATAAAAAAAATTATCTCCTTTCTTTTCTTTTTTTCGCACATTTTTGATTAAAAATGTAAGAAAAGTCTCAAAACACAGGGAAAGAAGATTTAAAAGAAGAAACAAAAAAATGTTTTAAAACACATTTGAATATAACAAAACCCTTTTTATAACAAAAGAAAAATGTGGTAGATTTTAAGAATTAAAGTCGTATCCGGCGAGGCGTGTAATTACTGGATTAAGCCGGGATAAGGGTTTTGACTTCCTGAATTACGACATTTCACACGTCTCGACGAGAGAGAGAGAAAAGAATAACTTCTGAATAAGAATTAAATGAACGTGGTCTGAATAATCGCTCATAAAAAATTTTTTTTTAAAAATCCTTTTTATTTTTTTAAATTAAATTTTTTTTATTTATTAATCCGAAAACGTGGAAAGGGACATGGGATTAAAGAATCATATTTTAAAATTTTTATAAGACCACTTTCCTTTTCCATGAAAATAGGCTTTCAGCCGGAAAAAGGGATTTTCTAAATTTACGTCCTTTTTAAAAACTAATTTTGTTTTTGATGTAGAATTCACAAAAAGATTTTCTTTTTTTACCTTAAAAATTCGTGACGATCTCTATTTTCTTTTCTCGTGGACGGAGAAAAACTGAGGAGGGGAACTTCATGGAAAGGAGACAAAGGAAATTTTTGTCATGAGCGGAATATAAAAAGGAGTGGGGAGAATCGAGTGAGAATCGGGATATGACGACGTTTAATTGCTGACTAATGCAATTAGAAAGTTGTTATCAAACATTAATTATGTTTATGTTTAATTATTGGAAGGATGCGTGATTTACTAATTGGATTATTAAAGGGACAATAGGTACTCTAATTTAAACTTATCAATATCAATTTTTCCCCATAGACTTCTCAAAATTAGCATAAAACCTCACAATAAAAGGTTCAAAAACTTAATTTACCTCCATAATGCATAAAAATGGTCTAGTGCGCCAAAAAATTGAAAAAAAATTTTTTTTCAGTTTTTTTTTTATCAATAATTTGATAGCTACTAGCAACAAATGTGATAAAATGAAAATTAATTTGTATTCAATTTTATGTTTAAAAAACCTCATTTTATCGATAATACAAACCGTGTGCAGATATGGAGATTTAAAATTGAAAATTTTATTACGAAAACTGTTTATATTTAAAATTAGGTCGGTCCTTCGAAGTAGGTACGCAGTAATTATACAGGGTGTTCCAATTAGAGTGGACCAGCAACTTTACGGCAAAGCATTAAGTCCTACACAAATTACTGGTTTGAAGAGCTTCTAACAAAAACTTCCTTAAGAGAAGGAACAATATAGGAGGGGAAGTATAACGGAGGGGAAGTATAACGGAGGGGGAAACGTAAGGGAACGAATGAATAACGAAGGGGGAAAGTATAAAGGAAGGGGAAGTACAAGGGGGGGGGGGGAGTATAAGGGAGGGGGAAGTTTTTTCCGACAAATTTTGAAGTTTTCTTTTTTTTTTAATTTTCCGATTTTTTTTTATTTAAAAAATTTTCTGACTTTTTTTTTGAAAAATTTTTTAAGTTCTTTTTTGTCAAAAATTGTCTACTTTTTTTTTTTTTTTTTTTTTTTTAATTTTCCGGGTTTTTGTTTTTAAAATGGCGTTTTTTTTTCCTACTTTCCAAGTTATTTTTTTTGAAAAATTTGGTGAAAATCGGTTGAAAACTGTGGCCGTAAAATGTTGCGGAAAAAAATGCTACGGACGACGCAACGGCCGGCCGGAACCACAGACAAAGTTGAGATCGGTAAAGATCAATATTCGTTTTGACCCTCCGGGTCTGGAAGACCCTTCCCCAGGTCCTTCTTTAAGGAAGTTAAAAGTAAACCCCCTTGTTTTTTGAATAAAATTGATTGCAGTTAACGATTTTGGATTTTGGTGTACAGGGTGTCCCAGAGCGACACCAATTTCATTATTTTGAACTAGAACCCCTATTTATTATTTCAGATTCGTAATCTACGCAAAATTTTTAAGTTGATTTGACTATTCATATGACCTTTTTGCAATAATTTTAAAAAAAATCCCAAAAAGGGTTTATTTTGTCTAATTTGGCATTTTTTAAAGTTGTCCAAGAGAATATAATAAATTCAAATCAACTTGAAATTTTGACTAGATTACGAATCTGAAATAAAAAAATAGGGGTTTTCTTTTAAAATAACGAAGTTAGTGTCGCTCTGGGAAATCCTGTACCTCTACCAAATGTAGTCGATTCCCCGTCCAAAATAAGGGGTATACATTGTATTTTTTTTTAGGAATAAATCCTTTGCCGCAAATGCGGTTTATTGGGACTTTGTGATAATTTTTCACTGGGGAGTCTATTTTGAAGATGAAAGGGATGAAAAACTCAAAGAGGAACAGACGAATTTGATCTTTCAAAAGCGGCTTTGAAATTTTCCATTAACTTACTCCTGAAATTAAGTCTAACGTATGGCTCGCTCTTTCAGCGTTGACGGCATTGGTTTCTTTGTCGACGATCTTTCTCAGTGATTCTTCAACGAGGAAAGACGGTGAAGAGGAGTCAGAGATTTTCACAATTTAATTTTCGATATATTCATGCGTTATGTCTTTCGAAACTCTAAATTTAAATATTAACTGAGAATCATTTTAAACTATTTACTTACGCCGTTCTTTTGAGATATTTTCTGAATTCATGAAGCATTTCCATATAGGCGACACAACTAAGAGAAAAACAGGGCTAGCGTTCCTTTCTAAAGAATCGAAAATTTTATTTGGGTCCAAACAAACAGATTCTGCTCCTAACCATCCTCGCTCCAGGTCCATCAACATCTGATCTGAGTGTTTTTTAACTAAAACATAATTCAAATAACTAAAAAATTTAAAAAAAATTACTATTTTTGTTTTATTACAAAAAAAGGTTTTAGGAAGTCTAAAAAGTTGGTATTTAGGGAAATCTGCCATATTTTAAGGGTCGTTAGTTTTTCTTTGAAGTTTTGCTCCAATTTTGCGAGAAAGCTATTGGTTTATCAAAACTTTTTCTTTTTAATTTGGCTTTAGTATACTTTATTTACTTATATACAAACGATTTTTTTCAAAAATCATAAGACAAAATTTTATAAGACGAAAGTTTTCTCACGAAAACTTGTAGAAAAACGCCGACGTATTAAGTCGTATAACGGACCCTTGAGCTAAAGGGCCCAATTAGGCGGCTTTCCCATATTGACCGTAAAATCAATTATTAAACTACGTCTTTTTAATAAAAGACGATTTGCCGTCGGTTGAAAATGGGTAAAGGGTCGTCTTTTAAAAAAATAGAATCCCTGGCAGCGTTGTGCAGATCCGAAAGCTCCTTGTTGTACGCGAATTCCTGGATCACTAGAGCGAATTTCATCTCGGACAATTCGATTTCTTTTTTTTCCATCTCCTCTGAAATAATAAAATTTATCAAAAAATTAATTAATACTTAGGTAAAAAATAGTCGCAAATTACTTTCCGGAATCTAATTTCTATCTATCATAAAATTAATAATTAGGTATTTTTATTTCTTTTTTAAAAATTTTTAAATTGTTTAAACAGGTATAAATTAATTATTATTTCGATAAAATATAATCAGCGAAATTTAAAACGTGCGACCTACATTTATACTTATGTTATGCCATCAAATGGGTCAGATTAAACGAAAAAAAAAATGGAACAAATCGTAGTTTTTAGAGCCAAAGGTACAAAATTGATTAGTTATCGTGTGTTGACAAGATAAAGACTACCGGTCAGTTTCCGGACCTGAGGTAGCCCGGCCCAAGTGCTCCGATTTTTGCCACTCGAGGAACGTTTGCTTCAGACTTTTCATCTCTTCGTTTATTTCTTTCCCTTTCCTAACTCTCACCAATGCGTTCTAAAAAAATAATTTGCATTCAGCAATATTGCTTATCTTGAAGATTAAATTTTTTTTGAGCTTCCGTGGAGATAATATTTATGTTAATGTTTCATAAATAAACAATTCCCTTGGTGAAAAACAATTTTTTTTAATACCCAAAATGTTATAAAGGTAGTCTAATATTCACCAAAATATTTTTAAAATTATTCCATACAGCGGAGTAGCAGGAAGGAGAAATTATCGGCATATTATGATTTTTCAAAGGGGGATAAGATTTTTAAAAGTGATTTTACTTACAGATTCCATGGTTTTGTAAGGTCGGAGTTCCAAAATCTTTTTAATGTTTTAGCAAAATAAAAATTATGCTAACTAATCCAGATATTGATGGCTCCCTCTCTCTTTTTCATTTAAACGTAGTGGTGGGGTTATTAGATAAAAATTTAAAAGAAATAGAATTGAGATAATTCTCCACCTTGTGTTTTTGTTTTGAAGCTTATCCTTTATTTTAAAATTTACGTTTTAAAAAATTGATTTTCTTTATCGTTTAAAAAAAAACTTGTGCGGAATTAGCAAGTCTATACCCAAAAGCCGTTGCATATTCAAATAACTGAGTTATTCATGAATAACATCAAAAGTATTCAAATAGTTATTAACTTAGATCCCTTTATTTCGCTTTCAAACTAAATTGATGATACGAATATTTGAAGACTTCAAAAAACTGAATATTGTGAGGAAAATTTCGATGGTTGAATTACATTTTGAAAAAAATATGCTTTTGAAATTTTGAAAAGGGTGAAAAATGAACGGTTTCATAAAAATTAAAGTACAATCACCGCTACAGGAAAGTAATCAAAACGAGAAATAAACCATCAGTGATGGCTTTTCAATTGGTTCCCTTTTTTTGACTAAATAATAAGAAAACCAGGAAAATTTTCGAAAAAAACTCGGAAAATTTTTCAAAAAATATACAAAAAAAGTTTCCCCTCCGTTATACTTCCCCCCCTCATACTATACTTCCCCCTTCGTTATACTTTCGTTCCCTTATACTTCCCCTCCATTGTTCGTCCCATCCGTTATACTTCCCCCTCTATTGTTACTTCTCTTTAAGGAAGTTTTCGTTGGAAGCTCTTCAAACCAGTACTTTTTCTATGTGAAAGAAGGAAGTAAGGTGGGGATTAGTACATATATGAATAAAAATTAGGTTGGAGGGCAATATAAATTGTGTAAAACCTCAGTTGTCCCGGTATTTTATTTTTATCCGCTTAGGAGTTATGATTTTTTTTTAAGTTTCCCCTGCACAGAAAATCAACTTTTTGGCGGATGGTGATTTAATAAACAGATGCCATTCAAACTAATTTATTTCCGAGATAAGCTGAACCCTTAATTTTTAATTAAAAAATAAAATTGAAAAATGTAAGTGGCTTACCTTTTTAGTATCCATGGATTTTCTTTCATCATCGTTCAGTTGAGAACTGAAGAAAAAGGACTAAAGGGCCCTTGGACTACCCTTCACGTTTTGCCTACAAGGGATGAGATTTACTCCCCCTCTCCTTTAAAGAAAGTACGGGGCACGTGCTTCTCCAGGCTTTTGTGTACTGCAGCTGCTCCTTGAATAGAGCGTAAAAAGGGCATCGGAAAAATAATTTTTATAATCACTTTATAATCATTGAACATAAGTTTTTCTTGATTAATTTTGAAACATGGGCAAATGCGTGTTTTTTGATGAATGAAGGAAGCCCGGGTGTGAAGACAGATGTGGGAACGGAGTGGGGAGGGTTCAGACGTGCGGGCGTTTGTCATCCCAGACCTGAAGAAACATCTGCCACACATAAACAGACACGATCTCCAGATGTAGGTAATTCAACGTGAATAGAGCAGACGTTTTCGAATAGCAAAGGTCGAAACTTTTTTGTCAAATATGCCCGAATTCCATAAAACCCATGATTTTACAGATGTCTAAGTTGTTGAAGGTCACCAATGCTGATGTTTTAGATTATTATTAGATAAATTAAGAAAATCGGAAAATACAGTCAAATTGACCCTAGGGTCTTCCGGACCCATTGTCAAAAACCGTCAATCGAGGGTATCACAATAAATTTCTTTCAAGAAAATGCCATAATCGATTTCCGAGTAGATTATGTGAGAGAAATCTATTTTAAATTAATTTTTAACTTTCTTAAAGAAGTTATTGTGATACCTCCACGTCGAATTTGTGGGGAGGGATCTTCCAGACCCCGGAGGGTAAATATGGATTTACACCGATCTCAACTTTGTCTGTGGTTCCGGCCGGCCGGCCGTAGCATTTTTTTCCGGAACACTTTACGGCCACAGTTTTCATCCGATTTTCACCAAATTTTCACCAATTACTCCTTATGTTTTAAAAATGTTTGGTGTAAAAAAAATTGCCATTTTTTAATTAACATTTTATTACTAGGGAGAAATTTCATACTTCTGGGTTACGAGAGGCACATCCGTAGGCCAAAGAGCCCATTATTTCTCCTTTGACACTTTTGACGATAGACAATTTTCGAAAAAAAGAAAATTTTCAAAACAAAAAAAAAACCGTAAAAAAAAAAAAAATTTTCAAAAAAAAAATCTTCCTCCCGTTGTACTTCCCCTCTGTTATACTTCCCCTGACTTATACTCCCCCTCCCTAGTACCTCCCCTCGGTATACTTCCCCCTTCTATATAGTTACTTCTCTTTTAGGAAGTTTTCGTTGGAAGCTCTTCAAACAAGTACTTTTTGGATGGGATACAAACAGGAAGGAAGAAGAGACTACAAAAATTAACCCCCGAGCTGGACTCGAACCCGAGTCTCCGAGTTGTCTCTTCTTCCTCTTTTATCGTTTGTGGGGGTTCTCTACCATTATTTCATTATACATCAATCGATTATTAGTTTTTTAAGGTCTATTTTCATTACTTAACATCTCCTTGAACTTCAATGGATTTCATTGTTTTTAAAATGAGGGAGAATGAAAATCAATTAACTATTTTGAAAGACCGGAATTTTAAATCTAAAGGACTAAAAAAAACAAAGAAGAGTTTCCGTCCAGAAACCTCCGCAAATGTTTTTAAAAAGGCCAAGAATCAAAGGCACTTAAAAAGAACGTCGGGCGGTAGACCGGGGGGAACCGAATTGTCGCATGTAAATGGTCTTCATTTCCCTCCTTTTTTTCGACAATACCACGATAAACGACTCTGAGGAAACTCGTTTCAAGATTCGTCATCTTCTTTTCCTTGGAATTTCCGATTAGTCAACCAGGACCTTCTTTAAATTTTACCTTAGATGTAGAAACTTAAATTGTTTTTCTAAGGGTAAAAAAGAGAAACGTGCTTTCCCCAAAGGCCATAAACCACCGAACCCAAACACATGTTTCCGTCGACGTAGGTTTTTGTACTGTACTCTTCAAACTTCAACAAAAGGACAAATTGGCAATTATAAAGGATATAAAATATTGATTCCCACAGAAAAACGTCTGAATGGACTGCGGGGGAGGTCTCTTTTCAACCTGAAAGATTGGAAAGGAACAGGTTTTTCAATGAACTCCGTAATCTTAGCTCTCGACCCGGGACATCTGCTTTTGATAATGAAGCAATCCGACACCGGAGATCCGAACCGTTAATCTCTTTTAACCTATATTGAACCCAGGCTATAGAACATTTAACAATAGATTAAAAGTTTATAACAAATGATTTATTAAAAAATATGTTTTTTTTATTGTTGATTAGCATTTTCGTTGTATCCAATTGTACAGAAGAGAGCATCGCTGTCGCTTTTTACGGTGGAGACATCAAAACATTCAAATCCACTGCGTAGGAACTTTCGTCCGCCCTCATGCCATCTTAACTTCTTGCACATGCGTTGGGAAATTCACCGGCAAAAACCAAACTTATGAGTTTTACAACAGCACCAAATTCACATTAAAGACCTATTTTATAAAAATTACACCGTAGTTTCGAGCCATCGATCTTATTATTGTCTGAACGGAGATGTCGTCGTACATCAAAATATAGGATGCTGGATTACTCGAGAAGCTTCAAAATCGCATCATTTTTCAAGATTTCAATCTCCGCGGAAATTTCGATTGCTCCGCACTCGGTGTCGAATTCGGTGCTCGCGCTCAGTTGCATACAGAAAAGGAAAATTTACAATCTGCTACAGACTGCATGCCTTATTTTGACGTATCTCGTTTTGGATATTTGTTTAGACAGTTTTCATGTTTGGTTTTTCGTCATTATACTTATGAAGGATCTCCGGTCAAATGCGAAGGAGTGAACGCCGGAATTGTTTTAGGCATGAAAATAATTCTTTGCTCTGGACTGCTTTGACAAACATTCACTTTGCTTTTTGAAAGAAATCGACGGTTTTGATGAACAAATTGAAAACCTGGCCCGAAATTATCAACGAAACAATCACCATGTCAAATTCTTTTCGACTGTTTTCCTATGTCCCTCATTTTCACAATAAATTTTTTTTGAACATCTGTTAGTTTTTATAATGTTGAAAGTTATTTTTATGTTGTTGTATTTTAATTCTGAAATAATGTCAAACGTCGAGGAAAGCATCGCGGTTTCGTTTTTTGGCGAAAAATTAAATTACAAAATCCATTGCTTGGGGACTTTCATTCGCCCTCGTGCGATCATCACGTCTTGCACTTGCGTCGGTGAATTCAAAAATCATTCTTATCGTTATCATGATATATCCAGTATTCATCTGAGAGACCTTTTTTTCAACCGCTACCATAGATTCGGTCCATCGCGCTCAATATTGCCAGAAAAATCAATCGTTCGTCGACTACAATATTGGGTTTTGGATCACCAAAGAAGCTTCTGATTCTTATAGAATATTTGAGGTACACGATTGAGTCATTTGCTGCAAGACATCGAATGCACGGTTTTAGGAGTGGAATACGAAAATGCCACCGGTGCCACTTTCGTTAATAAAACCGGCCATTTAAAAGAAATGATGAAATGCATCCCGCCTGAAGAGTTGCATATCTATTTCGTATCAAAGTACTACGAATTCGTCCAATGTCTAGACTTCACTCATTCCGCTTTGGAAGGAGCTCCCGTCACGTGTAATGGAGCAAATTTGGGGCCGGTGACGTCATTGAGTAATTCCAAGCTTGTATTTTCATATTTGCCAAGTGCATTATCGTCGCTTTTGAAGTGCGTTTACGAACTGGAGAATGAAGTCGCTTCTAAAATGGGGAACTCCGCTCCTCGATTTATCGGCATTATTTTTATCAACCAAATCACATTTTTGTTATAAAATAAAAATCATATTGATGAACATTGTGATAAAATTGGCTTCCCCGGATGGATTTTAATCGCCTTAGAAACTCCCAAAACAATTTACATCAGTAACTCCCACAACCCTTTAGCTTAATTAGTCGTAAATTACCCAGAAAGAATAAATAACTTATAACTTTTATAAGTTTATTATAAAATCATATAGCTTATAACAGCTGGGTGCAATGGAATCAACCGGTAAAAGAGTCAAACTTCAAGTAGAACCAATAATTCATTACATGCAGCTGTCAGGATCCGCAAACAATTTGGAGTACACCTCCTTTTATATTTAACCAGCTTGATGCATGGATTCTCAGACTGCAACAAAATCTAACATACTAAGCTGGTTGTATGCATGAAACAGGGACTGCTTATTAAATAACCCAACTTGTTTAACTCCGAACAATGTCGACTGGTAACCAAAGTTAGCTTTCCGGGTGACTTCTTAAGCGCCTTGGGAAACTCCCAAAATAATTTACATCCGCAACCTTCACTTTGGCCCTAATAAGTCCTAAATTAGTAAAATAAGTTCTAAAAAAACATTATCTATTTGTCCTCAAAAAACACCTTGAAAAATTAAATTTATACCAACTGTCAAAATAATTAGGATAAAGATAAGCACATTGGAGAACTTCGACGGAGCTTCCTCTTTTCCCCGAAATATCAAGTTAAAATTTTGAATCTCGAAGTTTGGGCACCATTTCCCTCTTTAGACATTAAGGCAGAATAGCTTCCTTTTTCGGCGAAGGATTCGGAAGTTAAAAATTATCGGTATGTGGCCTACTGCCGACATATTTCCGTCCCACTGTCCCCGATCCTAGGCCTTCCTAATCTTTGTAACAAATGGAGCAAACTTAATGGAATTTTATTTTTAGCTTTAATATTTATTTTTTTATTGAGTAGGTAGATTAATTTAGTCGCTGCCAGACCCGAAAAAAAGATTATTTTTTCATCCCGGAGAGGGGGCTTACATATATTTAGAGGTCAAGATTCAAAAATTTTCAGTAAAAAAACGTCTTCTATAATGAAATTTTGGTTTTTAAAAAAATATTGAGTAAAATTTACGAAAAAATGAATCTTTTATTTATTTATTTAACAAAGTGCTATATAATTTTTAAAGAATAATTTATTTTTAAATTTTAAAATTATTTTTGTTTCACAATATTGGATAAGTCAAAATAGGAATTTAAGTAAAAAAAAGGACACTAAAGGCAAGAAGTCTTATCCCCCCACCACGAAGGCTTTTAGCGCGTTTATATAACTCAAAGGTGTTGGTGACTTCTTTATTCGGTTTCTTGAATTCGTGTCTAAAAGTGCGCGTGTGAAAAAAAAAAGATGCCGATCAACCGAGGGAAAAAAATCGTTTACTCGCGTAAGTTCGACGGTGAACCAACATCGAAAAACTTCAGATATGACGACCTCGTTGTCCTTTTGCCCGTCAAAGAAGGAGGTAAGAAATTTTATTTTAGAAATTTTTTTTAATTTTATTTTGTCTTTAGAGGTCCATTTTCGAGCGGTGGCTATCAGTGTAGACCCTTACATGCGGTAAAATATTTCAAATTCCTTTGAAAAGGTTTTTAATAAATTTTTTCAGAGCCGTCGGAAACGTTATTCCTCCAGGGAATACCATGTTTGGTGCCCAAGTTGCTAAGTAAATTTTTTATAATTTTTTTAAACCATAAAACTCTTACCTCCATCGCTGTCGCCAAAAAAATCCTTTCATTGGGGCGTCCTTGTCGTTCTTATTAAAATAAAAGTATAAGATTTTTTTAGGCCCCACATCTAAATATGAGTTTAAATTTAGTTATGAAAATTTACCCACTTAGTTCTTCTGATTGTGAGTGGGAAAAGCGGGTGTTTGGCATTAGCTTGAAAAATTCTTGGATCTAGAAATCAGTTTTTTTAGTATACTAATTGGGTAGTTTTTTTCTTTAGAGTTTCAAATAGTTTTAAGTACCATCAAAAATCAGGGTGAAGGTGATGAGACTGATGAGCTTTGCACATGCCAATTTTTTTGCCGAACTATGAATGCCAATTTTTTTTATGAAAAGGAATGCAGGTTCTTCATTTGACGTTTTGCAGTCGATGTAATTTTTTTATTTTTTTAGAGTGATAGAATCGAAGAATCCGAAATACAAAGAAGGTGATCATGTCGTCGGTTATTTAGGATGGCAGACGGATTTTATTGGTAAGCCTGAAAATATTATGTCGCCTTTTGGCGGTAAAGAAGAGCCTTACGTCCTGCCAGACTTCAAAGGGTTACCTTTCTCTCTTGGACTTGGAGCTTTAGGAATGCCAGGGTAAAATATAAATTTTGAAAAGCGTATGCTCAAAATGATCTTTAGGAATACTGCTTATTTTGGGCTTTTGGAAATCTGTAAGCCGAAAGAAGGCGAGGTTGTGGTTGTGAGCGGTGCGGCAGGAGCTGTCGGTTCCCTTGTGGGGCAAATCGCTCGGATCAAAGGTTGCAAAGCGATCGGATTCGCTGGGTCAGACAAAAAAGTCGACTGGCTAATCAAAGACCTCAGATACGACTGGGCTTTCAACTATAAAAAAGTCAACATCGCCGAAGTCCTGAAGAAAGCCGCCCCGGAAGGCATCGACTGCTATTTTGACAACGTAAAACCCATCGTAAAAAAAAAAAATTTTAATTCTCTTTTAGGTCGGAGGGCAAATAAGCAGTGATATAATTGCCTGCATGAATCCGTTCGGAAGAGTGGCCGTTTGCGGTTCGGTTTCGACCTACAATGAATCTAAACCAGTCAAGGGTAAGTGTCCATTTGATCTATAAATAAAACCACTGGGACTCGTGCACTCAATTTTGTATTCATTCAGCGACCGCCATTCAACTCGACGTCATTCTTAAACAAATCAAAATCGAAGGCTTCCTCGTCCAAAGATGGCTCGAATACCGCTGGTTCGAAGGCATCAAGCAAAACGCCGAATGGATCAGACAAGTTCGCTATTTTAATAATTTGATTACTTTTATTTATTTTTTCTTCAGGGAAAACTAGTTTATAAAGAAACAAGATATGAAGGATTTGAGAAACTTCCTGAAGCATTCATGGGACTCTTCAAAGGTGAAAATTTGGGAAAAGCCGTCGTCATTGTCTAACTTCCATTATATAAGAAAAACATAATTTATAATATTTTTTTTAATATATATTTTAATTAATCTAAAATCAATTTTTTTAATTATAAAGATGGGAAGTAAATAATTGGATTTAAAAGCTTTTGTTAAAAGATATTCAGATTACAGGTTTCATCGGAATACTTTCGCTAAGTTCCAACTTCCCCTTTTTAACTCTTCATATTTACATAAATTATTTAATTTTACTTTTTTGAAAGAAAAAGCTTAAAAAAATATTTGCTTATTAAAAAGAGGAAAATGTTTTAGTAAGTCAAGGGCGTATTTTTTTAGGAGAAAAAAATAAGTTCTATTTTCATAAACTGGAAACACATTTTTAATTATTTCTGATTTCCCTTTTCTACCGTCCAACTTAATAATTTTTAAAAAAATAACAATGCCAAATTTAAAGGAGAGAAAATAATTTCTAGGCCGAGATCTAAAGGAATGCTAATTGTGATGTGATTATTTTTATGTCACATTTTGGATCTAGTTTTGGAGATAAAACCTTTTCTACTTTGAGTATCATTCTTAAAATGAGGATTAAAGTAAGATGAACGTTACGCTTTTGGAAGTCTGAATTAACTCGTAATGCTTTCTAGTCAAAAGGGGCTTAAATTCAAATCTCCAAACGTAAGTAGGTATCCTATCCGGAAAGCCATTAGCCCTACCTACTTACCCTCCCCACAATATCGGATTATCTCCTGTTTCTCCTCTGTATTGATTACTGAAATGAACATTCTGGCCCTTTTATCGACGTTTTAATTTTTCCTAATTTATTTAAAAAGACGTAGAACGTCTTTTCGATAGGCGGAGCCGCATTCTATCGCCGTTCCCGCGTACTAAAATCAATCCGAGGAAATTCCAGTAGATCGACGAACCGATCGTGATGCGTGTGAGTCGAAAAACGACCTTTGACTTTTCCCACCCTTCGAAAACCTCTTTGATGCATCATTCATACACCCAAACAAATCGTTAAACCTTCTGCTGGATACGTTTTAAAGCAATATTTGAATAGACTAATTTTACCGATAAATATCGCTATGTCATGTATCTCTTTTATATCACAAATTACCCTATAGCGTACAAGATTTGATGGCTGTCTATAGAATACCGTCAAGCCACATAATAGCTTTCAACGGGGGGAACTTCGATTCAGAAGGCCGTGGAAGACCTCTCTATTAAACAGATTGTCCGGCTTTAAAGTAACTACTCTTCCTCTATTATAGAGAAACCCCGTTTTTACCAGATTGCTGTGTTTTTCTCGCAACAATTTTCCTGATCTTAGAGAGTTTTGTTTATTTTATTTTTACGTGCCATCTTTTTCAGGTTTAGCCCTTTCAACCTAAAAAGCGTTTTTGCTGTATTTTTTGTAAGTTTTCCTCCATTTTTTGGCCTTAGCAACCCGTATGAGGTTAATAATAAATAAATGGGCAAGTTTGGTGAAGTGAAAGTGATTACTAGAATTTTATATTAAAATTTTAACGCATAAACAACTTTGGGTTAACTTTTTCTTTAAGTGATAAATTACATACGTTATTAGGGCAAAACAGTATTTGTGCCGATTTTAACTCACAAATTAATAATTTATTGACGAATATTTCTGTATCGAACGTCACTTTATAAGGACCAAAAATAGTTTTTTTTTTTTTTTGATGTTATTCGATAAATTTAGAGGCCTTTTTTAATTGAATAGAATATGATAGTAAAGACGCACGCAACGGGAAATAAAAAAAAAGCAAAAGTTTTCCTAAGAAGCGGATGCATTTTTAAAACTTCAATTAGAATTTAAGTTACAATCAAAATGAAGGATAACAAAACACGATATCAACAAATAGGAGTATATAAATAAATCCATTTTGTTATTTAAAAAAAATGAGTGCCTCTTTTTGGTTCCATTCTTTTGAACGGCTATTTTTTTACAGATTAGTAACTAAATTCCATTAACTTAGTTTTATTTGTTTTTGATACAAATTAAGGCTGTCGTAAAGATTGGATAAAGGGATCGTCTTGGTTACTGGCATAATCCCAACGTCATCTATCATCAGGCTACTTCATCTTTCGTGTCCGAGGCATTTTTCTTTTTTAAAAAAACACTCAACTTTTTTTCTTCATATTTTCCGGACAAAAGAATCAAATTAACGAGCATTAAATGTCGAAGGAAAAAAATGAGTTTTCGATGGTTAATCGATGTTTCTTTATTCAAATATCGTTAATGATAATACCTTCATAACCTCTTTATTATACCCAAATTATTATCTACGTAATGTCAAAGCAGTTAAGGACTCCTACTTTTGTATGATAATTTTTAATATGTTTTTTTCATATTTAGTCCTTCGTTAGAAAAAAAATTAAATCAAGTAAAACAGAATATTAATTTATAAATATCCTTAAAAAGTTACGGTAAACGTATGAAATATGGATTACATAAAAATGAGTCGAGATTTGTTTTTTATTTTAAAATAGGTATCTACCTACCTACTTTTATGAGAAATACGGAAGGGTTTACGAGTAAATGCTTTATTTCTCTTCGAGCATGAGATATGACGGCTTTTATGGTAGGCGTAAAATTTATTATGTCTGGAAAACCAAATTAAAAGCCTATAAACAAAAATTTATGTTAATTATTTATTGTTATTGCGTACAATTTTGTATTTCCGAAAACACGCTCCAGTTCTTTTAGTCCATTTCGACCGGACGTTCCTTCAAATCGATGTCTCCAAATCACGGGACGTCTTTTCCGCCCTAAATGCTTCTTGAGGTAAAAACGATGTCAAAATTTTTGTTTAAACAATCTTAGATCTCTATAAGAAAAAATTTTATTTTAAAATGCGGTTATAAAGCACTTGTTCTCGTCCCGCAGAATGGGTGGAGTATGCAAAACACCTTTTTCTTATGCAGAGAGTAACTTTTGACATCGCAGGGAAAAAATGAGAAAAAATCACGCATATAATTTTTTTAAATAATAAAAATTGTGTAAAAAAATTTTCAGGTCTCAAAACATGGAGCAACCATTTGGTAAAACAGAATTCAAATTTTTTTTTGCGGAAAAAACTGGAGTTTCTAATTTCTTCTGTCAAAAAAATGTAGGGTATGAAATGTTAGGTTAAAAAAAACAATGGCGAAGGGGATCAATCAAATTATGACCCTGGTTGAAAAAATAGTATGAGAGTAAAAGAAAGTTTGTTTGTCGATAGGAAAATTAGTCCATAAAAGCCCATCAATAATTATTTAAAGGTTGACCCGATTCAATTTATTGAACGACGAACATTTTCTTAACTCGACGATTAGGAGGTAAAAATATCCTAACATTTTCTATCTCTTGAACGAGATACCAAGGTTAAAATGACGTTTCCTCTATAGTTATTGACACTTCTTATTTCTATTTTTAGATACTATGAACCAGTAAATAATCCTCATTCGTATAAAAAAAATGGATGTAATATGCATTTGGTGCAAATGAATTGAAACGTTTTTTACGCATATGAGGTGACTATAGAAATAAATAATATTCTAAATGAAACTTCCCTTTACGGACACCTCTTAAAAGCGGACATCTCCCTTCAACGGACAAATTCTGATTCCCGGCGTTAAAACATAGGAAAAGGTATCCTAAATATTTCTATAAAGCGGACACTCTCATAACGGACGCGGACAGCTGAAAAATTCAATTTTACCCCTAAAAGTCTCCTATAAGCGGACAGCACGTTTTTCAAGGATAAAGTTTATTGACATTCTGTTGTTCTAGAGATGTTTTGTTTACATTTTGCATCTTCTTATGATCTTTGACCTTAGTTAATCCCTTTTTGTCCCTCGCCATGTCTTTTATTTAAAATTCAGTTTACTCCTGACTTCACTTCAAAATTACCGACTTTTTTAAAAGTTTAATTTTTTATTTTTAATATGTATGTACATATGTAATATCGTATATATGTATGTAATAATATATACGTGTATTATGTTTTCCTAATCAGAAATTAACTTTATTTTTCATTAAAAAAAAAAAATTTTTTTCCTATTTTCCGATAAGCGGACCCTCTATATAGCGGACAAATTTCCGGTCCCCAGAGTGTCCGTTATTGGGAAGTTTCACTGTATTGAGTACAGTTCACTTGCAACCATCGGTTTTATGTTTGGAATCTCGATATAAATCTGGGATGATCTGGGTTGAAAATATTTCCTTTCTAGCTCATTATAATTCTTGACATACGATACTTGAAAGAAACATTTTGATCTGGAAAAAATTTTTTCTTCTTTATATGGAAAAAACTTATTATTTATATATGTTTATTGCACAATTGTTTATTATTTTAATGTTTAGTTCTTGACCATCTTAGAATTTAGCCTTAGGGATACGCTTGTTTGACTTATGAAACACTGAAGTTAAACAAGTCGACTTCTGATACATTTGGGAATAAATTTTCATCGGTGTTTATTTAAAGAAAAAAAAAAGGTGAAACATGTTACTTAGGTATTTACAGGTCAACAGTGTATTCGATGAATCGATAACCCAGTAACGGTCATTGTTAAGTATTTACCCATCGCATAGTAATACTTATTTTCCTCCGTGAGGTAAAGAAAAGTGTTATCCTGATTTTCCGCAATGTGAGGTGAAATTTTAATTTTTAAAATTTTTTGTTTCTAGTAAGTTTCTGAGTTAATCGAGGGGGGTAACGGGCGCTTCAGGCCCTGTGAATTTCGGACAACTGATACAGAGGCTTTAGTTTCAGCTGTTTAAACAGTTTCTTAGGTAGAATAATTATTTTCTTCAAAACTGAGAGCTTTTAAAGTGTTTGGAAAAACTTTGCTTAATGTCAATTTTAGCTTGAATTTTAGTTTGGAGATATAAAAAAAGTGGCTAATCGGAAGTCCAGTCTGAAAAAAGGGGCAAAAACGCAAATACAGGGTATTCCAACTAGAGAGCAACTTTAAGGCAAAGCTTTTAGTCCTAAAAATGAAATAAAGAAGTTGGTGTCACTTTGGGACACCCTGTATACTAAAACCAAAATTAGCAAATGGAGTCGATTCCCCGTCCCAAATAAGGGGGGATTACGTTTAACCCTTTAGCTTCCATAAAGAAGTTATTGTGATACCCTCCACGTCGGGTTTTTGGGGAGGGGTTTTCCAGACCCCGTAGGATAAATTCGAATATGGATCTACACCGATCTCAACTTTGTCTGTGGTTCCGGCCGGCCGTCCGTAGCATTTTTTTTCGGAAAACTTTACGGCCACAGTTTCATCCGATTTTCACCAATTTTCGCACAAATTTCACCAGATTTTAGAATTTTCAGTGTAAAAAAAATGCCATTTTTTTAATCTTTTTTTTAGTAGGGAGAAATTTCATACTCTACCCATCACGAGAGGCACATCCCTAGGCCAAAGAGCCCATTCATTATTTCTACCTTGACACAAAAAAAAATTTTCGAAAAAAGAACTTAAAAAATTTTTCAAAAAAAAAGAAGGAAAACCCGGAAATTTTAGGAAAAAAGCGAAACTTTAAAAAAAAACATAGAAAATTTTTCGAAAAAAAAGGAAAACCCGAAATTTTTCGAACAAATAAAACTTCCCCCTCCTTTATTCTTTCCCTCCTTTATACTTTCGTTCCCTTATACTTCCCCCTCTGTTATACTTCCCCTCCCATATACTTCCCCTCCTATATACTTCCCGTCCTATATTCTTCCCCCTCTGTTATACTTCCCCTCCCATATACTTCCCCTCCCATATACTTCCCCCTCCTTTATACTTCCCTCCAATATACTTCCCCCTCCTATATTGTACTTCTCTTTAAGGAAGTTTTCGTTGGAAGCTCTTCAAACCAGTACTTTTTTAAGGCACCAAATTCTTTGCCGTAAAGTTGCTGGTCCACTTTATTTGGAACATCCTGTATAAAGACCTCCAAATTGAAGTCTAAGAAAAATACACTAAATTCTGGTTTAAAAACACAAAAACCTTATTGAGTGGAAGAGAATGTAATGGTAATTTAATAATAAATAATCGTGGTAAAAACGCCGATTTCGAAAAGCAAAATAAGCAAATAAGTCCTAAAAAATAAGACCAGGTTTTTTTTTTTCCATCAAAACGAATGGGCGTTACATTTTATGTCAAGATGTATATCAAAAAATGTACCTAACTTATAAAAAAATCATGTTTAAACGTGAAAAAAAGATTAAAAGATTATCACGTTGATAATGTTATATGTACGCAATCTGGGTCATCTTTACGTACGATGGGGGGGCTCGGATTAAAAACGGAAGGGCGGCTTTCGAACCTGGGGTAGAATTTTCGTCTGCTCGACAGGTATTATAGAGCCGAGAGATGACGTCATCCGTGACGTAATAACAATGACGTCGGAAAACGTGCCAACACACTGCCTCTTTATTTCCCTACGGATGGACATTCAATTACACCCCTTCCTCGCCATCGCCGATACCAGATATCTTGTTAAGTAAACCCGGAATTGCTTTTTACCGACTTTACTCTTGTAAACAAATATTAAAAAATTAATTAGTTTTTCCAGTTAAATTGATTTTACCACTAAATTATTAAAATTAATTAATTTTCATGATTCATTTATGGTGCTGAAAGTTGGTGGAGTTTTGATGATTAGCTAATTACGACAAAGCGAAATTTTCTTCCTTCTATTTACAAGGGGATTCTGTGTGATTTAAATTATTTGAACAAAAAATTCTATGTTAAAAAATATTTAATTGTAAATTAAATTCAAAATCAATTTGGGAGAACTGAACTCTTTATTTTTGTTGTAACTAAAAGTTATAGAAAGGAAAAATAAACTTAGCTACTACCTAGGGGGGAAAATTCGTTTAGAGAGGGTGGTTGTTGGCTAGATTGAAACGTACTCCGGGATCGCGCCGTCAGTCAGCCTTAAACTCCCGCCAAGTTACCGTTTACGTTTTCCGGTTACAAAAATAATAATTTTTTTAAACAATAATAATAAACATTTTAATGAAAGTGATTTAAAAAAATAAAAATGTAAGTGATTTTTAAATGTGATTTTCGAGGGTTTTGTGTCTGTTGGAAAATTTGGGGAGAGACCAAAAAAAATGAAGATTTTTGCATTTTTGAAGAAGAAATTTTAAGTAAGTTGAAAATGATTAAATAATTTATTTAATCACAATTTTTTCAATTTTAAATTAATGTGGATCTTGTTGTTATTTATTATTGTTATCTTTTTAAATAATTTAATACCTACTAAAACAAAAGAGTTTATTTTTTTTAAGGTGACATTAAAAAATTAGGCCCACCCTTCATGTCTAACCTCCTGCCCTTCCCACCCCTTAAGATGACCCAACTTTTCACCACGATTAACGAAATCACGTTGTTTCATTTTATTTTTTCAAATATTTTTTCAAAAAGTAGATCCTCCACCCCCTCAAAACAGCAGAATCCAAAATCTCGAATCGGTTTTCTTTAAAAAATGGGTCTTGGAGACCCCAAGGGTCAAAACGACCCGATTAATCTTTGTGGCTCAGCTGGACACCTCTCGCCGATCTCACCTCAAATATTGGGAGCTTTCACTGAAGAATTTCCTTCAGGTTCACTATTTTGAATTCATTCGTATGAGTTTTCTTGGGTTCACATTTAATGAAAAAGCAATGAAAATTTATTTTATTACTTGGTAAATATTAAATTTTATAGCGCTGGGGAATAGTTCAATTTATTTCATTAAGTTTCATGACGGTGACCGTATTAGAATAAATTATGCTAAACTAGACTAGTATATTATTTCCTATGAATAGGAGAATATTGAGGATTATGACATTTTTAGTCATGGTTGCTTCATTAAAACTTTAAACTTTGAAATATGTACATATTTGGTGAACTTTGATCAAAAGGTAAAGAGAAGGCTTGTTTTCTGTTTAAAATTTAATTACAAAATTTAAATAATTACTTCCTGATTAATTATCATTATTTTTGTTTGTTTTAAATATCCTAGTTTTGGTGGCCGCGTGGCCGAGGGCCCCAAAGATCGTGGGTTCGATTCCCTCATGGGGCATTCCTGGTGTTTGAGGAACCCTACTGAACGGAAAGGATTTGTAATCAACAAATTACAAATTAAAAAAAAAAGTTTTACTAACTTTCAATTGATGGAGTGGGCGCATACTTAAAACAATTCAATAGGTAGTTATTTTAAAGTTTGAAATGACGCTAACAAACTTTTTTATAGAAATCATTCATAACAAAAAAATGTATTTAATTTTTGAAATAGGCTTTTTTTAAATAAAAAATTCAATATCTCTGAAGGAGATTCAGAGTCAATTTAAAACTGGGTATAATCCAGTATTGTTGTAAAAATCGTAAATTGAAGCTAGAATTTCATTACTTTTTATTCTCGTATATCTAAATCTAGAAATAAACTCGACTTTTCATGATATTACTGGTATCCCACCATTCATATTTTTTCCTTCTTTCACCTCGTGTAATTAAGGAAAAGGTGTTGATGAAAGTAGGCACCTCTGAGTCATAATTATTTAATTAATTAAAAGTGTCGTCGATCTTTGAATCCAACTTAGAGCAAACTTTTTCAAGTTGTTTATTTTTTAATAACGTATTTAATCTTTTATTAAAATGACAAATAATGGAGGAATAAAATAACTCTGATGAAGTATCACAGTCATTTTTTCCTCCTTTGTTTTAGTAATTAAAAAATTTAATAGAAAATGAATTACGGAAGAATATGAGCAAACAGAAAAGTTTAAAAAAAATGAAGCTTCTTTCAGGTATTATTTTTAGTAAACGATAGGAAGCTCCGAATCAAAGGAATAAATTAAAACTTATGTCGTTATGTCGTTTTATCAAGTTCAAAGCGAGGGAAAATCGGTTAACAACTCGACTGCGGTTTTGCGAATTTCCATGTCTGCCGAGTCTAGATTGATTTTAGATGCAAATCGACAAACCGCGAGTACCTACTTCTCAGTTTATATTGACAGTTTTCTTGATTGGTTTTTTGAAAATGATAAGATTTCATTGGGTGGTAGTATTAAAATGTGCCTCGATAATTAAAATGTCCTTATGTACATAGTGTTAAAATTGCGGTGTTTTCAGACTTTTAATTCCTTTCGTCTTAGATCTCAGTGGACTCTCCGGAAAAGGGACCCCAGGGTAATTTTTCATTTTTTCATCATCAAATCAAATGGCCAAAAAGAATTTTTCACAATTTGCTCATTGTTTTATATTTATAAAAATAAATTTTTACAGGGTTTTCGCTATTTTGCACAATGATTTTGGACCAAATGTACACTCAAATATTGAAGCGATAATATGATAACTTTAAAAAAAATATATAGTCTATGGAATTAAAAAAAATAGGGTCGTATTGCGGAAAAATTCCTTGAATCGTTAATGTCTTGTAAAACATTGATCCGTTTAAAAACGTGCTTTTTGTTCTCCCTTATTTGTTTAATAATCGATATCCACGACGGAAAATTCGAGTGGAAACCGTATTGGAAAGTGGTCGGGAAATTGGGGCCGAAAACGAGTGGATAAAAGCGTCTCTGAATCTCCAAATTTTAAATAACCTTTTGTTTAACCTAAAAAATAAGCGATTTTTTCTCGGTGTATAATTAAATTTGGATCTCTTAGATTTTTTAACTAGAAAATTAAATTGAGGAAAGCGTTTCTGCATTACAAAAAAAATTTAATTGACTTTAAATGAATGTTCAACTACTTTTCCTCCATCCCCTTTCAACAAACTTGGCTTACAAGCTAGCTCCCAATAAAATTACAGGAGTGATTATGAAAAGAACTTCATAGTAATTGGTCAGGTAAATTTTATACAGTTTGTATTTTTTATGATGCCCTAAGCTCTTAAAAACTTTTAGTTTCATAGTTTTTTAATCGCTTGAGATATGAGAAAAATATTTATTTCGTTCGCATTTAGTACTAAAATCGATTAAAGAGGCCTTAGAAAATTTAAAGCAAAGGTTACGCAACGAACGTTTAGTAGAAAGATAAGCCTTGATTTTAAATGATTTTTTTTTTCACTATAATTCTATTATTTCCTTCCCCACGATTGATTTGCCTACCTGTAGGAATTGTAATACCGTCAAAACCCCATTTTTGGGTGTCACCCATCACACCGAAGTACCGTTCTAGAATAACTCAAGGCTCCGCAAAAAGTGTGGGTGCAACATATGATCTATGTATCATCAGAGTCTAATAAATCACATCACACAACACATCTTCTATCAATTCTAAATTAGTGGTGATGAAATTGGTGACCCAGGACGAATACGAACACAGCGATGAAACAACAAGGTACATATTTACACTCTCAACATACAAACACAGAACGAGAATAGCTTCCGGTCACGTTTTGATCTCCCATCGACGGCCTGCAATTCTTCTTTCCTCAATCTCATCAATCATCAGCAAGTTCGACTCACTGAACTGGTGGAACTCCCTCGACTCAGCAGTTCCGCACTCTTCAACCTGCTGAATCGGAACGAACGTCTCGACATCTGCGACACGTCACAGCTCGACAGTTCGCGTTCCAGCATCGGCACACGCATCTTCGAAACATCGCTCGACACACCTCATCCTTCTCCCTTCTTTCTCTGTAGGGAGTGATGTGGGTACCACAACATATGATCTATATCAGAGTTGGCAAATCGTACTTCCAGTACAAAGTACAAAGTACAAGTAAAGTAATTAAAAAAATATGGCAAGTACAAGTACAGATCTTGTACTTGTACTTGCCATATTTTTTTTTAAAAGTAGTTCATGTACTTGTACTTGCACAAGCCATCCATGTCCATGTACTTGTACTTGTTCTGATAGTTATAAGAAAAGTACAATTACTTGTAATTGTACTTGAAATCTAAAACAAAAAACAAGTACTTAATTGTACTTAGTACTTGTACTTAGTAAATATGGTGCAATGACATATCATCCCTTGTGTTGTCTTGTGTTGTCCCTTGAGTTATTTATTTTATGTATTTTTCCCCGGCGGCGCCAGCAATTCTTCTTTCCTCATCTCAATCAATCATCAGACATCATCAGCAGTTCGACCGCACCAGTTCAGTGAGTCGAACTTGATTGAAGTCGACTTACTGAACTGGTGGAACTCCCTCGACTCAGCAGTTCCGCACCTCTTCAACCTGCTGAATCCTCGGATCCTCATCGGAACGAACGTCGACATCTGCGACACTCGCGTCACAGCTCGACAGTTCGCGTTCCAGCATCGGCACACGCATCTTCGACACATCGCTCGACGCACTTTAGACCTTCTCCCTTCTTTTCTCCTGGGGGGTGATGTTGGTACACAACTATGATCTATATCATCAGAGTCTAATAAATCACACACAACACATTTCTATCAATTCTAATGGTGATGATTGATGAATCATCCCACAGAAGAATTATTTTGATAAAGATGTATTTTATCCTTTTTGCTCAAGTTAAAAACTTTATATGAGTGTTTTTCTTGATTCTAGTTTTTCATTGTTGACTTAAAGATGTTTTAGATTGGTTTATATTTGTGCCATTAGGGATGAAGCTAAAAGCAGTCGGGCGCGAAAGACCTTTCCCAAGTAACATGTAATTGGCACTTATGAAACTTCCATGTTCCCCTCTGTAACTGACCTCCTGGAATTTTTTTCCCTCTTCTTTTCTATTTTTTCTCTCTCGGTGGGAGATGAAAGAAATTAATTCGCTTAAAGTGGACAACTAAAAGGGGCCCTCGTTAGCGAAGAAGTAAACCTGCAGTGCACCATTAATAGTGCGTGACCTGTTGTAGTTTTTTGCCATTTCGTGTTTCGCGGTCGGCGTGAGGGGGAAGCTAAGAGAAAGAGAAACTACTTTATTCCAGTCAATTTAATTTATAAGTAAATTATCCTTTAGTCTTTTTTTGAAATCTTTAATTACTAACCAAAAAAACCCTTTTTGCATATCTTTCATGATAAAATAAGTTAAGAAAATTGAGTCAGGAACCTTAAGGGTCACAACGACCACAAGGTCTTTGAATTGAAACTTCGTCTTCGGCTGGCCTCCTTTTTTTTCCCCCAACCCTTGAAGTCCTAAATTTTGATCCAATTTTTTTAATTTTTAAATGAATAAACTACATATTATGTACTTAAAAAAAGTAACAAAAGCTCGAATAATAATTGACCTCTGAACCCAAAAGGTGTGTTTTTTCTCCTTCATTTTTTGACCTCGCGCCCATCAAGGGTCATATTAATACGAAGTGGCCGAATTACATCGAAAAGGCTCTCGAGTCGGTAAATATCGAACGCCTTCTTCTTTCCTTTGCAATATTAATACGATGCTTTCTGTTCGATCTATGACGTAATTGGTCGCATTAGAAACGAGGGGACTTTTTAAAAAGGTCTATTCGTCTTTTTAAATAAATTAAATCTGCACATTTTGAATACCAGATTGATTAGAAAAAGAAAAACCTTCATTTTTTTTTTTCTTTTAAAATATGAAACCTATTCGGCCAATAGGAAGGGCCAAATCGGGTTTTACTGGCTTGACGGGCTTCCTAGAAAACTCGATTATTTTTGGGTAAAATGTTTTTTTATTGTTACCGCATCTTTTTATCAAATCGTCGTATATTTTTGTGCAATTTTAAGAAGTAGAATGTTCCTAAACGGAAATTCGAAATTGTGACGTAAGGATTATTATAATAATGTAGCGGAAATCAGGGTTGTGGTCATTAATGAAATACTTTGCCGAGCTTTCGATAAATTTATTCTCATCTCAGGGCCTAAAAAAAACAACAATTGTAAATTTTCGAATGACAAAATTTACAATTGTTGTTTTTTAGGCCCTGAAGATGAGAAAAATTTATCGAAAGCTCGGCAATAAGTATTTCATTATGACCACAACCCTGATTTCCGCTACATATTATAAAATATTGATGTCGTTCAACGAAACAATTGTAAGGATTATTGAACTTCTCGGTTTAAGGGTTTTTTTTATCACCTGTTGTACTGAATCTCTGCTACAAAGGAAACCGAGTTTTTTCGTCGAAAATGAACCAAAAAGCAAACTTAGCCATTTGAATTTGCAGAATATTAAATGGAAAGAAAATCGTATTCCAGACTCGAAGCCCTCTTTTGTGGGGACCTAAGTGGATTAGAAACATCATTAAGTGAAAAGCAAGAGCGCAGTAATATAGAGAAGCTTGATTATTTCTGTCGTGAAAATGATTAATTCATTATGTGGTAGCATTTGTCGAGCGAAACGCTAAACTTAGCGTTGGAAGGACGTCTGAACAAGAAAAGCCCCTTTTCCGTCGCACATTAAACTCGACGACATGAAACGTTTGAACGCAAAATTGGAATTTGCATAATTAACGAAATTGACCTTGTACATGCTTTTACACTCTTCTTATCGCAAGAAGGATTTTCAATATGAAATTCAAATTCGAATACGAGACACGCGACAATTTCAAGACGATTTTCTTCGATTAATACACCTCGGAGTTAACGGATGATTTATGTAACACCAGAGACGAGTCACGATATCGCATAAAAGCCTCAGGGCGTCTACAGTAATTGAAATGTACATCCTGTATGTAATCTAACTCACCTAAATTGATTTCACATTTCAAATCTAGTATCCCTCGTCTATTATTTCGTCCGCTCTACGTCCATAACCAACTTTTCTCTGTCAAAATCTGAAGCGAGTATTTTACAAAGGTCAAATCATTCAGATCACCGCCAAAATGACCATTGAGAAATAAAAATGACATTTAAAAGTTTATTTACAAGTAAATTCCCTTCAAAGTTTCATTTTTTAGCTGATTTTTCTAAATCGAAATAATAGGTAATTTTATGATATCTAGGTCGCTCAATTAAACACAAAAAATCGTAAAAATTAAGGAGTAATTGGAGAAAATTTGGTGAAAATCGACCAACGGAGCAGCGAATTTTTTAAAATTTCAAACAGACATATCTCCGCCATTTTTTCGAAATTCAAAAATCGCCCTCGTTAGTTTCTTGTTCTCCGACTAAATAAAATTGGTGAAAATCGTTTGAAAACTGTGGCCGTTAATTTCCGGAAAAAAATGCTACGGACGGACGGCCGGCCGGCACCACAGACTAAGTTGAGATCGGTAAAGATCAATATTCGAATTAACCCTACTGGGTCTGGAAGACCCTTTTCCAAAAACCCGGCCTCTAGGGTATCACAATAACTTCTTTAAGGAAGTTAAAAGATCGGTATAGATAGATCCATATTCAAATTAACCCTACGGGGTCTGGAAGACCCTTCCCCAAAAACCCGACGTCGTGGGTATCACAATAACTTCTTTAAAGAAGCTAAAAGCCGGTGGCCCACTTCTTATCGTGCTATCAAAGAATAACCCAAAAAATCAACCTAAAACGTATCATTTGGCGCAAATCTTATTTCGGACTTAAATAATTGGCCATTTCTAAATCACAACAGAAAAGCACGACCTAATAACATTGGAGATTTAATCAACTATTTGTTTTTTCGTTTAAAAATTATATTGCTGCCTCTTTAACCGAAAAGCATAACTTTTAAAAGCGTTAGTTGCCATAACTTTTAATTATTTTGTCTTTAAAAATTAATTAATTCATTTTATGGGAAGTTTAAAAACTCTCTTGATATTATATAAAAAGTTTTGTATTAATAGTTTTTTTTACTACAAAGTTGATTTTTTGTGTTTTTTAAATATTTTTACCTCTGATTTTTTTTATCAGGAAAGGGTCAAAATCCAGAGACGGTAATATTTAATGAGACAGTCGAACTGTAAAGGAGATAAGGGTTGGTTGGACCCTTGGGGAATCCTCTTTCTCTTCGCTTTCTCCGTCTCTTTCCCGCTCTTCCCCAGGATCCATTTGAAACGTAAGGATGTTGAAGTGACGTCACCTACTATCGTCCTGTCTGTTTACTTAGTCCGCTTTCCGACAAGACCAACAAGTCCCTAACTTAAGGATTGATCATTCCTTTGAACTCTCTAAATTAACCTAGGGTCTAAATTTTTTTTAAATAAAAATTATTTCAAAAGGATGTTCTTTTTTTCAGATTATCACTTTTATCAGACCCTAGGGCCTCGAGTTGAAGAAGTGAATTCCAAGCCATTTACGAATATTTAACATCTCAAGGGAAATTTCTTTCACCCCCTTGCAATTCAAGATTTTTAATCATTTCATTTAATTTTTTTGTCCACATTCTATTCTTTAAGTAAAGATTTTTTTCCTTCGTCCCTTTAGACTTAAAGCGTTTTTCTGTTCTCCTCAGTCTTTTGCCGAAAATCACTCTTTTGGCCGTTTTCACGGTATTTTGTACAAAAAACCTAATTTTGGTTGTTGGAAAAATTTCATCCTATATCGTCGCGTTAGTTCTAACACCGGATAAGTCATTTTTTCAATTTTGAGTTAGGCATTGTTTCTGATGGTAATTTTGTGGAGAATCGAATTCCGTTGGTAGTTAACCCTATTACCAACAGAAAACGCGTAGTTCACGATTTAGCCAACAGGTAATGCATTGAGAAATTAATCCGTATTTTGGCTCTCCTGAAAACCTAAAAAATGACTTATCCGGTGTTAGAACTAACGCGACGAAATATTTTTAAAAATGTGCAATAACGGTTAGCGTCGTGATTTTTCAAGATTGCTAATACTATTTGACTGCCAAGGATTATTTTATATTTTGCAGCTTTAATTTTTTATATTTTTCTTAACGCTCAACATGATAAACGAGCACTTATTTTCGTCCAAAAATTTTAAGCTTTCGCCCGTCATTTAGTGGAAAGTACGTGAATTGATTTACAGCCGAGGGTTTTATAGCTCTCGAAGCCGTTATTCCTAACAGCCAACGGTTTTACAACTTGGCATAAATCCTATTCAATCTTTAAACTACGAATTATTACTTAACATCTTTATAAACCCAGACAGGCGTGTTAAATTTACAAAGAAGGACGTTTCCAAGTCAAAATGTTGTTTCGAACTTTAATTTCTTGTTTGGAAAGTAGATTTATTCAACATGGGAAAGAGCAGTACGCTCGAGTGAGCTCGATGTCTTACCAAATGGATTTTCTTTCATTTTTATTGTAAGAACGTCTGAAAAGGATAAGGAGCTTGGTATTACCTCAGACTTAGAACCTGATTAAAAATTAATGAACAATAAAAGTCTTTTTTTTTCTTTTCTTATTTCATTGGTTGATGTAATTATTATAAACGTTGTTGTAAATTATGTATTACTTTATTGGAGTTGATAATAAGCGAAATATACCGGGTGTCGAAACACATGGCACACGTCTGGGAGAGCGTTAAAAATGGTTTTTGAAAAAAGTTAAAGAAAAAAAAAAAAAAAAATGCGTTTGGATATACAGGGTGCCCCCAAAGAACCTAACCCCTATTTTTTATTTCAGATTCGTAATCTACGCAAAATTTCAAGTTGATTGACTATCATACGACCATTTTTGACAACTTTAAAAAATGTCAAATTTTAGCGTTTTTGCGCTAAAATCCGTTAAAATCAACCTAGGGACTCATTTTTTAACTTCCTTAAAGAAGTTATGTGATACCCTCCCTTCGGGTTTTTGGGGAAGGGTCTTCCAACCCCGTAGGGTCAATTCGACCTATACCTATACCGATTTCACTTCGTTTTGTCCGAAGATTCCAACTATCACAAATTCAAGCATCTTCCCATTCTGCATCAAATGATGATTGAAAATAAAAAAATTAGGGCCAAAGAAAGCGACGACGGAAATCGCCCGATGGACTCGATCTGAAGATTCTTTCTCTCACGCCCTTACGATTAAAAACATTTGGAATTCGCCCATCATGTAAATAAAACGATACCCGAACAATATTTCGCCGTTTAAAATTAGTTCAAATACGTTCCTGAATACAAATTAGTTTTTAAATACCCAAATGTAAACCTAATTTAGTTAATTCGTATCCGAGGTCAGGGATATATAACGATTTGCTCCGGTAGATCCTTGCGATAAGTCAGCCTCGGGATCACGCAACTTTTGAAAATTCAATTGAGCGGATAATACAATTTTTATTCATCAATCCTTCGTATGGAGGCTATTAATAACAATTTCGTTTGAATCGACATTTATTTTTAAAAGGTTAATTAAAGAAAATTTGAAACCTCGAACGCTACAAACGTTCCAATTATGCACCTTCTGTCTCTAATTCATTAAAAGGATTACGCATGAGTAATTTAGGTTCAAAATTAGCCTTTGGTCTTCCATCTCCGCTTTCGTCCGTAACAAAAACCGAGTAAAAAATAAAATAAATAAACGGATTTTCATTACATCTTGAAAAAAGAACTTTTACCATTAAAGTTTTTTTTCCGATAAAGTGACCTTCCGAAGAAAATTGCATTTCTGGGATTAAAATCACTTTCTACCCTTCTCGCCCACAAGTGTCTTTGAAAGTTTATTGCTTTCATTAACATCATCCGTTTTTTCCTCCCTCTCTTTTCATTTTTTTGTGTTCAGTTTATTTGAAGGAGAAACTATATCGATTTTTTGCCGTCTCTTTTATTTATAAAATGGTTATTTTTAGGCCCAATAAATTTATTTTTAGAAATTTACGGTGTGTAATGGATATTGTGAAATGCAATTCCGACTACTGTGATCAATTTCCGCTTGAAGAATGATTATTAATTAAAATTTGCAGTTATCAAAATTTAAAAAAGTCTTAGGATTTAAAACGACCTTCATAAGGAGGTGGTGCGCCAGTGACACTTTAAATTGAGTGCTCGAAACAAAAGAAGGCTTTTTATGTCTTTTTGAAAAGAAAACAAAATTTCCCTCTCATTTTACAGCAAATGAAACTTAGAATCAAACTTATTTTTAATAAATAAAATAAAAGAACAAACTACAGCCGTAAGTTTTTCAAACAGACCATTCCAATTAGTGGGCAACGAAAGAAGTGTTCTTGACCCGGATCTTTGGCATCATTTGACAAGATTTCTGCTCGACAGAACTCAAAAATAATCGTACCAGAATCCCGAAATAAAATGATTTTTTTCTTTTATAAATTGAAAGAGAGGGAGAGAAAAAAAAGGTTTCCGTGTCAAGCAACAGGTGATCGAATACATCATTTTTAAGGAGGAACACTTGTATCTCAATAGGGTCTTGAGTTTTCATTTTTAATCCTTTTTTGTAAAAAATAAGTTTTTATTTAAAAAAATAACCTAGTTTTTGATTTATCAAAAAAACAAACTTTAGGACGATAAAATCGTCGCCAAATGTTGATAAAACAACAAGTTTTCGTTATTTATAAGATAACGTCATATAGGCTGTCCTGGAATTGAATACAGTTCCGTAAAAAGTTAAAAAGCAATTTTCTGCACATAATCCCGAAGCAACTTCTAAACAATATTTTTTTCATCCCTTTTCAACAATAGGCCACCCGATATTTTGGATGAAAATGAACCGTAGCCAGAGCCCTCGAAATTAACAATTAAAATCTGAGAAGGGTGTTTAGGCCCTAAGACCAAAATAAATTTTTTTTCACCCAATCAATTAAATCGATGAATATTATTGGTCTTTTTGATATGAGAGAGTCCCTAAAAAACCATTTAAGTTTTACAATTTAAAATTCTCGCTTTATTTTATAAAATAGTTCGTCATTTACGCTCTAATTTACGACATGAAATTACCCACTTAGAAGGGGTCTCAAAGTGATAAGAGGATTTAAAATTGCATGTATGAAGAGTTATTTGAAGTAGGTCGAATAAAGAAGGGACTACTTAATCCTCAAGTGCCTACAAATGAGATATTAAGTAACTCCGGAGCTTCGGAAGCTTTTCCTTAAAGTACTAACTCCTCTTAACAACAAAAAATTTTTTTATCTCCAAAAATCCCTCTCAAGTCCGAACAAATATTATTTTTCGGTTCTATTTTAAACTCATAAACACATCTGACGCCTCATTAATCGAAAAATCGAGGATTCTTTCAATATCTTGTACTTTTTTGTATACAAGACCTTTTCAAAAAGATTTGGCAACTTTTCTTGAATTCTGTTATAGAGGAATATCTATTCAAATCTGAAAAATATCATTACCTAATTAAGCCAAAAAGATTTTTTTATTATATCCTTTTAGGTTAAGTAGTTGAAATAAGTTAAAGGCTTTGGAAAGAGGGAAAAGCCTTCGGGCGTTTTTAGAAGGAAACTTTTGGAAAAATCGAATCGGAATGGTAAATCGAATGAAAAATCCGTGGATAAAAGAAAATGAAAATATTTCCCCGGCCGAACACGATGATGATCGTTTGTCGATAAATTGAACGGACGAATTGCTCTAGACAAGGACGGCAAACCATTTACATTTACCTCCAAAAAATAAATAAAAAATGACAATTTTCTTTGTTAAAAAAAATAAATAACAATAACAAATAAAATGAAAACAAAAAATTTTTAGAAACAAAAAGTACAAGTTTTAAAGGAGGAAATTGTTAACTTTTTACATATTTTTGTTAATTTTTAATGCGTTTATGGGAGGGTGGGGTAGGGAGTTTCTTTTCAATTTTGTTAAAAGGTCGAATCGATAGAAACTAGAGCACAAAAGAGCCCATACAAAGTCACGATTTAATTAATGTTTACCCCGTAAAGTTTCACTTTTTTCCCCCCTGCCATAACAATAATAACAACAGTAGTAATTACCAATAATAATTTTTATTAATATTTTATTTTGTTTGTTTTTAGGTATATTTCAAACGAAATTTGCGAATGCCTACTTTCAAGACTAAATTTTTGTAAGTGGAATCGTTATTTCAGCTTCTTTAGCTCTGGAGTAAAACGGCGAAGAGGCCCCAGTCATTGAAACATCTAAATAAACCAATAAATTTTCACATTACACTACTGGAAAAAGAAAAGAAGAAAAAGAAAAAGCCCCAACGAATGGGGATTAAGATCCTTAGGTCAAAACTAGCTATCAACTTAAAATCAAAGCAGTAATTCCGCTCGTAAATCCCCTCATATTTTAAACGAAGAAACTACGATTAACGAGGCCGCAAGTTCGTTTATCAAACGAAATCGATAAAATAGGTGAACTCGAAAGGGTTTCTCGTCCTCTGTTAACCAAAATGTAATAATTATTATGAAAAGCTGCCGTTAAATCAATAACTCCGCCATTGATACGCTTAATAAATTATTTCCGCTTGTAGACGACTATTGTGTGTATTCAGCAAATAGGCTAATAATGATCGAAGACTATGTATTATCTTAGAGAGAGAAAAAGAAGCAAATTTAGGGTGGTTTTGACTTTAATGGCTTTCTGTGTTTCGTATTAAATAAATAAAATTCAAAACTAGTCGAAAAAATCTTCGTGAATCTTTTCTTTTTACACTTCCTTCCCCAAAAGGGCTTCTCAATGGCGTCATAAATAGTTAGCGTAAAATCGACAAGTTTCCCTCTGAACCTTAAACTGAGGGCAGAAATACCGTTTTTCTCTTTAAGAAAATCTCGGGTAAAAACTCTAATTTTTGTTTGTTCAACAGAAAATCTAGAAGAAATCGGAAATGGTTTTTTTTTTCCAATTTAAAAAGTAATTTAACGCCTTAAATCGAGACACTGATGAGATTTCACTTAATTTTCTTGTTGACTAACATAAGAACTCGGAAGGTGTCTGAATAACTGAGAAAATCAACGTCTATTACGTATAAAATCCTCGCGTATCTCAAAGTCTACACATTCCGGAGGAAAATGGATCCTCACCCGCTTGCACCTGAAAAGTAGTAAATATTTGCTTCGAGGCGGAAAAAGGTTTACTCAATATTTGAACGCGAAAAATTCCCCATCGATTTGACTTTTCACCGCTGATTTTTTATGCAAACTCACTTTTTTTCGGCTAATTTTAATCTGAAAATAGGGCCGTTATTACGACATTAAACAAGCTTTAAAAAAAACCTTTGAAAAAAAATCAGAATTATTTTTAAGAAAGCGTTGAACAATGAAGATGTTAGAGATTAGTATAATCCCGTTATAAGAATCAACGTTCCCTTTATCTCGGAAAGAAAACGTAGATCAAGTTTAAATTATAAAGTTAACCAAGTTAAGAAGTTAAAAAGACTTAAAAGTTTTGATTACAACAAAATAAAAAGTTACAATAAAAATAATTATCTTGTAAACTTTTTTTTTCTCCTTCGTTCAACTTGGTCGAGAACCTTTTGATAAAGGAAATATTATTTCAAGAACCTCGTAGGTAGTAATTGATTAGATTTTTCCATTAAAATTAATCAAAACTTTTCTTGTTTTAATTTAAATATGAAAAGGGTGAGGCCCAGTTTTAATATAGAGAATGTGATACGTTTCCCTTTATATGTCGCCCCTATCTCCCTCTTTATTGAAACGATCGTTGTTCCAGCCCGAAGGAACGCCCGTATGAATATTTTAACATTTTTTTTGAAATCCCTTCAACTTTTTTTTTTCTTTTTTTTCATTTAATATATTTTATTTCGATCAGAGTACCGTGTCTCCATTAGGGATGTCGAACGCGATTTAAAAAAAAAATTTTCTATGACAAAAAAAATTTTGTAAAAGGTTCTATACAATACTGGAAGGTAAATGTTTATCGATTCAAATAAAAAGAGTAGTCTGGTTGGGTAAAAACTGCATTAAAGAAGTGCAAATCTAAACTATACGATTTTATTGGTTCTCAGGAAATAAAAGGATTTATTTTCTTGATTTAAGCGTAAGTTCGGAAATAGATATTTATATTCCTTTTTATGTGTAAGATATAAAAAGGCCTAGGACACACCGATAATGATCAAATCCATGACAGTCAGCTGGACAAATTAAATTCGTTTGTTTTAATTTTCTGATACCTAATAATTTTTAGGCATATGATGGAGGTTTCCGATTTGCTTATTTTATTTGAAACATAGTACCTACCAACTGATTTTCTTCTTTTTGTTTTTTTTCCAAGTAAAGTTATTCTGGTAGTGTGATAAATGGAAAATCAAGGAAGTTACAGATACAAAAGACGGTAAAATACTTCCATAAAAAAGTAGATTCTTCGATGAGGAGAGCCTGAATCTTAGATTGTAAGAGTCCTTTTAAAAAGAGGTAATTTAAGTGCCAAAATCGTCTCTTCGAAAAAGTAGGTAGGTACTCTGGTAGGAGGTAAATGGGTAAATCTAGGAACTTCCTAGTTCAATAGCTCCTTTTCCTAGGAATTCAAGGCTCATTGTTTCTAAGTTCCTAGATTTACCCATTTACCTCACTACCAGAGTACCTACCTACTTTTGGCGCTTAAATTACCTCTTTTTAAAAGAACTCTCACAAACTAAGATTCAGGCTTTCCTTATCGAAGAATCTACTTTTTTATGAAGTTTTTTTTTACCGTCTTTTGTACCTGCAGCAATAATGTCATCGGATTTCAATCATTCGACCTCGATTTTATTAGCACTGTTATACAAATAAGGTTCTAGAATTTTTATTTGATGCGAAAAGAGGCCATTGATTTCTGGTACAATAATTTTAAAAATGAGCAAGGCTTACAAATAAATACGCCAATTATACCATATTGTTCCGCCAGATTATCGAGGTCCGATTTCAGATGATCGGATTATCAAAGGTAATACTGTTCTCCTATTTTAAAGGTTCCTTCAATAAAAAGGATCCTTTAGAATTAAAATCCGTTCTAAATGTTAAAATTGAAATGCTCCGGTTTGTCGGGAAATGGTTTGGGGCTTTTACAGGGTTAATGTCAATCGTGTTTACAATCGTCGTTTTATCGGATTATATCAGAATCTAAAGAGAACGTAGGATTTACCAAACTCTCTTCAACCTAGGTATTTTACAACTCTTTAGTTTAAATAATTTTCCCTCCACTTTTTAATTAAATTTTTTTTTACTTACCTCATCTGTTGATTCGATAATATTTTACTCTGAATATTTACATGAATAATTTTGACGGGGTAAAGTTTGATGAACGAGTTTGTTAAGTAGCTCTCAAAGTGCGTTCCTTCCTCCTGGTTTTGGTTCAATGTTTGCTGGAACAACAGACAATGAAGACTAACCATCGGCGGTTTGATCAAACTATAACAATATTTGAAATATATAGTTGAAGTAGATAAAATTGAAGGCAAAACCCATGGGCATAAGTCATCAACACCTCAAATATTGGCTATCCTGAACTACAAATGATGTTCAGTCATTCCAACCCCAAAGAACAAGTTCAAGGTTAATTTTTATTCGGATTTATTATTTGCCGTTGTTTTGGGAAAAATGTTTTAGTCTAAAAGTAAGTTTTCCATTTTCCAAAGGAAAAACTGCTCCCAAGGCCGCCAGGACATTCCCATAATAACGAGAATGAGCTTTTTAAAAAATTGTCCCACGATTTTTAGTGCTCAAATACCGGAAATTTTAGAGGCGAATGTGCTGCGATCTCTTGCTTTTTAACAAAATATTCCGGAGGTATGATCCCCCTTAAACCACTCGCCTTGCGAAAAAATGCGTAGGAAAACTTTTTCTCCTGAACAATAGTTAAGAACATATTTTAAAAAAACTATTTATCGCTATCTTCAATTTATTTACCTAACAACTGATGTACGCAGAAACGCTGACTTATGTCTTAAAAGTTATGACAATTTTTTCAAAGAATTTTTGTTTATTTTCAGGCCTCTCATAGCCGATGTGATGTTACGTAGGGGGAGGGAGACCCCTGCTGACACTAAAAAAACATCGTTTCACCTCAGATTGTTTCTCTAGCTATGGTCCTTTGGGCAACATTGCTAGTCATACAAGGTGCCACAATTGCTGGTGATTTTAACCAAAAATTTAAACATTTTCCGCTGTTTTTTACCACTAATTAATACCTTCACCCAATCCCAATTACAGCGATGTTCATTACACGTTTTTCGTACGGGAAAATGATATCGAATTTTCAGCAAGAATCGATCGGTGGCTTGGAAGCTCAATTTACATGACAATTAATATCGTACCATTTAAAAAAGGAGTTTTTCATCACGTTTATTTTATACGAAACTGAAAATGAGGAGTCATTAAAAAAAATTGAGTTTTTAAGACTTTTAAATCAGCATATAAATGAATTCGCACACTAATTGAGCACTAAAAAAAAGCGTAAAATTTTTAAACTTTTTTTTAGGGTCGATGCCTGCCGTTGGAAGCCCTGAAAATATCACGGTGGTCTTCCTTGCTCCTTCAAAAGTCAAAGTGTCCTGGACGACCGGTGAAGAAAACGTCGAGAAATACGACGTCGCTTACAAACCAACTGACGCAAGGTCAGCTACCTTCCAACGATTCCTTTGTCAATTGCAAGTAACAAGAGTTTGGTCTTGATGTCTTTTAGTTAGAAAGCATGAAATAAAACTTTCTTCCGCATGGAATCCTTCATAATACATAATCTTTTTTTTAAATACTGCATGCATTTCTTTAAACCAAAAAGATCTGCATGATAAAAAGGTTAAAATATTAATTTAAAAAATAAAGACCTTTCAAACTGACCCAGTCACATTTAGAAATCTCCCTAAAAAAAGAATGATTGATCGCACCCAACACATGCATGAAAAATTAGCTTTTACCTATTTTTTTCCTTGTATGTACATAAAATATTGTATGTCTAGGTATTCATGGCAGATTCAACCTACAGACAGGTCAGATTACAACTTTTTTTTTCTCCATTTATTTTGTCCAAAAAAAACAGTAGAGAAAAAGCTTTTTTTTAACCAAAATACACACTTCATAGAACAAAAAACAAGAAAATAACGCACAAAATACCGTAGATGTAGAAAATACCCTTTTTTTAAAATAAAATATAAAGATTATGTATTTTGAAAATAAAATGTGTGCACAAGTAGGAGAAAATGGTGCAAAAAAAATTAATTTGTTTTATAATTAATAAGTAATAACAAATTAGGTTTTTCGTCTCTAATTAAATTACAAATTTATGAACTTTCTTGGTTGTGGGTTAAAAGGGGGTTGAATTTTTTCCCGTCTTTTTGTCTCTTTTGAATAATTTACCTGAGAATAACAAACGATTTATCGATTTTTAAATAAGTCCTTTTCACGGACGAATTAATATGGAGAAAAATATTTTTTTGACTAACATAATGTATTTTGAGCACATTTTGTGAACAAATTTTCGAAATGCGGGGGGGAAAACCTATTACGAGTTTAATCCGTGTAAAAGCTACCGTGTCTTAGCTTTCAGTATAATTTGCAAAATGAATCTTCCGCTCCCTTGTCTTTGATATGTCATCTGGGCGGTTTTCTGAAAAATCTGCGATCGAAAATCGTCAATCAATAGGAAAGCGAAAGGGTTTGGATCGTTTTTCGATGCCGCTACTTTTATCAGATAAGTTCAGCTTCTTTTGAGCCATTTTTACTATTTGAATGCATTTTACTTTATTTCATACATAACTTTTCAAATTTCTAAGTTCGACTTTTTTGTACACAATTTCCCCATGTTTTCTACCAAATTATACAAAGTCTAGGTAGGTGCGGCAACATAAAATTATAAGTACAGCATGAATTTGGATTATTCCATGAATATTAATTTTTCCGTTTTTTTATAAATGTTTAAATTTGAAAAGCGCTTGTAAAATTTGCTTTTTTAGTAATTTTAAAGACGAATTTTTGGTGTTGTGTGGGCCTTTTATTGCGTGCAAAGTGCATATTTTTACGTTTAGTAGTGTTTATTTCGATATTGATGTTCTAATGCTTAGTTACAGGGTGGTAATGGTAGTGGCTGGAAATTCCGACTCGGTAGTTTTGACGAGTTTGAAAGCGAATACGCAATATCAGGTCACCGTCACCGCAATCATCAAAGGCGCCAAGTTTAAAAGTCGTCCCGTCGTCTTTAGAACTTTGGGTAAATCTTGTAAAGTTAAAATTAAAGTTAATAATTTTTTTAGAAGCGCCAAAGCCTCCTATTGAAAACAATGTCCAAATCACAGGCGGGCCTCCAAATAAAATAATCAGGACGATTCCTCCTCATCCTGATTTATCGCCGCAGTTCGTTCATGTAAGTTTCCTGTCATTTTTTGTTTCTTAACTAATTTTTTAGTCGGTAGGTCAAGTGAGAGGGATCGAAATAGGTATCGTATGTTTAGTTATGCTGGCTTGGGTCGGCGCGATTATTTTATTTTTCAACCGCTGGGGAAAGATAAGAATGCTTCTGCCTTATCAGCCCGACTACAAAGACACACAGCTCAAAGTCCCCGGAAGCTGTCAGCACCAAGGCAACTCATGTCAAGCGACAGGCTCGACCGGATTTTGCTGCTCACAGGTCAGTTTTTCAATAAAATCGATTAAGTAAAAATAATTTAAATAACACTGCATAATCATAAAGCCTGTTTTTATAAAAATTAAATTTTATAGAGGAGAAAAAAAGTGGTATGATGTAAAAAAGAGCTTCCTGCATCTTGATAAGCACAAGGGGGAATTGAAAAAAAAAATTATTTTGTTTTGTTTTTGGGGGTACAGAGTTCTAGCTGCTGCCTGGTGTTCAGCTCACCTCCGAGAACTCTCAACCACCCAAGAGACTGCAACTGCAGGTTCGCTCTCCTCCACAGGGCAGACACCTGAGTCCCGTAAGATAAGAACACCAAACCTTCCTCTATTCGGTCAGACTTAGAGGCATTTTCTTTCTTAATTCATTGTTTGTTTTTTTTGTTTTGTTTCTATCTGCAAACTAACTAAAGGGCCACTAAGACAGACCGAAAATGCAAATGAGAAATTTGTAGATAGGCTTAGCACTTAGACGCACAAATTTTTCGGCTTTTATAAGAACTTAGTAGAAGGAAGGATTTTGTGTTGGCACTTTTGGTGTCCTGGTGTTTGAAGCACCCAGTGTGGTCCTAACTCCCAAAAAGAATTGTAAAAAATATGCATGTAAATCGCTTGTAGTTCACATAAAAGACTAAAATATAGTCACTTTTGAATTGTTTGTGCAAATTAGGTGAAATATAGAATGTAAATATAATATCGTAGGAAAGTAGCAGTAGTTTAAGATAGCTCACTGAAAATGCAAGGAAGGAACTACTGCGAGCCTTTGTCGATTAAGAAATCAAGATAAAGTTAAGATTAATCTCATAATGATTTGCTGTATGGATATTGAATGATGAAGAATTCCCATCCACTTCTTGTCATCCAAAATTTCATGTTTTAGTCAGCCAAAAATTTTGGTTCAAAAATGTATAATCTTATCAGTGAATGCCCTATCGTGTACCAATGATCAACCAATAGTTGTGCTGTATGCAAAGAGTTTCCCTGCCAAGCAAATTCCGTCTCTAGAAGATACAAGAAAAGTATGACTATAACTTTTGGATCTTATAAATCAATATTTATAATCAAGTTTTTCTTAATTTTTCTACGCAGTGAGTTTTCTTGTAGATTATCGACATATAATATAAGAAGTTTTTTTATATATCGATATGTAGATTTAAAAAAAATTTAAGAGTCCGCAGTATCATTGCTTTTTTTAAATCCTTTTGGTTCTGGAAACTTTCTGAAGATTTAGGACTTGAGATGTCCTAAAGTGCGTCATTTCAATACAATTTTGACGTTAAAATCTAACTTGAGTAAGTATTTTGTATAAACCTGTAAAGTGGAGTCGGCTTTTGTTTCTTAACCAAGTGCTGCAACCTGTTGGCAAGAAGATCCACTTTCGTGAAGGCACGACTTGTATTTTGTGTCCATGTTTACTGTCTTTTTAATTTGTTTGTGATTTTCACGTTTGATATATGATTGCAGCGACAGTTGGCTCGAGTGCCAGACGATTGGCTTGGAAGCTCCAGAAGACTCCTCGCCACAAGATCCCGAACAAATTCAGCTGTCTACATCGAACCTTCAGGATTGAGGAGTGAGCAGGCAGAACCTCTTTTCCCATCAGCTCGACAGCTCAACTCGACCAAATCGAAGAGTGCAGATTATCTCCCATCCTCGCTCCATGCGGTTGATATCAAATTACTTACTAGGGACACAAGGACTTAAAAAACGTTTTAAGTTATTCTTTTTTAAACCCAATCAAATTTTCCACAAAAAACACTTATTCTAATAGTAATTGCTTTCTTAATATTATTATTATAAGTCCTCAAGTAATGATTAGCTTGAGTTTTTTTGAAAATATTCTTCGCAATAGTAAAAGAAAGCTTAATTTTTTCCAATTTTACTTTTTGGTCTGTAAATAATTTTTAAAAATCCCTTTACATAATCATCGCAGCTGGTGAGATTTTTGAGGGAACAAACTATTGAACTTTTTAATTAAAAAAAATTTTGTCAATTTTTTTCAATAGGGTTTAGTGATAATAGCACGTTTTAAAGTTCACAAACTAAATGTTCTAGAGAAATAGTATTAGTTACTTAATCCTTTTTTTCGACGACTAACTGCACATTTCAAACACCAGTACAGTATGCGATATTAAAGCATGCGTAATATAATAACACCATAGTTGAATAATAATTTTGCGTTTCTAAATCTGTGGGTTGTTGGGCTGTTTTTTATTTATTTGGATAGTTTAAATAATTTTAAAAATAAATTTTTAGTTATTTATAATTTTTTTTTTTTCAACGCCAAACAACATTGATACAATGGCCAACTTCTCACGATTTGTCGATTTTCACAAGAAATATTAGAGAGAACCTTCAGTTTTGTTTTAATTCTGGTGATGTACCTCAAAATTAATTTTGCACACTGTTTACATTAATGATTTTTGCAAATAATAATATTTTATACCTATTTTTAGTATTTTTACTTATTGTAAATAACCGGTAATTTCTTGGTCAATTATTACTGGATTAAATTATTTATATTCTATTTTTGAGATGTGCTAAGAAAAATATTGTTAAAATTGTCAGAATTGGAGAGCTTGAAAAAATGGTTTTGCACTAAAAATTTTTTGAGTGGAAACATTTTAAGGATTTTAATTTTTATAAAATAGAACAAAAGTGTTCTACTTGGTGTAGGCTAAAAATATTGTTAGTTACCTTTTTGAAAGAATCTCTTAAAATTGTGGCAACGAATGAATTCTTTTAAAGCTTATTTCCGCCTTAAGATATTTTTGATCCTATAACTTTTAGAAGTTAGAAATATAAACAAAAATTATACTTTAACTTAGATATTTAGATTTAAAACCAGGTTCCGAGTACTTTTTTTAATCTACAAAATGGTGCTTTTGTTTAATATATTTATAAAGTGCAAAGTTTTCCCCCGTGTTGAGGGACCAAGGTTGATTTGTTTCACTATTGTATATTAGACAATAATTTTTTTTTCCTACCATGTGGTAAAACGGTCCAATTTTTCAGTTTTTGACGGTCCCTGCAGTTTGACGCTTAAAGTTCGCACAAATCCGCGAAAGATGAAGCTGGCAAAATGAATTTAAGAAAGAAAATTGTGTTTTAATGGCTTATTGGAATAATTACACTATACCCTAAGTAAACAAATTAATTTTCTATTCACTTCTAAAAAAGCTGTACGTGTAATTCAGGCTAAATACAATTTTTTCAAACTTTAAAAAGTGAAGAAGACAGTTTAGAATAGTGTGAGGTTATCTATGTAAGGTTAGTTTAGACAAAGAGGTTTGAGGTAAAATGCTAACAAGGAAATGTCAGCTCGTCCAATGAGGTCCCATCTATTGGTCAAGTTTTAAAGTAAAGTCCTTGCCAACTTAATTTTCTTTTCCTAATTTTTCTCCCCCAACTAATCTTAAACACGTTTAAATTTGAGCTTTAATGAAACTAGACTGTCAATTCCTCTTTGCCTTAGAATACCATTTAAATTATTATTTTAAAAAAGTACATTTTTTTCGTACTTATTTCAACTTTGCACTAAACACTATATTTTCAACAGTGCCTATTCTTTGTATATATTTTATTAAAGTTTAAAAATTCTATATTGCTGTATAGAGTAGAATATGTAAAAATAGTTGGCAAATGCACTTGTTAAAGTTTAATTTGATGTAAATCTTGTAAAAAATGAAAATTGACCATGTTACTTCCACTGACGGATTTTTCATTGAATGTATGTGTTTGATTTATTTGTTTTTTTTAAATTAACTTATTTGAAACTCATTTACATTGAAATGATTATAATTACTTATGTACTTTATAAAAAATAAAATTAAGAATACTAATATCGAATTTACATTTTTGAGTTCTTTCATGTATAGAACTTTGCAGAATGAAAGTCTATCAAATGATGATCCTACATTTTGGACAAATCTCAGCGATTTTTGCAGATTTCGAAAAGGGCCCTTAAATTGATGAAGATTCCATCAAGAGAAGGCCCTTATTTATAAATTATAAACGTTTCTTAAGGTACTCTTTTCTCAAAAATCTTCCTTGACGCTATTTTGAAATGTTGAACCTTCCTTGAAGTATTTCCCCTCGAATAAAAGGACTCCTCTGATTTTGCTCTGTTCTGTCTAGGTACCTTAAGATTCCTCAAACGGAGAGCTCTTATTGGCTAAACAAAAGGACTCGTTCCGATTTTGCTCTGTTTTGTCAAAGTACCATAAGATTCCTCAAATGGGGAGCTCTCATTGGCTAAGCAAAAGGACTCCCTTTGATTTCCCTCGGTTTTGTCAAGGTACCATAAGAGTCCTCAAAAGGGGTGCTCTCATCGGCAAATAATTGGAATCCTTCCGATTTCCCTCTTGTTTTTTCAAGGAAGATGTTGAGGAACCTTAAGAAGTCCTCGGACGGAGGGCTCTTCACTGGTGACAACAAAATCCTTGATATTCACTTATCGAAATAGGCAAAAAGCTCTAGAAATAATCAAGTTAACTACGCAAGGAAACCTGTAAAAAGTTGGTGAATATCAGATGAAAATTGTGGCCAAAGACCATGATTGGAAAAAAATCACTAAACCTCTGAGGGATCTGGAAGACCCTTTTTTTAATGACCTTGACATGGAGGGTCTTACAAAGACTTTTCATTGGAGAATTAACGGAATATTTTAATACATGAAATGATTGTTCAGTTGATTATTGATAAATGTGAAATTTAAAGTTTTACTCACCTTCACTACTGAATAGAACTTGAAGAACAAAAATAAGCTTCCTGAGATGACTCTGGACTTGTTTGTGCAGGCGAGAAACCAGGTCAACTATATAGAAGGCAGTGGTTTCAAAGGCCACTTGTTTGTGCAGTTCAGAAACAAAGTAACTATTTAGAAGGCGCTGAAACCAGTTTTGAATAATGAAGCCTCCAATTCATTCCAGTTTCAAATGTGAGTTTTTCTTTTTCTCTTTCATAAAACAAAAGATTATAAAGTTTCTAAGTTTCTAGGGTTTAGATAATATAAAAATAATAGAAAATCATAAAATTTATTGATAAATTATATACATTCTAAATAATGATTAGATAAATTAACGACGAGATGTTTTAAGCATTTCGTAAGTATCTTTTGAGTAGTAGACATAACATAGAGTGGAGATGACAGTCGTTGATGCTGTAAGGCCCCAAAGAGCGACCAAATATGGATGATCGACGAAACCGAAAACCGGCGAAGTGAGCGAAACGCCGGCTGACATTAGCTGTAGAAGGGTGTTCACTTTGCTGATAAAAAGTGGTTTTAAAGTCGCTGTCGGACGGGTCGGGTCGAAATATCTCGCGAGCGTTTTCGGTGGCGGTAACGACTGATATCTGATAAAAAACCGATCGCCGCTAATCCTACATCTCTCATTATAATCAAAACGGTTAACGCCAAAGGAACAAGGTGTACATAAGTAAGAGAAACAAACATTGTAGAAATTAATATTTGTCGGCTAATGGGTCCAAAAAGCTTCCAAATTTAGTCGCCTGGCTTTTATAGTTGCGAGCGATGAAGCCATCCAGAAGGTCAGTCACTCCGGCAGCTATCATAAGATAAAAACACATTAAAGTCTTCTTTTAGTATCAAATACCCCAAATAGGGCGAAGCACAAATACGTGCCAGACATAATATGTTCGGTAAAGTCCATATATTCTCTTTTTCTGTAATCTTTTCAAATTTCTTTGATTTTATATTTTTATCAAAGTTACTTATCAGAATGCGTCCTCGATTTCGTATTTTATAGACGGCACGGAATGTCGGGCGTCTTTTGTCGTTTTTCGGCTGGAAGCGGTCGAAGTTGAGGTCGGTGAGGGAGAGAACGGACCGAAGCCGGCCGGAAAACGCTTCTCAAGCGCGTGAACATTGAAAAAAAAAAAAAAAGCATTAGCCAGTTGGAGTTTATTTCTGAAGTCGGGTGGGAATTGGGAGATTGCTTTCTATGTAAAAAATGGAAGTCTTCGCCTAGCCACGCCTCTCGGAGCGGGCGTGAACACCCCAAATTTCTCCCTAGAATGTGAAACATTTAGTTTCCCCAGGGTGGATCCCCTTTTTGCCGTATTTACCGGACTTTCTCACCAAGAAATCGCTGTTTAACCGCATTTCAATCAGTTTTCCTCGTCCCATAAATTTTTTAAAAATCTACCTAAAAAATTCGAAAGTTATGTAAAAATCGTATGAAAATTGTGCCAGTTTAAGGAATAACTGGCTATGGACTCCAGTGATAAAGATTTTTACTCTGCAGAGTCTGGAAGACCATCATCCAAAACGTTTTACTTAAAGAAAGTTAAAAAAAACTGAAAGCAAAGAGCTCCAGCAACTTAACCTTAAGCTTAACCTCCCACGGGCGGGAAGAAGACCTGACCTTGATCTTGTCATTTCACTTTCATAGCGTCAGGTTCTTCCTTATTGAAGTTTTTTGTTTTTTGTTTTGTTAAAATAACATTGCTCACCATGGGAGTAATTAGTAACTTCCCACCCATGGTGCGCAATCATCATTATATCTTCAGTGTTCCCCGTTAGGTTCATTGTTGTCTTCATGATTGACAGGTGGGTATGGGAGTTCTTTTCCTCTCACTCAACCTCATGAGGGACTGTCGACTTCATTTGATCGAGTATAAATATTCAGCTCTCGTCATCAACCACATCGCGTTAGCCGGATCGTTTATAGTCACGGCGTTAAACCTAATGGTGTCCGCTTTCGACCCAAACCTCGGACGACTCGTCCCAGCCAACGCGGAGCTCGCTAAATAAACATAGTGTTCCATATTGTAAAACAATAATAAACATTTTTAAAAGGCAACAATTTATTCAGATTCAGTGACTTTCCTGATGCCATTATGACTAATCCTATTTTTCTTGAGTAAGACGCTCTTGTCACATTGAGGGGTTTCCTGCAGGCTCCTGTCCAAGTTACAGGAGGTTTCAAGAAGAAAGGTTATGAACTGTTTTCCGTTCTTGTGGGAAACCCTTTAATCAATAATTATTTTTTATTGAACGAGGGAAGACTAATCGTTTTTTGAAAATCTGGGATTTAGAATGAAATAGGGAATTCGCTTTTCCCTCCGAGTTTTTATTGATGAGTCAAGTTGGTAATCTTGTAGATGTGCGTCGGCATCCTGTTTTTGGTCATCGGAGGATTGGACATCAATATACCTGGAGATCATTTACCGGCGATCATTCTCAACGATATAATTCTCATCATGATTTTCGTTATCTCAATTATAAACGTCATTATATCCGGATTTGGCATGGAACATTCAAATCAGCCTCTTTATATAGTCAGAGAAAATTAAAAAAAAAACAAATCGCTCATGTACAATATTTTTTTTTTACAAAATGTACAATAAAAGTTTAAAAATTTTTCTTTAAATTTTATTTTAAAATGAAAACCTTTTCATTAAATTTTTGAACACTAAATTTTTTGAATTTTCAGGTATTAGGCGGAGCGATATCTGTAGTATCGGCTCCATTTAGACAACACGGAAAACAAAATGCTAATAACAAATTTAAATCACGCAGTACTTTCTTGTTTTACGATTTCGATGTTTCTCGACATAGTCAAAATGAGTTTCGGATTCGAACCCGCTTTACCAGCCGAGGCCCAAAAAATGTAAACGTAAGTATTTCTTAACAAAACCTGGCCTTTTCAGTCTTTTTTTTATATTTTTCTCAGCATGGCGACATCGCTCAATTTCACACCGTGTATAATGGTTTTTGCAATGTACTGAAATCAAAAAATCAAATCAAAAAATATTTTTATATTAATTTTATGTACCAATAAATTCTGAAACAGGGTCGGAATCTGAATCGCTTCTCATATTTCCTGTGATTTCTTCATTTTCGACGATCGGAAGGAATAATTGAACAAATTCAGAAGTATAAGGAGGAGCAATCGCTTCTAAAACCTAAAAAAAAATATGTATGAAAATTAAAATTTTACGAAAATAACGTACCTCGGTAACAAAATAACGAATTAAAGAAATATCGGTGTCCCCTCGGTGCCAACATTGTTTTATATATTTGACAACAGGTACAACGCATCCTCGACTTAAAAGATTCACCATTCTTTCTAACAACATCTTTTTCATTTCAAGCTAAAAAAAAATAAAACAGGATTTTAAAAAAATTGGATTTTTGAGGAAAAATGGCTAAAGCCACACTGAGCGAGGCAGACGAACGAGGCAGAAAGGGAGAAAGAAAAATAGACGCGAACGCTCCAGAGGCGGCGAGATGGCAGCGATCCAGAAAAACCGGGCAGTCGTGCCCCGAGGCAGTTTCAGTTCATATGTCGGACTCACCGGTGTCTGTGGCGAGTGCTGCATTTTTGCTGATGTCAAAATTGATGGAAGCAAAATAAAAAAAAAAGGTGCGGTCGAGAAAGCTTTATAGAAATGGAATAATAGCTTTTCCCTTCTTGGAGTAAAGAAGGGAGGCACTTAAAAATTTTTACGAGAATGCTAATAAATAAAATCAAAAAGACTGCGGTGCGTGAGCCAAGGCGAGACATGCTCAAATGTCCACATTGAAACAAACGAATTTTGACCCGAGCGCCGAATTCCTTTGATGTACCGACTCCGATCAGCTCGGCTGCCGCACGCCTTGGAACGCCTCAGACCTGGCTTCCTCGCCTCGGAAACACGTCCACACTGAAGCGAATGCCTTGCCTAGGATTGCCTCGTTCGGCTGCCTCGCTCAGTGTGTAATTGCCTATTGTGTAAAGGGCAAAAAACACCAGCTTTCATAAGATTTTTAAGTTATTCTGAATTTATCTGCATAAAAACCCTCATATAACCAGCCCAGTGTTTTTTTTTCCCCTCCTTCTGGCCAACCAGCAAAAGAAAACATTCAAAACTTTGGAAAGTTTTTGGGGCATATCTTTTGGCAAAAAAAAATTTTTTTCCAGCCCAGGAGCCCCAAAAAAGCAGACTTGTTTCCTTGATTTTTTTTGCGCCTAAGAAAAACGAGATTTAGGATCGTTTTCTTAGTTTTTGACCCAAAAAAAAATCCATTTTTTTCCCCAAACTGTTAGTTTTTTTTCCCCTCTAAATAAAATCTGGATGCCTTACTTGGACTAAAATTTCAAGTTCGTCTTGTTTTGACTCAAAAAGTCTAATAAAAAGCGACAAAACCGTATGATGGAGAAGCGGATGATTTGTGACAACTTCATCCAAAAGTGCCAAATGTATCGGAGTATGTTCAGTGCTCAATTTAAAATATGAAGGTTCCGTCACTGTACATTCAACCCATCTTACAATTCCGATCGAAACAACAGGAAATCTGAAGAAAAAAAATAATAAAAAAAATAAAGGAGGTTAATTTTGTACTTTATGCAGTTATAAATGGTGGAAAGTTCGGCGATCAATTCGGCAGAGCTGCTTGTCGAGCAAATAATGTGTGCTTTATCGATGGCATGTGTGGTCGCTTTGAGCTCTTCTTTGTTTAAAGTTCGTTTACCTCCGGATTTTTTCGATGGAAGTATTTCGCTGACGCTTGTAGCATAAGCGAGGAGGTAAACATATTTTGGTTTATGATCTGGGTTTAATTTCATCCCAGGGCGAAATAAAGCGTCGACGACCAATTCTAAAAACTGAGGGGTCCTAATGAGGTCGATAGGTGGCGGATCTGGGGCGCTGTAGTTTCTAAAAAGAATACTTATATCCGCCGGATTGAGCGCATTTCGTGCCAGCATCGATGAAAGCGCTTGGCAAGCTTGTGGATAACCAGCAGCACCATTCAACGCCATCGTAATCGGCGTAACATCATGTCTAAAAAATCAATTTTCAAAAAATGTAAATTTTAATCTAACTTACTGCTGTTGAGCACATTTTGTTATTCTTGCGACAGTCTTTTCATTATAATACCACCTTGGGCTCTTTAGATAAAACATGATGAAGAACTTGACTATAAACATAAGTATGCTGCCCGTGGCAAACCATTTTGGCACACTCTTCTATACTTTTCTGCCAATCGTCCGTCGTTAATAAAAATCCAGATATCGCGGTTTTTAAAAACGCGAAAAAACCTCAATTTGTTGCGCCGCCGTCGATATACTTGTAATTTCACCTTGAAATCCTGCATCCGAAATTAACTATAACAAATAATTAAAAAAAAATTTTTTTCTTAAAAAAAACCTTGATGGTGAAATTTAACATAAGACAGTCTGGGTATTCTTCAGCCAATCTATAAATTAGAGACCTCCATGTAGGATGTTCTATCATCTCCGTCAACCAAGCAGGCGTCTAAAATTTTTGAATAATCAGAAAAAATATTTTTTTTAACAAAAAATACTTCTCCCTCCTCAGTAAAAATTGTATCGGCTTTTTTAGGTCGAACGTTTTTAAAATCATTTCTTTTAAATGGTTTTCAACCATTGCTTGAACATTATTGACTTTGACACCTGTAATTATAAAAATATTAAGTAGTGAAATGCGGTTTTTTTAAATTAAAATTTACCTCCAATAATCAACCATTCAGCGACCAGGTTGGCCATTTGAG
>JACGAQ010000284.1:0-193058 GCA_014119065.1 Orius insidiosus | reverse complement strand
TCTTCCGAAAGAGATGTAAATCCTTTTAAAAAGAAAATTATTTCAATATATTTTAGAAAATATGGTTCGATGAAATGACTGAAGGTCTGGTGAAAAAGAAGAAGATAAAGAAGAAGTGGAACAGACGGATGTGAGTTTGTTGCCGAAAGCAAAACCTAAGCCGAAACAGAAGCAAAAGAGGCGACAGAAAGAACTCAGACAGAAGCGTTGATGAGAAATATGCTAATGTTGAAAGAAAAAAAACTGCTGATATTTACAAGTTAGTATATTGTGACAAACATTAAACAAAACCAGGAGTTCCCCAAGTGTAGTCTATTGTGCCAGGGGGTGAAAAATCCTAATTTTTAAAGATTTTGAGAAAAATCCTAATTTTTAAAGATTTTTTTTTGAGAAATGAGATTTTTTTTGAAAATTTTCTAATTCATGGTCTTATAGATTGCGATTCATCAAGAGCGATTTGGACAAGAAAGAAGAGAGTTCGAAATTAAATCAAGAAAAGAAGAAAAAGCGGCGATTTTGAATGCAGGGAAGACCAAGAGGCTTGCCTCAAAGCATTCGAAGAGCCCGACCTTGATTTTAACCGCGTAACCGATTTTGCGCGGTAACTTAAGAAATGTCAAACGTGAAGGAAACCTGCTTCTCGACCGATTTCTATATTCAGAACGAAACATCATCCCTCCTTCTGATAAAAAAGCTTCCGTAAGTCCTTTAATTATTAAAAACGTTTTATTATCTCTTTTTTGTTTGTAGACCTAAAAAAGCAAAAGTGAAGAAGTTCGTCAAACCCTCGCATGTTATCGATGATGTAAAAAGATATCAAATAATAAATTTTCATTTATGTTTTAAAATATGAAAAAGGCCCCAAAGTGCTTCTTCTTGTCAACATCGACTGACGAGGCTTCAGCGCTGCCTTTTTTGTAAAGACCGAGATTCGCTTTTGAACATCTGCTGTTCCTGACCATATAACGTCTCGACCCTTAAAAAAATAAATAAAAATTGAATAATTTTAAAATGAATGACTTACGAAAGTTTCTCAAGTCTGGAACTTCATGAAGTAAATCTTCGCAGTCAAAAAGGTCAAGCAAAAATTTCAAAAGCTCTTCACGTTCTTCTCTTTCTTGTTCTTTGCTGATTTCGCCTTGCGCTCTCTCTTGGGAAGCTAAAACAAATTTCCAACATATCTGAATAAAAGTCCTTACATCTAGTATTTGCTTGATTGTCAATATGTAATCTTGAGTTTCTTTTCGATGGTGTGATTTGTACTACAAAGTTCGTTGAAGTCTCGAAGCTTAGCCTGGAATTCTGCGTAAATCTGTTCCTTCGCTTGTTTTTCTTCTCAAGTTGTTGCTCCGCACAATCCTTTGTTTTTCAGCTCCTCAAACTCTACATCCGAGGCTTTTTATGTTTTTAAACTGATCGACTTCCTCGTAACTTTTTATAACCTGTTGATGCTCGACTGCTAAACGATTAATAACCTGAAAAAAATTATGAAGAAACCTTTTTTTTTTTATTTGTTATACAGTAACTGAACGACATTCCGGCTTAACGCTCGATTCTTTTGATCCTCGGCTAAATTTATCTAAGTAATTCTTTATTTTTTCTTTCAACGTTTCATTTTCTTCAAAGGTTTTTGCCATGATCCTATCAAAAGTGATAGCTAAAAAAATTATTTCAGTTATATTAGGTGTACAAAATGAAACTCAGCCACATGGTAAATTTGAATTTTGTAGATTTTAGCCGAGTTTCAGTACACCTAGTAGTTCATTTCTTCAAAATTTTAAACATTTAGGCGTTAAAGTCCATCTAAAGTGACCTTCTCCGTGTAAGTAGGTTATGAAGTATAACCATTAAGAAGGTTATTTTTAAAGGCTGTAAATCGTAAACCGTTACAGATATTGAAAAAATGCACTAAATAAAATCTGTTGGAAATTTAATTCTCTTTAATTTTTATTATTCATTTTTTCTCTAGGACGCACTGTTTTCAAGATAAATTTATTTTAAAAAAAAACTATTTTCCGAAAATGGTGCATCCTAGAAAAAAATAATTAAGTACAAATTTATAGAAAATTAAATTTCCTACAATTTTTATTATTAGGTGTACAAAATGAAACTCAGCCACAGGGTAAATTTGAATTTTGTAGATTTTAGCCGAGTTTCATTTTCTACACCTAATATTTTGTGCACCTCATTGTTAATGGCGATATTCTCTCTAATAACGCTTTGAGTGGTTGAAGCGATTCTGATCTGTGTCGCCTTTTTAAAGTCGAGCGACAGCTTCAAAAAGCTTTTTTCCATGTCTTTCCTCAGTCTATAAATTTTTAGTCATTTAAATAAATAAAATACAAAAATCGTACTTGTCTTTGCTGATAATAAATTTTTTTTCATTTCATAAATAGTTCTTTATGTGTTCTTTCTTGTTCTTCCAGCTGTTCTTCTTGAACGGCAATTTCGCCATTAATCTCTGTGGAGTTTATACTCTTCCAACGAGTTAAGCTTTCCGTCTAAAGTAAAAAGAAGTAGTACTAATCAACCATTCGTAGTGTGAAAATTTAAACTTTTATAATTTTTTCGTGGAAGTCAAAATATAAAATTTTGCAGGAGGAATCGTAATCAATTTGAGCCTGCTGGAAGACCCTTCCCCAAAAACCAACTACGAGGGTAAAACAATAACATCTTTAAGGTAGTAAAAAGAAAACCGACTTACTGAGCAGTTTGATTCTGATATTAGTTGCTCATTTAATTGTTTGTGTTCATTATCTCTTTGTTTGATCACCCCTTTAAGAAATTTCTTTTCTGCATCTTCGCCTAAAAAAATTGTCATGAAATTGAAATTATTCTATATAAAGGACCTCTTGAAGAGATTCAGCTCTTTCTTCAATTTGCTTTAGTTCATCATCTTTCGCAGAGTCTTCTTTTAAGCAAAGCGATGACATCTGCTCTGTCTGTATCCAACGCTTCCAACCTTTTTTTAAATCTTCATCTGAGTTTCCAACTGAGCCGAATACGATTCAACCTGAAATTTTTTAAATTTTAACACTGATATAATTCTTGCCTTCCAACATATTTTTGAAGCTCTTTTATCTGGTAAGCGCAGAGGGCCGACGAGCGGCTGACATTTACGTTTCAACGCTCCAGATTTGTTTCCCTTCGCCTTTTTTGGAGGCATTATTAAACTATTGGCTAATAATTTTTTTTTAACAAGAAAAATAGAGCAGATGTATTTCTCATATGAATTAAAACAGCATTTAAAAGCACACTCCTGACTGAAACCCGGAAATCCAGGCATAATCATACCTGTTCAATTTCTTGTTCAAATCGGCGATTTGGATCTCATAAAATTCTTTATCTACTTCCAATAGTGTATCTTTAACTTCTTTATTTTGTTTCTTTTTATTAGCCGCTTTATTCTTTTTACCCATTTTTGGTTTAGTGTTTACTAGTAACCATGGAAAGCCTTCAAAAGTTCAAAATAATTGATTATTGTCGTAGTTGGGCAGTACGCCCGTAATCGCTGGAAAAAAATTGCGATTACGATTGTAATTGCAGAAAAACATACGATTACAATGGTAATCGCAGAAAAAAAAAAATACAATTACGATTGTAATCGTTAAAAAATGCAATTAATCGTAATCGGAATTAAGATTATAATCGTAATTAAGAAACCTGCGATTACAATCGTAATTGCGATTACGATTACGCCCAACACTGGCCTGGGCCCAGTCCTCTCCCCCTGACTTAGCAGCGCTGGCTGCTTTGCGAGACCTTGTCGGCTGCTCAGGAAAAAAATTAATACAATAGGTACATAATAAAAAGAAATCTTTTAATTTTTTTTCACGTTTTAACAATAATAAATAATTTGAGATTAAGGCTTAAAAATAAAATATTTTATGTACACTAGATCATAATGGAACATTAGGGCTTACACTCGCAGAAGGATCTCTCGAGGGAACATCAGTCTCAGAAAAACTAAAAAAAAAAAATTAATTAATTAATAAAAAATAAGGGGAGGGTGGGAAGCTTTACCATCCTAAATTTTTAAGTCGTTCTACGTATAAATTAATTTTTGTGAGTCTTTTTTGCGCCAATTTTTTCAAGATTAAATTTTCCTTTTCAAATGTCAGGAGTTTGTTTTCACACTCTTTGAGTTTGTTTTCGAATTCAGAACCGTTCTAAAACAAAATTTTTATTACAATTTTATGGTCGACATTAAATTTTAGTCACATAGGTTATTCATCAATCGTAAATATAGGAAGGTTAGTTAAAAATACATTAATTCGCCCAAACATTACTGCACAATAATCTGGATTTCATGCTTTTCTGCTGAAAATACGTAAATTTTTAAAAAATGTTATTTACTCTAGCAGAGTAGGGCATAGGCATAAGAATAATTAAAAAAAAGGAATAAAACACAATTTTTTTTTGATAAATCATAAATTATAAAGTATTAGGTGTACAAAATGAAACTCAGCCACAGGGTAAATTTGAATTTTGTAGATTTTAGCCGAGTTTCATTTTGTACACCTAGTAGTTCATTTTTTCAAAATTTTGAACATTTTAGGCGTTAAAGTCCATCAAAAGTTGACCTTCTCCGTGTAAGAAGGTTATTGAAGTACAGTCAAACCTCGATAACTCGAATCTCAAGGGACGGACTAAAAAGTTCGAGTTATCGAGGTTTCGAGTTATCAAGGTTTCGAGTCATCGAGGTTCTGTGCCCAAAAATTCGACTTATCAAGGCTTGAGTCTTTTTCCTGAACCTTCTTGGAAAGATAATGAGAAAAAACAAGTCACTCGCCGTCCGACAACGCATGCGCTCGATCGGAGAGGGAAGGGAGGGGGAGGGAGGGTCATGCAGGCTGAGACACGCCGAGCGGGCACCTCGTGGTGAAGCGGAAAATTCGAGTTATAGAGGTCCGGCCACCGAAAATTCGACTTACAGAGGTTTTTGCGCCCTGAAAGTCTAAAAAAAAAAATTCGAGTTATGTATGGTTTTTTCTTCGAGTAATCAAGGTTTTCTCAAGGGCCAGACGTTTTCTTCGAGTTATCAAGGGATTCGAGTTATCGAGGTTCGACTGTATAACCATTAAGAAGGTTGATTTTTAAAGGCTTGTAAATCGTAAACCGTTACAGATATTGAAAAAATGCACTAAATAAAATCTGTGAAGTTTAATTCTCTTTAATTTTATTCTATTCACTTTTTCTCTAGGACGCACTGTTTTCAAGATAAATTTATTTAAAAAAAAATTATTTTCCGAAAATGGTGCATCCTAGAAAAAATAATTAAGTACAAATACGTATATAGAGAATTAAATTTCCTACAATTTTATATATTAGGGTACAAAATGAAACTCAGCCACAGGGTAAATTTGAATTTTGTAGATTTTAGCCGAGTTTCATTTCGTACACCTAATGTAATTAAAAAAAATTGATTATGCCTTACTCGGGTGCTTTAGGAAATCAGGGTCACAGAAAATTACTGGTTAAGACATTTGCCAAAAATGATGATCTTAATCATGGACATAACACAGTAAAAAAAAAAAAAAAAAAAAAAAATGATAATTTACGTGGCTTATTCTTGAAAGGCCCAAAGAAAAGTTACGATAGCCTTGCTGTTTCTTAACATTTTCAAGCTACATTAAAAAAAGAAAGAAAAAAGGTTCAATAATAATGAAAGAATAAGATAAAAAGATAAAAATTATACCTCCACACGATAGCGAGACATCGATTCATTATTTTCTTTAAGGGCTTGTTTGAGGCTTTCAACTTCATATTCAAGTTTCGCATTTTTCTCATTCAGAACCATCAAATTACAACTAAGTTGAACGTTTTCTTTTTGCAAAGAGTTGTTTTCTCCTAAAAATAATTTATTTAAGTTATTATCATTATTTATTCTTGTTGTTTTTTTTAAAGGATCCAATACTTGGCGTCCGGAAAGACATGGCACACGTCTGAGAGCGTTAAAAAGTGGTTTTATGAAGAAAAAAAAAATCTAAAACTCCTTAATTTAAATAAAAAAATTTGATAGTGTAGTTTAAAATGCGTTTGGGTGTACAGGGTGCCCCCAACAGAACCTAACTTCGTTATTTCAAATGAACGAATTTCGGATTTGTAATAACGCTCAAGTTTTTGACTATTCAAAGACCGTTTTTGATTTTAAATTCAACTTCTTTTTGTCCGAAGATTCCAACTATCACAAATTCCGGCATCTTCGCATTCAGCATCACAAGATGACGTCGCTAACGGCCTATTGTCAAGTTAGAACGCAAATTTCTTACTTAAGAAAAAATTAGCGATTCTTTAGCGGAATTTTTCTTTTTGATCACAACTATTAGGTGTACAAAATGAAACTCGGCCACAAGGTAAATTTGATTTTGTAGATTTTAGCCGAGTTTCATTTTGTACACCTAGTAGTTCATTTTTTCAAAATTTTAAACATTTTAGGCGTTAAAGTCCATCAAAAGTTGACCTTCTCCGTGTAAGAAGGTTATTGAAGTATAACCATTAAGAAGGTTAATTTTTAAAGTCTTGTAAATCGTAAACCGTTACAGATATTGAAAAAATGCACTAAATAAAATCTGTTGGAAATTTAATTCTCTTAAATTTTTATTCTATTCATTTTTTCTCTAGGACGCACTGTTTTCAAGATAAATTTATTTTAAAAAAAAATTATTTTCCGAAAATGGTGCATCCTAGAAAAAAACAATTAAGTGCAAATTTATAGAGAATTAAATTTCCTACAATTTTTATTTAATAGGTGTTTCAAAAATACCTTTAAAAACCACTAATTTTCATTTTTGAAATAAAAATTGGAGTTCTAACATGAAAAAAGGGCGACAAAATCTCGTGATGCAGAATCCGAAGATGCTTGAATTTGTGATATTTGGAATCTTTGGACAAAATGAAGTGGAATTATATGTCAATCCTTGAAAAAACCCAACAAGGAGATATCAAGGTACTATGATAAGCCACACAAAAATAATAAAATTATAAATAATCAATAATTTTTACCATTTCCATGAATTTGACCGTTAGCGGTTAGTTGTGCATTTGACAGGTCGCTTAAAGCTTTTGTAAGTTTGGCGTTGACGATTTCAATTTGAGCCTGAAGATTTTGGTTTTCTTCGAGGATATTTTGGTAGTCAGCTTTGTAAGCTTTCAGCCTTTCTTCAGACCTCCTTAAAGAGTTATCTTTCTTTTTTAACTCTGTCTCAAACTCTTCTTGCCGATCGTTTCTGGTTTCCAACTAAAAAGACAGTGGGTAAACAGCTCAAATTATAGAAGGCATTTTATATTACTAACCCGTTTTTGCAGTTCCTCATTACTTTGAGTTAATTTTTTCACATCAGAACCTAAATTTTCGACCATCTTTTCGTAATTGATAATTTTCTTCTCCCATTCATCTTGAGATTGTTTAAACTTCTTTTCTACTGGTTAAAGATCGTTTCTTGATGACTTAAATCATTTTTGAGTTTTTCTTCCACATTACTTTTTCCTTCCAGCTAAAAGAAACATTTAATAATCAATAAATTTTTTATTTACCTTTTTGAGTAAATTGGACTTCTGGTCAGCCATTTCTTTTAAGTCGGAAGTGTATTTTTCAACGATTTTTTCGTATTCGCACACTTTATTGATGTATTCGCCATTTTCTTTTTCGTAGTATTTCAACGTTGCACACATATCGTCGTTTTCTTGATCAAGCTGTGTACATTTTTCTTTTTCTTCTTCAAGACTTTCAGCGATCTTCTTCATCTCGGTGAGCTTCTCTTTTAAAATGGGAATGACATTAGAGTCGTCGGTGTTAAAAACTTGTTCGATTTCATCCAAAATTTTTATTCTAACGTCAACTTGAGTCAATTTATTGTTAAGTTCTTTTAATTGGTCAGACATTGTTGAAATTTGAGCCTCGTACTTTTTCTTATCTTTTAAATAATTTTCTTTACTCGAAATATGCTTCTTTTCAAGTTTATTCACGAAATCGTTGAACTCTTTGATTTTACTTTCGAGTTTTTCACACTCCTCGTTTTTCAAGTTTAAAATTGACTTGTATTCGTTCACAGTAGATTTGACTTTTGATTCAAGCTCCTTGATCCGAAGAGCTTTCACTTTCAAATCGTCCAAAAGATTTTTTCGCAACGTCGCAAAACTTTTTTCGTCCGATTTCATCTTTTCTGTCAAGTCGGCAATTTCTTGTTCCAACTTTTTGTCTCCTTTTGATTTTTTCGCTTCGTTTATCTCAGTTTGAAAACGTTTTAAGTCGCCGTTTAAAGTGTTAATTGTGTTCTTAAGCTCTTTTTCTTTTATCGCCTCTTCGTCTGCTTTCGCTTCCAATTTATTTTTTAGATCTTTGATTTCAATTTCTTTATCAGAGATCAATTTTTCCAACACTATCACCTTAAGGGAGCACTCATTCAATTTTTTTTCGTAAATTTCACAAGATTCTGTTTTTTGTTTTAAAAGTAAGCTTAAATCTTCAAATCTCTCAGACAGCAAATCTGATTTGTTACAGTAACAAACTTGAGATGAACGGTCATTGAGTTTTTCAGAAGCTTCACGCAGTTCTTCTTTGATTTTGTCCAACATTAAAGTCTTTTGGTTAAGAGTTTCCTCTAAAGATTCTCTTCCCACTTTGATTTCGCGGCATTCTTTGTTGATCTTCTCATTTTCGCTTTCAAGCTCGGAAATCCAAAGTTTGCACCGTTTCAACTCTTCTTCGATCTGCTTATTTTGCTCGGAAGCGACCTGAAGTTTTTCTTCGTACTGTTTTCTCATGCTGTCGAGTAATATTTGCTCTTTTTCCATTATTGTTGACAACATTTTGGCGTGAAGTTCAATAAGAGGAAGCTTCATTAAATCTCGGACGTTGTTCTCCGGCTGCAGTGCAGCCAACTCGTTCGCAAACTTCTGCTTGAAGTCGTCCGCATCTGACAACTCATTTTTCAAATTTCGAATTTCCTCATCAGTCGAGTACTTCTCAAGAAGCTCCTCTTGAAGAGATCTTATCTTTTCGAAAATAAAATTCCAAAAATCGTCGGTCGATTGGTTCAGAAGATTCAAGACCGTTTCTACGCCTTGTTTTTCTTGTTAACATAAGATTTGATCATTTTTAAACTTGTAAATATATCAGTCATCGAAATCGCACGTTTTGAAATTTCACGGACCAATAAGTTGAATTTTGGATGTCCGTATTTCAACATTTTCGATGTTTTGGGTCAAAGATGTCAAATTGATGGCCTCTTTCAGATTAGAATCAATCGAAGATTTAAAATTTAAAATGAAATCTTTTAATTTCTCTTGGCAATTCTTGACATCTTTCATGCCGTTGGCGACGTCTTTCATCCTAGATAGTTGCTCCTGTAAATTTTCACAAGCACTTTTGCAACTGAAAATTGCGTCGACTAAATTCAAATTAGGGAAGGACTCTTTTAATTTTTGAATACGATTTAAATTTGACTCAAAATCATAAGCTTCACCACCAGAATTGAAGATTTCATTGGCAAACTCAATAGAGTCAAGTGACTTTCTAAGCTCTTTATCTTTGACGTCTATTTCTTTTTGCAAATCTTCAACTAAATTTTGAAGCTTTTCATTGTCATTTTTGCAACTGAAAATCGCGTCGATCAAATTCGATTCAGGAAAGGTTTCTTTTAATTTTTTGATTCGGCCAATGTTCAATTCTATGACGGAAAGCGCATCTTGACCATCAAAATCAAAAACTGTGTTAATTGACTCTATTACATCAAGTGATTTTTTGAACTCCATTTTCAACATTTTTCCATTTTTTATCTTCTAATAATTTCTGAAGCTTTTCTGTATCATTTTTACATTCAAAAATAGCATCAATCAAATCAAATTGAGGGAAAAATTCTTTTAATTAGCAATTCGATAATATTGGCAAAAGTGTCTTCACTATCAAAACCAAAGGTTTGGTTGATCAACTTAATCAAAGTGAGCGATTTTGTAAGTTCAGTGTCTTTGTCGTTTTTCTCTTTTTGCAAATTTTCGACAAAATTCTGTAGTCTTTCGTTGTCATTTTTATATTTTAAAACAACTTCGAAAAAATCAGATTCGTTGGATTTAATTTTGGCCATTTTGTTTAAATTGATTTCCATCAGGGCTTTTTGATCTAAGTTTTCAGGATTAAAGAGACGATTGAAAGAATCGATTAAACTTTGGAAAGACGCGATCTCACGCTGAGATTCTTCTAGGTTTTCCTTTAGGGTGATGACTTTGCTCATCAAACCCTCAACAGTGTTGACATCTTCGTTTACGAACAATTTTATGGTTGTCAGGGTCTTCAACAAAAGGAGAAAAGTTTTCTTCTCCTATCTGCGAAGAGTCCGGTGTACCAAACTGATCATCGTATCGTTAGCGGGTCGCACGGTTCAAATTCTTCACTCGGCTGCATCGTTTTATCTATAAGATAAATTGAATGCGAATTTTCAGGTATGGTCGTACTCATAGAATCGCTTGTGGTATTCAGGCCCTTCCTTGGACTGCGGAATTTCCTTACTGGACTTTCACGCACAGACATGCACAAGCTTATATCGTTTATAGTTGAATTCGGTAATAGAGTTTTCGACAAATCCGAATCTACTTTTATACTTTGCCTCCTTAATTGATTTAATTCCAAATCTTGATGCTGAATCAAGACATTTAAAGCGTTCAGCGAATCTTCGTATTCTTTTTCTTTCGCGATAGAGACGATATCAATTCCGAACACTCTTCTTCTTTATTTTTAAGGATTTCCTCTAAATTTTTAATGGACGACAAAAGAGATACTTCTGATTCTTTCATTATTTGAATTTCTGATTTTTCTTTTCGATGTTCTTGACTGCTCTTCGAGTTCTTCATTCAAATTTTTAAGTTTTCCGTCTTTATCGATGGCGGTTTTTTCTAAAGTTTTGACGTACAACAAAACCTCTTCTTTTGCTTTCTTTTCTTCTTCTATATGATTTTTCAAAATTAAATTTTCGTCGTTTTTGTTGAGGATATTCTCTTCTAAAGACTTTACAGACAATAAAAGCTCAGCTTTTAATCCAATCATTTCTTCCAACTGCTCTTTTAAAAAAAGATTTTCAGCATGTCTGTTCCTGCATGTTTCTTCAGAACTTTCCTTGGACAAACGAAGTTGCTCCATCAAAAGAAACTGCTCTTCTAATTCTTTTTTAAGACGTTCATTTTCGTCTTTTGATATCTTTTGAAGGCTGCCATCTTCACTTGAAACTTTCAAAGCCTAAAAAAACTTGATAGGAACAAATTTCTATTTAAAATACTTACATCTGAAAGACGCTTTTGAGTTTCTTCCAATGACCTCCATGATTCATCCAGGCTACTTTGAAGCTCTTTTTCTCGCCTTTTCCACCGTGCTTCATTACTTTCACGGAGGATTTCTTCCTCGACAACTTTACTTTTAATTAACTCACACTCTTTTTTAATTTTTTCTAAAAAAAAAAAAAAAAAAAAATAGATAAAATACAAATATTAGGTGCACAAAATGAAACTCAGCCACAGGGTAAATTTGAATTTTGTAGATTTTAGCCGAGTTTCATTTTGTACACCTAGTAGTTCATTTTTTCAAAATTTTAAACATTTTAGGCGTTAAAGTCCATCAAAAGTTGACTTCTCCTGTAAGGTTATTGAAGTATAACCATTAAGAAGGTTAATTTTTAAAGGCTTGTAAATCGTAAACCGTTACAGATATTGAAAAAATGCACTAAATAAAATCAGTTGGAAATTCAATTCTCTTTAATTTTTATTCTATTCACTTTTTCTCTAGGACGCACTGTTTTCAAGAAAATTTATTTTAAAAAAATTATTTTCCGAAAATGGTGCATCCTAGAAAAAAATAATTTAGTACAAATTTATAGAGAATTAAATTTCCTACAATTTTATTTATTAGGTGTACAAAATGAAACTCAGCCACAGGGTAAATTTGAATTTTGTAGATGTTAGCCGAGTTTCATTTTGTACACTAATATTAATTTAATTAGAAATGAAAGTAAAAGCAAAATTACGTTTTCAGTTTTAGAGTATCGTTTTCTTCCTTGAGATGACTCATTTCGTCTTGGGAAATTTTTAGTTTTTTGATCGTTTCGTTGGCTTCTGTAAGCTGCTCGTTAAGTTCGGATTTGGCCTGAAATTCAAATCAATTTCATAACTTAATTTGAAGTTTAAATACAGACCATCAGATCAGCTTTTGTGGTCTGAAGCTCAAGCTTTGTAAATTTTTGAAGCTCCTTAAACTCTTTATTTATGTAATCAAAGTCGCTGACGGCCATCTTCAGTTTTTTCCTTAACTTTGCTGGAGGAGTTTTGACATCCTATAAAAAGATTAAAAGATTTTTAATATATATATTAATAGCTTACGTTCTCTTTATCCATTTCGGAGTCTTCAGACAAATTTTCCTCTGATATGGTACCGAGCAACAGTTCACCTAAAAAATTGTCCATTTTCATTTTGAAATAAGTATTAGAATCCCAAAAAGCACTTCAAGACGTTAACTTTATATTTAAAAAAATCATATGGTGATAACAAATGACAAAATCGCTCTTACCTCTAAGGTTTGAAGCTTCCATCATTTCTTCAAATGGTGTGATTTTAATAGTGATTTCAGCAACAGCAACATCGCTAGATATTTCATTGGCTTTCTCCTCAAAAATGTCAGAGGCAAAAGAGAGTTTCTTGGCGATGTCTTTTTGTCCGAGTTGAATCGCCATTTCGTCTGATTCATTTCAGTCGCATAATCTTCATTTTTGGAGTCTGAATTTCTGGAGATTCGAAACTAATTTTGGAATCATCACCATCTACAAGAGCTTCTTTGGAATCTGTTGTCTGGTGCAGCAAAGTTTCAGTAGACGGTTCAAGGTGGATGTCTTCTGGTTCATTGTAAGCGAATTCAACATGATTAGCAAGGTTATCTGCTTCTGGCGTTGCAATTTTTAGATGAAGGCTTGATGCAAGACCTGATGGCTTTTCCACATCGAATAGTGTTTTTTCTTCGGTGTTTTGGGATTGATGAAGTAAGGATGTTTCTTTTATTTCATTTGGTAGTTCTAGATCAACCGAGCTCTTTGAACTCTCATCCACATTTTTTTCTTGTTCGGTTGCAATGGTTACATTTGTAGACGAAACGTCTTCAATTTTTGGTGTTTCGATATCACTTATGCAAGCTTCAATAGTTGGTTCGGTTTGACCATTGATGGATGAAAGTTCAAGGAGAAAGGAAGGTCCACTTGTTTCTTTTTTATCAAGATTGATGCTTGAACGTAGCTCTTGATACCCCTTGGTTCTTCCACCTCTTGAGCAGAGACATCTTCAAAAGAAACTTTCATTTCGGGTGTTTCGAGACTAGCTTTAGTTTCAGAAGTTGATTCTACAAGAGAGATTTCTGCAGTACTTTCTAGTGACGGATTAACACTAACTTCAAGAAAAGAGTCCATGACGGCTTTATTCTTATCATCTGTTCTGTCGGTAGCTTTTTCGTTAAATTCTTCAGTTTTTGATACCGTCACCTCTATAGGTTTGTAAGTCTCGATAGTTTGCTTTACCTGTGTTTGATCGTTGATGGAAGAGACTTCAAGACGAAATGATGTTTCTTCCATAGTAGGTTCAAGATGTAGGTCTGTAGAAGGCTCCTCGGTGTCATTCATATGCTCTTGCTCTGCTACACAAGCGGCGACATCAGAAGAAATTTTTCTTGGGGGAGTTTTGATCTGAAGTTCAGCTTCGTTGGCTTCTTCCAATTGTATTTGATTTTTCATGTACGGAAATTGAAATCCTGAAGTTTCTTCCTTTTGATTAGTTTCAAAATGGTCAGTAGACTTGACATCCATTGCTCCTTGCTCAGAGAGACTTCCGCAAGAATTTATTCTGATTTCATGAAGCTCAAAAGATGATTCCATTTTATTGTATACAGCATGAGCTTGTTGAATGGAGGCTTCCTTGATGTCATCCACTATTTCAGCACCATCATCAGAAGTAACTTCTTCAATTTGTAGTGTTTTTATCTCTTCCATCTGAGTTTGATCATTCATAGTCGAAACTTCAAGGAGCAGAGATGTTTCGGCAGTTCCTTCTTTTGGCGCTATTTCATGATTGACAACGGGGGCTAAAAATTCTCCAGAATTTTCCATGATGCTATCTTTTTCCATTTTAGTGACCTCAGATTTAACATCAACTGGCAAAATTTCATTGGTTTCCTTTTGTATTTGATCAGACGAGTTAAAAGGGAAAGGTCAACAGGATCTTCCTTCTGTGTTGTTTCAAGATGGACTTTGGTGGCAGAAATATCTGCAGACGGTTCCTTACCTTCATTTGTCTGATCTTCTGATTGCGGTTCCACGGCGAAACTAACTTCTATTTTTGGTGTTTTGACCTCAAAATCATCAACAATAGCAGCAATTACTTCTTGATGTGTTTGATCATTCATGGACAAACATCATGGACTTTGGTGGTAGAAATATCTGCAGACGGTTCCTAGCTTCATTTGTCTGATCTTCTGATTGCGGTTCCACGGCGAAACTAACTTCTATTTTTGGTGTTTTGACCTCAAAATCATCAACAATAGCAGCAATTCCTTCTTGATGTTGATCATTCATGACATCATGGACTTTGGTGGTAGAAATATCTGCAGACGGTTCCTTAGCTTCATTTGTCTGATCTTCTGATTGTGGTTCCACGGCGAAACTAACTTCTATTTTTGGTGTTTTGACCTCAAAATCATCAACAATAGCAGCAATTCCTTCTTGATGTGTTTGATCATTCATGGACATCATGGACTTTGGTGGTAGAAATATCTGCAGACGGTTCCTTAGCTTCATTTGTCTGATCTTCTGATTGCGGTTCCACGGCGAAACTAACTTCTATTTTTGGTGTTTTGACCTCAAAATCATCAACAATAGCAGCAATTCCTTCTTGATGTGTTTGATCATTCATGGACAAAACATCATGGACTTTGGTGGTAGAAATATCTGCAGACGGTTCCTTAGCTTCATTTGTCTGATCTTCTGATTGCGGTTCCATGGCGAAACTAACTTCTATTTTTGGTGTTTTGACCTCAAAATCATCAACAATAGCAGCAATTCCTTCTTGATGTGTTTGATCATTCATGGACACATCATGGACTTTGGTGGTAGAAATATATGCAGACGGTTCCTTAGCTTCATTTGTCTGATCTTCTGATTGCGGTTCCACGGCGAAACTAACTTCTATTTTTGGTGTTTTGACCTCAAAATCATCAACAATAGCAGCAATTCTTCTTGATGTGTTTGATCATCATGGACAAAACATCATGGACTTTGGTGGTAGAAATATCTGCAGACGGTTCCTTAGCTTCATTTGTCTGATCTTCTGATTGCGGTTCCACGGCGAAACTGACTTCTATTTCGGTGTTTTGACTCAAAATCATCAACAATAGCAACAATTCCTTCTTGATGTGTTTGATCATTCATGGACAAAACATCAAAAGTTTTGAAGTTTCACCTTTTAGTGTTTGGACTTCAGGGGAAGAAACATCCATGCCTTCTTTTGTGTAATCTATGCCTTCTTCTTTAGTTTGCAGAATTTTCTCATCTTCAGTGGTCTCTTCCACTTGAGTTTGATCGTTGATGGTTGACACTTCAAGGAATAGAGAAATTTCAGCGGTTTCATCTTTTTGATTTTGGACCATAACTTGATCAGCTGCTAACGTTTCTTCAGTTTCTTCCAATTGAGTTTGATCATTAAAGGTTGAAACTTCGAGGAATAAAGAGGCTTCAGTGGTTTCTTCCATTAGAGCAGACTGAATAGTTATTTTACTATCGATCGCTTCAGAACTTTCTTCTGCTCTATCCCGACTGCCAAGAATGGGGTCATTTATGACTTCTGTTGAAAAGTCACTTGGTTTTACTGAAGATTCTTCTTCTGGGATAAAAATAATGGGCTGAGAGCTATCAACTCGGAGAGTTCACTTTCAATACTTTTTACCGCTGGCTTCTCAGTGATTGATACATCTATGTCAAACAAGCTCTTGCTTAAAATATCTTTAGATGACATATCATGGGTATTTTTAATTCCATTTCATTGGCATTTATTTGTTCATGCATATTTTCTTTAAAATCACCATTAATGGAGTGAGGTGTAACTCAGCAAGTTCTCTTTCAACAGTGTTGACCGCCGTCTTCTCAGCGAATGATACATCAATGTCAAACAAGCTTTTGCTTAAAATGTCTTTAGATTTGTCCAGTTCAAGCTTGATTTCATTCCCAATTTCATTGTATCAGTGGTTTTTTCTTTAGGACTAATTCATGATGAAAAATCTCTTCGTCAATTTCATTTTGGCCGTTTTCTTCAGATTCGTCACCCTTTATTATTGATGCGGGATCATCTATTTTTTCTGGTTGATATTGAGAACAGTCTATAGTAGATAAACTAAGTGAAAAGCTGCTTTCATCATCAAGGTAAGTTTTGGAAAGAGATTTTTTTCCTTGAAAATTATTGATTAGCGGAGGAGTCGTCATATTAGATTTTTCAAGATTTTATCATGTTCAGTCATATTGAAGCTTACTTCTCTTGGTATAATTCCAGATACGTCTTGGTCTGGATTCATTTCAGTCAACTCAGGACATCCGTCTTTAGCATTTTGTTGAAAATCATTTTTTTGCGAATATTCACCACCTGCAGCTTGTAAGTCAGCGAGTTCGCTTTCGATACTTTTCATTTCCACCTTTTCAGTAACAGATACTTCAATGTCGAATAAACTCTTGCTTAAAATGTCAGGATTCTCTTCAGGTGTTTCAGCCTTATTTTTGTGATTTTCCTTAGACGATGCATTTTCCTTAAAAATAAATAAATAAAGAGAAAAATATGATTTTGTGCCTACCTTTTGAGGAAAATCAGGTTTATTTTTCTTTGGTTGCTTGGAATCCTAAAAAGAAAATAATTACAATGCCATCTTAAAAGAAACTTACTTCTGATTGATAAGTGTTTGAGACATCAAGCAGAGCGAAACCACTTAAATTGAACGACCCGTCCTGCAATAAAAGATATTAAAATCATCTCACTTAAATTCGTGCTAATTTAGGGATTTTTAAACTTTTTAGCTGGTCGGCGGACCCCATTTTCCTCAATTTGAACGTCTTATGATTTTAGATGTGTGGTTAATTTTCAATGGACAAATCAATTTTTTTTACGGAACAAGCGAAAATGTTCAACTAAATTGTAGGTCAAATTGTATATCGTCGTTGAAGACGCAACATGTACTTAAGCACAATCTACTTAGTTTTATAAAAAAAACTCATCAGAAAATACAGGCCAAAAACGATAACATGTTATATCTGAAATCTGAAGACTACGATTCAGTTTTTTGTCTCTCCTGAAAAGTCGCCAAAAGGGAGATAGAACATGTTGCATTCTTCTCGACTCACAACTCGAAATTTTGGGGAACATGCTCAAAAGTCTTGAGATCATCAAATAATTGAGCTCGTCTGATACGTTTTGAGTAAGACCTGGAGCTACTACGACTCCAGGGCCTTAAGATTAACAGAGCCATCCCATCTGCAACAGCAACCAGCATTCGTATTGCTTTGTGATTGGTAGGAACTAAGAATTTATAGACTACAAACGTCATGGCTTTATTAGTTCCTTTTATTCGAATCGGCACATCAAATATCAAAAAAACTTACCTCGACGGGATTATCCATTTCTCGATATTTATATTTTAAAAAATTAAAAAAAAGCAACAGTATTTATAAACTGAAGCGATGTAAGAACTTGTTCTACGACACGAAAAACCACATGAATATTTCCTGATTCTGTCTCGTAAGGTGGAATCCGAAAACGGATAAACGACAGAAAAATCAGTTAGACTGGCGGCTTTTTAAACTTGCAACAGGTGAGCCAACATAACAAAAAGAAGAAATTTAAAAAAATTTACTTAAATTATTTAAAAAAAATTAAATTAAGCCTTTAGAAATAAAATAATTAAAATATGTAAGACGTTTTAAATTTTCGATGTAAAAAACGAATTTTAGAAATTAGGGAGAGGGCCCTGGGGCGCCTTCCCGCTTTGAATTTTTTCAGTAAAGACTGAAGGTTTTAATAAGGTTTTGTTTCAACTGTTAACAAATTTTGAAAATTATTTGTGAAATTATGATAGTTTCCTTTTTTTCTGTTCAAATTCGCAGGTAAAAAGGAAGTAAGTTAAATATTATTTTTAATTTATATTTTATTTTTAGTTAATTTTGTCGTTTAACCGAGGTATGCCGAATATATGCCTTCAATTTGGTCAATGCGGCGGTCAGTTAGGATTTGAGTTTTTGGATACTCTGTATAACGACGTGAATGGTTCTGGGAAGAGAGGGAAGGCAGCGACTGGTTTTCGGGGAGCGAAGCAAGGGCGATCATTGTCGACACTGAGGATAAAGTCGCTGCTGATATCGACTTGAAGGTAAAGTCGAGAGGTTGGAGTTATCCACGGTCAAGCACGATTTCCACCCACGTCGGCGGCTCCGGGAACAACTGGTCTCGCGGATTTTACGACAATGGTCCAATCGTCTATGAAAAAGTTATCGACGCCGTCAGAAAAGAAGCAGAAAAATGCGACAAACTCGACTCCTTCTTTATGATTATGAGTTCCGCGGCGGAACTGGATCTGGCGTCGGGACTTTCATCGCTGAAAAACTTAAAAACATTTATCCCAAAAATACAATCACCGCCTGTCTCGTGCTACCTAACGATTCAGGCGAAGTGACTGTTCAAAACTACAACACGATTTTGTCCTTAGAAAAGCTTTATGAAATCGATGCCATTTTTATGTTTAGTAATGACTACTTATATAAGATATGCTCTTTGCTTAATTTAAAGCAAATAAATTATGAGAATTTAAACAGCATAATTGCTGGGCAATTGTCTTGTGTTTTTAACACTACTAGTCTAAATAAGATCTCTTTTATGACATCGCATCCTGATTATAAGTTATTGCATATGAAATCGAGTCCTTATTATTCTGAAGTCTCCCGTTCATATGAGACGCCTTTGAAATGGGATACGGTTTTACGTCATGTGAAAATGATGCTGGTGAAGTCTGATGATGTCCTCTGGGAGACGAAGCCGACGTGGAAATTCGCGAAAAGTGCCAAGCAGAGGGCGTACGTGTACAATAGGTCTATATCGAATTTAGTCTCGGCCTGCGGAGCGAATCGTCTAAAGCCGATTTTGAAATGTTCTCTTCTCAAGAACTGTATGTACCTTGGGTACCGAAATCCGACCGCCTTCACTTCGCTCATAGCAGCCTCTCCATCCAGAACAAAGATAAATTCTGTACACTCGTTTCTAACAATGGAACTGTCGCCAAAAAACTCGACGATATGGTCAATAAGGCTTGGAAAGGCTTCGCACATCAAGCGTACACTCACCATTTCTACAAATATGGAACCAAAACTGAAGATTTCGTTTACTCATTCGCCAAACTAGAAAACATCATCAAATCATATTCTACATTATAGTTTCTTGTTCTTATTTTGCAATAAAAAGTATTTTCAAATCCAAGCCTTATTAACGGATGTTTGTAAACCAAAAAATCGAGAAAAATGAGGAGATTTAAAAGCTCAAACACACATTGAAACAAACGTTTCCAAACCTGAAATTAAAAAAAGAATGGACCAAAAATCGGTTTAAAAAAAATGTTAAACGCCTTAACATCCACTGAAACGGGTGTTTCTAGACCAGAGAATTGGGGAAAAGTACTTGAAACCATTCACAAGACTGTTAAATGCTGGGATGGCTTCCCAAAGTGGGACATTTGGCTGTCTCGCACTAGCTTATGATTAAATTAGAGATACAAGTTGATTGAGGTGTATTTTAATGATGCAATCGAGGAAATGTCAAAATATGGTCTAAAAATCTTTTCTTTTGCCTTATTTTAAATTATTATTTATTTATTTATTTATTTTATTTTTTTTTAGGAAAGGAAGAAATCATGAAACATAAAAAGATTAAAGCTTCGTGGTCGCATAAAGATAAGAAACTTTTGCTTCAGGCGCTTTTAAAATATGATGACGACAATTTGGATGCTATCACTGCTGAAATTCCTACAAAACGAAAATCTCATGTTCTTCAATATATTAAGAAATTAAAGACAACAGCGAAAAATGCACAATGGGCAAACCTAGCATTTATTCCGTACTCGCAAACGTTCTTGCGCTCCTCGAAAAATGCGAAGAAAACAACGATGCCTCCTTTGGTCCATCTATGCCATCGCTCATTTCGAGAACCACCCCAAATTACTTATAGGAAATAACATGATTGATTTTAAGTATGTATTATTTATGAAAAAATTGTTTTAATATATTTTTAAAGGGATTGTTATTTAGTTTTATTAGACTTGCTTCGAAACAGCACTGCACATATTAACAAAATACCAATCGAAACAACTAAATTTGTCATCAATACCATCAACCAGGTTTTAAAATTGACTGAAGACAAAAAACCCCTTCTTATACAAATTTTGAATAGCAGCTCTCACCATCTTCGATCCTTTCATTCTAATGTCAGTATATCTAAAAAAACTTATTGTTTTTTAAATTTAATATTTTTTTTTTCAGTATACTATTACATCCAAGCTTAGGCCTTATGTCAAAGAAGTAAGTGATTTGCATGGTAGTATTTGAAAAGACAGGCCAGTTTTCGTTTTAAACAGAACAGGGCATGGTTGCAATCAATTGCCATAATCACAATTACGATTATAATCATAATCCCTAATTGTAGGTATTATTTTTTGTTCAGATTACGATTATGATTACGATCACGCCTATAATTATGTACAAATTTTCTTGAATATTTCTTTATGATTTTTTGAAAATTTTAAAAAATACGATTAAAATCGTAATCATGGCCTGAAATAATTGATCGTGATTATGATTACGATTATGCCCTAGTCTAATTTTAAACTATTTTTCCCGATTTGCCTACAAGCAGTGATTTAATTTTTGTCTAAATTGAGTAATATATCAGTGAAATCCGTTTAATTTATCTTTTGACCCAATGAGAATAATCTTTTTATTTTTTCCTGCAAAGTAAAGTAGATAAACTATTTTTTTCCACATTAAACATAGATTTCTGCAATTAAAATTTCTGGAAATTATCTTAATTGGTACTGATCTGTGCCCTGGTTTGTCTCGTGTCTCATATCACGTTTTTCCCCTCTCCTAATTTTTTTTTTCCCTCGATGATCTGAGATTTTGATTTTTATTAAATAATAATATTTTGTTTATACAGGATGAGGCCAAGAAAAAGGAAACAATAATATTATCCAAAAAGTGCAACCCGCTTGGTTTTCCATTTCAGTGCTTGGAAATAAATAAAGATTTTTTGAAAGAATTAATAAATTAAACAAAATAAAATGTTGTTATTTCTATTTCCCACAACTTGGTTATCTGTGCGTGCAATTTTACTCTAAGTAGAAACTTAAGTTTTACTGTTACTTATGTAAATTTAAGTATGCAGTCGATACATGGTTTATTTTTGAGGATCATTAAAAAAAATCTTTTCTTTCAATGATCATCAACATCCTAAGTCGTTTGCAGACTTAAAATGCAAATACGTGGAGTCCGCTTATCAGTAATAAGCTTAATAGGAATACAGTTCATTAAATATTCTTTGTACTAACGTTTATAAAAAAAATTTAATTTGACCATGTCACACCATAAGCTATAGGTTCTAATTTTAAATAAAACTTTACTATGATTATTAAATAAAAAGAAAAGGATACATACCTTGAACACCGCTTATTCATTGTAGAAACATGAATTCACCTTGGAGTCATGGACTGTAAAGACTGTGAACATTTCACTGCCTTCTAAATAGCTATTGTAGACGACATTTGAAAAAAAATTAATTAATAATTACTAATTAAATGCACAAACAAAATAACAATTTCAAAATATCAATTTCTAAAAATTTTTATACGTACAAAACTATTTATTGGTAAATTATGATTTATGACATACCTCTAAATTTTTTGGCTTCCCTGTAACAAGAGCGGGAATATGTACTGTATTCATCCCCACCCTCCAGTCTCTCCACCCAGACCTGTACAAACAAGTCCCGGATGCTTTTCTTCTCTCATTTTACACAAGGTATGTAAATTTTAAATATGCCTTTTATTGCTAAAACCGTCCGATTCGTATTCTAATGTATGGCTAGTATTTATAAACTTTATGATCCCTTTTCTCAAGGTTTTATTGGTATTCCCTCCTTGATATTTCGTTTTTGTGGACCTCCCTGGAAGTGATCTATTCCTTTAAACAAAAGGAATACTGATTTCCCTTTTTAGTTTTTCAAGGTGACTATTTAAAAATCTTAAGGAATACTCGAAGAGGGCTCTCGTTGGCTGACGGAGACACAATCTTTGATTTCACTTAAAATGTTAAGGAACAGAAAATTGTGTTCAAGGTATCCTTTTTTTTTTTAAGATGGAGAGTCAAGGCATGTTTACAATTACGGGCCTAAAAGTCCGGTAAAAGGGATCAAATTTCAACAAAAGAATAAGTTTTCGGGATAGGAAACTGGGTGATGAACTTTTAACTAGAGAACAACTTGATTTTTTGGCGAAAGTGCTGCGATCTCTTGTTTTAGAAACAAAATGCTCGGGCGTTGTTGGACTCTAGCCATACAGAAACTGTAACTTGGAACTTGGAACTTAAAATAGGGATGGGGACGATTTTTGAAAAGACTCTGAGAGACTTTTAAAGTTTATTTTCCACTATAAGTTTATTATCGTATTTTTATTTTTTACGTGATAAAAATTAAGATAAGCCTGGCGTCAAATGGGCCAACGTGGTTCATTGACGATTAAGTAAACAATAAACCAGAGACTCTTGAAACTAGAATTTTGAAACGTCTTATTTCCAAAAGAAAGTTATTGTTGTACCTACAATAGTCAGTTCTGGGAAACGAACCCTTTAAACTCTGCTACCAACGGGATACCCTATTTTCCCTTTTCAATTGTACAGCACTTTGTCGATCCAAAACTAATTTTTGTCAGTCGGCCGATGCGAGAAGGCTGGGTCAAGCGGTTTTTCAATTAGGTATTAGGTGTACAAAATGAAACTCAGCCACAGGGTAAATTTGAATTTTGTAGATTTTAGCCGAGTTTCATTTTGTACACTAGTAGTTCATTTTTTCAAAATTTTGAACATTTTAGGCGTTAAAGTCCATCAAAAGTTGACCTTCTCCGTGTAAGAAGGTTATTGAAGTATAACCATTAAGAAGGTTAATTTTTAAAGGCTTGTAAATCGTAAACCGTTACAGATATTGAAAAAATGCACTAAATAAAATCAGTTGGAAATTCAATTCTCTATAATTTTTATTCTATTCATTTTTCTCTAGGACGCACCGTTTTCAAGATAAATTTATTTAAAAAAAAATTAATTTCCGAAAATGGTGCATCCTAGAAAAAAATAATTAAGTGCAAATTTATAGAGAATTAGTTTCCTACAATTTTTATTTATTAGGTGTACAAAATGAAACTCAGCCACAGGGTAATTTGAATTTTGTAGATTTTAGCCGAGTTTCATTTTGTACACCTAATATTTCCCACATTTTGCTACATTTTAGTTTTTTCGCAAGAAACCCCCACTCTCGTATTGTTTTTGGGAGTAATCTCCGGTATTTTCGGAAACCCAATTTTACCGGATTAACAGAATTTTTCCAGAAAGACCCAATTTTTACATGATTTTCCGGATTTTTCCACGTTTGTTTTTAACTGAGAAACCCCATTTTTGGGATCAGTGGGACGAGGGAGCTAGTACGCTTTTCCTTGTTGCAGCACAGGATCATTGGCCTCGGTGGCCATTAATAAAATATTAAATATGAAGAGCGTAGTTCATGGCTTTAAGGTGGATTAACCGGTGTGGCCCCTAACGCGTCGTGACGTCAAAGAAACCTGTTTGAACTTAAGTCTGCATCTATGACGCACAGGAACCGGCTTATGATTTGCAAAAAAATTATGTCGTTCGTCGCTCCAGTTTCTTTTTGCTCACCCTTGAAATTTTTCAAGTTTGGAATTATGGAGCCTCCTACTTCCTCCAATCAGCGCGATAAATTTTTCGTTTCTTAATATCGAAATTTTCAGTATCTAGGTAAAATTAAACACCGAAACTTCTCTTTAGTAAATTTTTTGTCAATAAATATTCTATTAAAAATAAGGAGTAGGTACTTCGAGTGAAGGCGAAGTTTATAAAAAGCTCTCCACGTTTTCAAGAGTGTATACGTGTAGACATAATGCGGTTCGCCATAATGCATTTGACCATAAAATATGTAGCAGAAATCGCGAGTTACCGTTCACCATAAAAAATCTGCCCGTTGGCTGCCTGCTTGCTTTTTCTAGTTTATGATGAGATGCTTTAAGTTGAATTGCATTATGGTGAACTGTCAAATTTTAAGGTTTTAGTCGTTTCGCCATAATCACGTTTTAAACGGCTAAAATTTCTCTTTCGCTGTCCTTAGTTTATGGTGAGATGTATTATGCCCAACAGAAACAGTTTTATGGCGAAACTACAATTTTAAAGAGAGGCTTTTATGATGAGAAGCGTTATGGGGACTTGCACTTTTTTTATGTTGACTTGCATTTATGGCGAAACGCTTTATGTTCAATTGCATTATGTCAAAACGCATAATGGTGAACTATAAATTTTTTAAGTCGAAATGCAGATTTTTATGTTTAACTGCTTTAGGGTGAAATGCTTTTGTTGAACGGTGTTTTCCCCGTTTTCAAGATAACTAAAAATAAGATAAATGAAAATTGCGGCGTGAACTGCTCCGGAAAAATGCGACAGACACTCCACAGACAACCTCACGATTGGTGAAGATTAGGGTGAAGTTTAAAGTACGTTGCCTCGATTTCGTTTTGCGATTTTATTTGAATAAGGTCTGGAAAAAGCCACGAGAGCTCGGAAGAGCGGGGAATAACCCAAAGGTCACATAAAAGAATCCGCATTTTTTCGTTGAATGGGCTTTCCAGGGTGTCGCCTGATTTGGACGGCTTGATCGCGACTTCCCCTCGTCCGGACGGTCATGGTCGCGGCCGCCCGCCGCAGTCACGCTCTTGACAAAGGTCAGCCACCATTCGAGCTATTTCGCATTCCCTCCCCCCGAACATTCGCTATTAACATGGAACATCCTTATCAAAAAAGCGTTATCCTCTTTTTTTATTTTGTTTTTTAACGAAAAATTAATTCTTTGAGACTACGACCTATTGCCAGACATAATGTCACAAGATAATTTTAATTGCCGTAATGAATAATTAATTTTATTGGGGTTAATTTTTTTTCACTAACATTATCATCAAAATATGTTCTCAATTTGGGAGCGTTCTATCATTTTAATTTTATTTTCCGACTGCTTCAAAATTTTAGATAAGTACTCTTGTTTTAAATATTTTATTACGAATGAAAGTAAATGGGTTCATTTCAAAAGCTTATGTTATGCTTCCTAAAATTAAAAATTGGTTTTCACACATGAGATCCATGAAAAACCATTTGAAAGCATTGAATAAATTTTAGTCTAATTTTGAACTTGTGTTACTCTTTGTATGTATTTTGACCCAAAATATAGGAGGGGGAACTTAAAGTGAGGGGTAGTATGACAGAGGGTGAAGTATAAAGGAGGGGGAAGTATAAGGAACGAAAGTATAACGGAAGGGAATGTATAAGGGAGGGAAAGTATAAAGGAGAATTTTCCAAGTTTGTTTTTTCGAAAAATTTTCTAAGTTTTTTTTGTCAAAAAATTTCCCGGGTTTTCCTTTTTTTTCTTTTGAAAAATTTTCTAAGTTCTTTTTTTCGAAAATTTTTTTAAGTGTCAAGGTAGAAATAATGGGCTCTTTGGCCTAGGGATGTGCCTCTCGTAAAGGGTAGAAGTACGAAATTTCTCCCTACTAAAAAAAATTAATAATTAAAAAGTGGCAATTTTTTTACACCAAAAATTCTTAAAAAATATAAGGAGTAATTGGTGAAAGTTTGGTGAAAATCGGACCAACGGTTCGGCCGCAGCGAATTTTTTAAAATTTCAAACAGACATATCTCCGCCATTTTTTCGAAATTCAAAAATCGCCCTCGTTACATTCTTCTTCACCGGCTAAAGAAATTTTGGTGAAAATCGGATGAAAACTGTGGCCGTAAAGTGTTTCGGAAAAAAATGCTACGGACGGCCGGAACCACAGACAAAGTTGAGATCGGAGTAGATCCATATTCGAATTTACCCTCCGGGGTCTGGAAGACCCTTCCCCAAAAACCCGACGTGGAGGGTATCACAATAACTTCTTTAAGGAAGTTAAAAAGGCGTAGGGTTGGAGCTATAGAAACTACTCAGATGCGATCTGAAATACCGAGAGGTCCATATTGATAATGAAAGTCAAATCTTTAAAATTACCATAATGAAAGTCCAATGACGTCAAGTTGGGTACTTTCTCTAATAAGAAGGCCTAAAAAAAAAAACATGATTTATGCTTCCAAAACGAGGGAAATGTTGGTGCTTGTCTGAAATCGGCCTGCAACTTTAGACTTCAGTCAACTTCCTTTTTCGCTTGACTTAAAAGCGCCCCCCCCCCCCGCAAATATGGCGGCGATGAGTGAAATGAAATACGGACCAATGGTTCGGCCGCAGTGCAGTTTTTTAAATTTCAAACGAGCATATCTCTGTCATTTTTTCGAAATTCAAAAATCGCCATCGTTACTTTCTTCTTCAAAGAGGGATAGCGTTAAAATTTGGTGAAAATCGGTACAAAATTGTGGCCGTGAAGTGTTCCGGAAAAATGAGATCGGTAAAGATCAATATTCGATTCGGGGTCTTGAAGACCCCAAAAACACGACGTGGAGGGTATCACAATCACTTCTTCAAGGAAGTTAAAAATTCGATAATACGTGAAATGGGTGTCTGGAGCGGTGTTTATAAATAAAACTCTAGTATTGATCAAACAGGTCTGATTAAATCCACTTTCGACGTTTTGTACGAAATGTTTCAATGCCAGTTAACATAGCACCCTCCGACCTTGGAATTGAAATTCTTAGAACTTATAGATTGATTAGGAAGTCAGTTTCAGAAATTCATATCAAGCAATAGGTTTTTGAATGAAAAATATGTATCGACTTTGAAGGATGATTTAAATAAGATTAATTCGTTATTACCCGTTTTCCATTTATCATTTTTACCTGTTAAGAACCGGTTATTAATCCAAAGAAAATGAATTCCACGATCATAAATAATTTTTTTTCTCAAAGTTTACTTCTGTTTACGAAACACTTGTTCTTCTGATGCGAAGTCAAGGTCAAACGCGCTTAACCCATTTTCCACCTACTTTTTGAGGTGCAGGAAAGTTATTCCTTAAATAGAATATAAGATCTTTTGGCATCTTTTAACGAGTTTCTAGGATTCTTTCCCAAGGAAGAGATTTTAAGGGATAACGATATTTTAATGGAATAATTAACACTTTTCCTCTTCTGGGGAATCTTGGGTTCCCATATACAGATGAACATTGTCCTTTTTTTTCTACAAAAAAATTCTCTCATATTGACGTCAATGGGTTTAACTTAAAAACATTTTTTTTCCCAAAATCTTTTGCGGAATTAAAGCTATTGTGATTTTAGGGCAAGATCGAGACTTTTTAAAAAGTTATTAAATTCAATCCCTTTGTTTTGAAAGTCTAATGATTATTGATTATTATGACGATAAACGTTTGAATTTTAAATAATAATCGATCAAGTTAGATTAAAAATTCACGAATAGGTAGGTACATATTTTTTTCTTTTTTTTTATTGGGCACCTAAAACCAAATTTTAACTTCCTTAAAGAAGTTATTGTTTGACCCTCACTGGTTTTTGGGGTTTTGGGGTAGGTCGTCCAGACTCATTAGGGTCAAATCAATTATTGGTCAAAAACCGAGTAAGGCGAAGTTTATATATTTTTTGGTCGCAAATATTAGGTGCACAAATTGAAACTCGGCTAAAATCTACAAAATTCAAATTTACCATGTGGCTGAGTTTCATTTTGTACACCTAATAAATAAAAATTGTAGGAAATTTAATTCTCTATAAATTTGTACTTAATTTTTTTTTCTAGGATGCACCATTTTCGGAAAATAAATTTATCTTGAACACAGTGCGTCCTAGAGAAAAAATGAATAGAATAAAAATTAAAGAAAATTAAATTTCCAACTGATTTTATTTAGTGTTTTTTTTCAATATCTGTAACGGTTTACGATTTAAAAGCCTTTAAAAATTAACCTTCTTACTGGTCATACTTCAATAACCTTCTTACACAGAGAAGGTCAACTTTTGATGGGTTTTAACGCCTAAAATGTTCAAAATTTTGAAAAAATGAACTACTAGGTGTACAAAATGAAACTCGGCTAAAATCTACAAAATTCAAATTTACCCTATGGCTGAGTTTCATTTTGTACACCTAATAGATTAATTGTTTGTCTTCCATCAAGAAGAAGAAGGAAAAAAAACTTCGTCAATGAATCATTTTACGATCATTTGCGGTTGTTGATGTGCGTCAAAACCATTATGGAAAACAAAAATCTTCTTCGAAAATTGACGGGTCTTGAATTAATTTCGACTTCTTTTGACGTCTTTTTATTTAAAGAGAGTAAACAGAGGCGAAGGCCGTTTAATGAAGGTAGATGCCGTTTAGTCTAAATTGCCACTCGACTTTCCTGCGTCAGATCATCACGCCACAATTAAAGCCCAGACCATTCTGAAAATAGTTATTGTTATTCCTTCTGTATACTTGTTTATTAATTTATCATATTCATAAATATCTGTTCACAAAGTTTTATGAACTTCGTGATTTTTTTAAACTTACCTATAAAATTAAAAAGTTAAAAATTAAGTTACCGTTTAAAAATTAAAAAACTTGGTTTAAAAATTAAAAAATTAGAAAACCCCATTTGCCCTGAACTCTTTTGCTTTTTCAGCTACTTTGAGCTCACTCTCTGCTTCTGGAGATTCAAAAATGGTCTTTAGAATGTAGATTGGAAACCATCAGGCTCATTTGGGGTAAAAATCCCGTTTGCTCACTTTTGTCAAAAAATAAGCCCTTTTGCCCACTGAAATAGGATCCTTTAGCTCACCAGGAAGGAGGGGGAAGTATAAAGGAGGGGAAGTTCAAGGAGGGTAAGTTTAAGGATGGGGAAGTGCAAAAGGAGGGGAAGCATTAAAAAGTACTGGTTTGAAGAGCTTCCAACGAAAACTTCCTTAATGAGAAGTATCTATATAGGAGGGGAAGTATAACGGAGTGGGAAGTATATGGGAGGGGGAAGTTTAAGTGAGGGATAGTATAACAGAGGGTGAAGTATAACGGAGGGGGAAGTATAAGGGAACGAAAGTATAACGGAAGGGGATGTATGAGGGAGGGAAAGTATAAAGGAGAATTTTCCAAGTTTGTTTTTTCGAAAAATTTTCTAAGTTTATTTTTGAAAAATTGTCCAAGTTTTGTTTTTTCCCAAAAAAATTTGCCAAGTTTTTTTCCGAAAAATTTTCCGGTTTTTTTTTTCGAAAAATTTTTTAAGTAGACCCTTCCCCAAAACCCGTCGTGGAGGCTATCACAATAACTTCTTTAAGGTAGTGAAAAATCTTATCTCAAATCATAAACTATTTAGTTTTGTCCATTTTACTTTTGTTAAGTATTTTTTTTACTTTTGTTAAGGTTCTGCCTAGCCTCCTTAATTTTTCCTTTGCGATTCCAACTATATGGTGCTATAATCGGGAAGATAGGAATTAGAATTTCACAGGTTACAGTTTTTGCTCTTTTTACAACCGTCCATTGATGACAATTTGCCCATTCAGGACATTTCAGCAGTGCTAGGAAAGGTTTCCTCATTATTTTAGTCGCCTTCATTTTATGACGGCATAATAAAACTCCTAATTTTTATGTTTCTTTTTCTTCTTTTTCCCGTCTATCTTTTTTATTAAGGATTTCCCCGGACGTCAGTAGTTTTGATCAGATATGAATTTAATTATTCGTCCAGGATCTAACTAATTATTAAATGGTGGTTATTAATTAAGTGGATGACTTGATTAATTTTTTCGTTCCTAAACTTTTTTTAAAATTTTAAATCCCCATTTTAGGGGATGTCGTAAGTTTTGCTTTTTAACTTCTTAAAAAATGTGCTTTGTAAGCAACGCTGCAAGGTCGTGCGGTGTGGTCTTCTTCGTGCGGGTCAAAGTCTATGACAATATTACTTTATCCCATTTTCCATCCATTTTCCAACTTTCAGATGGGCAAAGAAAGTGAAAAGGCTGATAAGCTCCTAAGGGGTCGGAAATGACTCAATCGGCTCTGAACCCTACATACGAGTACATATGTTCATCAGTGATTATTTAAAATCTTACCTTCAGACCCCGCCCTTCGCCAATTTTCGAACCCATCACTAATTTTTGAATTTTTTTCGAAATTCATTCATTCAGCACCTCAGACAACCTCAGCATCAGCAATCCTCTACGAGGTCTAGAAGACCCTTTTCCAGAGACCGTGGAGGGTGTCACAATAACTTCTCTTTCAGGAAGTTAAAAACATTCGATTTTCGATTGACATTATCAGACCTTTTTTCCCATTATTCACCTCTCATTTGTTGTCAAATATGTTAAAATTTAAATGAATCACTCATTTGCGCAAAAATGTTTACGTGAAAAACCCTTTTTTCTTCGGCGCCTCAACGTTAAGGGGGGTTTCGATCCCCACCACAAGGCCGGACTATTTAAGACTCGGAGACGCCGGCTTGAAGCATCCAGTCTTTGTGCGGAAACAGTGAAAGGAACAACTCAAAAATCAAAAATGTATCCGAATCCGTTCGACAGAAAACATTCGACGATACGTCAAGTCATCGATAAATTTCTCAGGCCGGAGACGAACAACAACAGAAGGACTCCCGTCTACGGCAACAGCCCCAAGGCGAAATCCGCCGTTAAAAGTTGGTGATTGTGGAAGGAAATCAAACAATTATTATCTTTTAAGTAAGTTTTTAATATTATTTTATGAATAAATTAATAAATCTTCTTTTTATAGAAGGTGGTCTTCTTACCAAAGATTTTAATGGGGGTTACACCAAAGACTATAAGTCATAATTATGGTGAGCTAAAAAACTTAATCTAAATTTTTAAAAAAATTAATGTTTGCCTGTATTTAAGAAAGTTGAAATTTTTTTCCAGACAGCACTGAAAATCGACTTCGCCTCCCCATGTATATTTCGAGACCACCGCTCAGTATTCACCTACATCACAGGCATCTTCCACTACGCTTCAATAAACGCGCTTTTTAAATTTTATTAGGATCTCATTTAATTTATTTAATTTATTAATAAACTATTTTCAATTAATCGTTGTTATTGTTTTTTTTATTACCTTCTCAAAGGAAAAATTAAGTGTGTTATGAAACACATTAAAGTTTAGATAAAATCCTAATCGTATTTATTCAAATAGTGTCTTTGTGTTAGATAGTTGATAGTGGGATCATTGACTTCATTATGGGCCACCCTGATCCAGTTACTTTTTTTATAATTTTTACCAAACACCTACTTCTTACATTTTTTTTCTCGGTATTTTTTTTGTCATAGTACGGAGTTTGAGACGTTTTAAGACGATCTTTCGACGGCGCACAGTGGGGAAAAATGGCCAAAAAACGGAAAAAAATCTGTATCTCGAGAGCGGATTGTCCTATCGACCTGGGACTAGTCTCATTCGATTCAGGGTAAAAAATACATTGGTTACACATATTAAAACCAATTTTAATTGTTTTTATATATTTGAAGGTAAAAAATAATAATGTATAGGTAATATTAATATAAATAATATAAATATTAAATACAAAAATAAACATAAAAATTGTTATATTTATTATCATTATCGGCAAAAAAAATTTAACTGAATGAGAATATAGAATCATGAAGGGGCTCATTTTCGGCTAGCACAAGCTAGCGTATTAATGAACCAATAGTCTTGATAACAAAACAGGATTAATTTAAATGATTTGTTTACTAAAATTAACAAATATTAATAAATAAATACTCAAATATTAATAAATTAGTACACATGTATTAATAAATTAATTTAGTTAATATAATTTATTATTAATAAATTAATACTTGTGTTTAACGCTATGTTAATACATGCTGTATTTATCGCGTCTCGACATAAAAAAATTCATAACTCACCAATTCGGTTGAGCTCGGGTACCAATTTTTTATAGAACCTTTATTAGAGTATCTAGATTCAGGAAAAAATAGTCTCAGACCGTAGGAAGGCGTAGCTCGTTTTTTTTAATCAGAATATCCGACGAAAAATTTTTTTTGTGTGCGAGTTCAATTGACCTTGATTTAGAATCTATTATTGTATACGCTAACGTAATACTACTAATAAATATGAGAAACATATTTTATAAGTGAACCGAGATGAAGAAATTCATCAAATTAATTTTTTCCAGCATTTCCCCACTGTGCGGCGGTCAGCAAAAAATTTTTCCCGATATTATGCTGGTGCTGTTCCAGATTACTTAGAAAAAATTACCTACTTGAGATTAGTTTTTATATTTTCTTGATGTGCTATTAGGTGTACAAAATGATTGTTGATGATTGAACAAAATGATTGAATATTGAGCACCTAAAACCAAATTTTAACTTCCATAAAGAAGTTATTGTTTGACCCTCACTTCTGGAGTTTTTGGGGTAGGTCGTCCAGACTCATTAGGGTCAAATCAATTATTGGTCAAAAAACCGAGTAAGGTGAAGTTTATATATTTTTTTGTCGCAAATATTAGGTGTACAAAATGAAACTCGGCTAAAATCTACAAAATTCAAATTTACCCTGTGGCTGAGTTTCATTTTGTACACCTAATAAATGGCTTTAAAAAGGGTCAAATCTTTTTTTTTTTAACCTTTTTTTTAAAGGGGTAAACCTTTATAATGGTTCTTTTCGAAAGGTTTTTTTCGGGAGGACATCATCCAACCTAACGCATTTCACCCAAAAGCAGTTGAAATTAAAAAATCTGCATTTTGACATTAAAAATCTGTAGTTCACCATAAATCGTTTCGGCATAACGCAATTGAACATAAAGCACTCTAAATTTAAAGCCTCTCTTTAAACTTGTTGTTTCACGATAACACTGTCTCTGTCGTTTGGGCATAATAGATCTCACCATAAACTAGGGACAGCGAAAGAGCAAGCCAATTTTCGCCGTTTAAAACGCGACTATGGCGAAACGACAAAAACCTTAAAACTTGACTGTTCACCATAATGCAATTCAACATTAAGCATCTCACCATAAATTAGGAAAAGCAAGCAGGCAGCCAATGAGATCAGCTCGTTTTATGACACAAGGCGGTTTATTTTTTCCCCTCGCTAGGATGTGCTCGTTTTATAACACAAGGGGTTTAATTTTTTTCCTCTCACGAGGATGTGCGAATTATGGTGAACTGTTAAGTTTTAAGGTTTGGCGAAACGACAAGTTCTTTGAAATTAAAGTTTCCTTATGTTCAACTGCGTTATGTTGAAACGGCAACTCTTAAGTGTTAAATATCTTCTTTATGGTGAGATGTATTATGTTCAAATGCATAATGGTGAACGTTCTCGACTATTTTCTTTATGTCGAGTTGCAGATTTTTATGGCAACGGTAACTCGTGATATCTGCTATTTTATGGTCAAATGCATTATGGCAAACCGCATTATGTCGACACGTATACACTCGGTTTTCCCACCTCTCAGTCAAAGTTATGGCTTAGTTGCTCTTCTGCCCCAAACTCATCAGCTACCTGCATCGCTTTTCATTTGATAATACCAGGGTGCGTACTAAAAGTTAAGGGAGGTCGTACAAACGCCAGGCGGAACCTTAATTTTAGCAATAGGGATTTAATTGTTCTTAAAACAGAGAATAGCAACTCCCACCTTTATTTTGAATGAACTTTTCAACATTGATTTTGAATAAAAAAAAGTAATCTTCTGAAAACTACCCCAAAATGTCTAATATTAAAGAACTGGGGGATAGAATCGCGTGATGGGAGTTGGGACTAGAGGGTTCCACGTTCCATAAAAACTTTCATATCACGCGAATGTCGAATTGAACGTTTTTTTCTCTCTAATGTCGCTTTATCATAAAAAATATTTTTTGCATTTATTAAAAATACCGGTTTTTTCAATTTAAAATTTTCATAAGGTCCAATAGTGGATATAAGTCGCGTCGCCACTTTCTTCCAAGGATTTCTGAACCTCGCTTTGTTCCCTCCTTAAATAAATAGTCACATTGAACTTTATCAAGGATTTTTGTCGGTTTTAAAATTTTTTTTACTTTTAAAAATGCGTCTTAAAAACGGATTTTCCTTACATTGATTTGCTTCATGATTTTCACAAAATTTGACGCAGTTAGGTTGGTAATGGATATACCTAGGACTTTTTTGGTAAAAATACTTTGAAAAGTGTTTATCAAAGCCGGTTAAAGTACTAGTTCGAAGAGTTTCCTTCGAAAACTTACTCAAAAGAAGCAACAATATAGGAGGGGGAAGTATCAAGGAGGGGAAGTATAACGAGGAGAAGTTTAGGGAGGGGGAAGTATAAAGCAGACGTCACATGACTAGAGATTTGACGGAGAAACGTTTTGAACGACGTCAAACATGACTCCAAATCCTTCTGCGCATGCTCCAGGAGTTTCAAACTGCGGTTGGAACAAAGCTAATGTATCCATAACCACCTAACTATTTCAACTTGCTACAAGGATAAAAAGAAAAATAAGAATACCTACACATTTTTTTTTTTCAAATAATTAAATTAAGGTTTTGAAACCGCGAGGAGGTATTAATTTCCTTTTTTTTGTAAATAATAAATTGTTTATTTTAAAAACAAAAGCGGCTAAGTAAACAAAATATTTCGAATTCGTGTGAAAAAGTCGAAAACGATAACAAACTTCGAGGACGTTATTATAAAGAATGTCAAGTTCAAAGTGAATATCAAGCGGGAAATGCGTGATAGGCCCTTAAAAATTAAGGCGAAAATCGAAATATTCATAAAAATGATTATCGTTAGTTGCATCATTCAAACAATTAACATTCTTAACGGTCATTAGCGTTTAAGTGATTTTTATTTCGCGTCACGAGGACTTTTAATAGAAAGGTACAACACTTTTAACAACATGTAAATTAGAATATTATTGAATAATTTTTCTTAGTAGGCAAATCATTACGTAAAAAGAAACGTTTTCACGATTTTCTGGAAAAACCTCAGAAGATAAGGAGGCTATTAGATAAAGTAATCATCTAATTTTTCACTAGAAATTCCATTAGGTGGAGGCATTTATCCAATATCAATATAAAATTAATAATTTAAATATTTAGGACCGAAAAGGGTTTTGAAAAATATACTTATTAGGTGTAAAAAATGAAACTCGGCTAAAATCTACAAAATTCAAATTTACCCTGTGGCTGAGTTTCATTTTGTACACCTAATTAATAAAAATAAATAAATAAATTGTACTTAATTATTTTTTTTCTAGGATGCACCATTTTCGGAAAATAATTTAAAAAAAAAATAAATTTATCTTGAAAACAGTGCGTCCTAGAGAAAAAATTAATAGAATAAAAATTAAAGACAATTAAATTTCCAACAGATTTTATTTAGTGCATTTTTTCAATATCTGTAACGGTTTACGATTTACAAGCCTTTAAAAATTAACCTTCTTAATGGTTATACTTCTTTATACTTCTTACACGGAGAAGGTCAACTTTTGATGGACTTTAACGCCTAAAATGTTCAAAATTTGAAAAAATGAACTACTAGGTGTACAAAATGAAACTCGGCTAAAATCTACAAAATTCAAATTTACCCTGTGGCTGAGTTTCATTTTGTACACCTAATATAACAAAATTTAATACTCAACGTCTGACTTATGAGACAAAAAGTGGATTTACCCACCCTTCTTTTTCTGGCCTTCAATCTAGAAGAAAATAGTCAAATTTCTTGATAAGCAATCATCAGGAACTGAATTTCCGATAGTGTCCTTAAAGATAATGAGAGAAAATTTAAGATAAAGCCAATAATCAGCGTTTATGTAAATCTTGAGAGAGGAAAAAAAAATCTTTTAATCTTCAAAAATTCTTCCACGTCTTCATAATTTTAAAGAAAACAAACGTTTCATCTTCCATTATTAAACGGTGACCTACAAAATATCTTTATTTACTTACCAATTAGATCAATCGAAACCTTGAGTTTTCGGTTTAAACGACCTTTACGTAATTTTAAAATTGTCTCCGGAAGTTTATTTTTAAACTTGACCGCTGATGTTGGAAAATTTTCTAAATTAGGCCATCGCCACGCTAAATTAGCGTCTTCAGATGCCAAGTTCAAGGACTTTTCGCCTTCAAGCCCATTATATTTTGACGTCAACTATTAACTTTTTTTCTCACACAATTTAATACTTTTTTAATATATAATTTTTATTTTAAAAAATGGCATTAAAAAAACTTATTATTTAAAATAATTATTTTTATTAAAATTTATGTAATAAATAAAATGTGCAAAAAATAAAAAATAAAATTGTTTATAAAACAATTATTTGTTTGGAACATCCTTCGCTGTTTGGCTCCGAATTCTGAATACTGTTCGAGGTCTTTTTGACTTATTCTGCAACAAACAAAAATGAAAAATTAGTATTTTAATAATTTTATAAATTTAATTGTTTAATTAAGTTTAATTAATAAAAATGAAACTCACTTGAAAATAAATAAGCCCAGTCTTGTCGTCCTTTCTCCTTTGCTTCTTTGGTTTTTTTTTTACCACAACTACACAAAACAAAAAACAAAATTAGATGATGGAAATAATGTGATTTGGACTAAATTTTTGATGTTATTTCAAAATAAGCTTACCATTATAGTTGTTAATCCAAATTAAAGTTTCGCTCCTTTCGCTCTAAATCCAGACATTGAAAAAACTGAATTTTTCTGTGGTTGTTGTTCGCTTCCGGTCTTAAGAATTTGTCGATGACCTGACGTATCGTCGAATGTCTTCTGTCAAACGGATTCGGAAACATTTTAGATTTTTTAAATCACTTTTTTTTTTAATAACTCGGAACTGTTTCACTCAGTAACTGAACGAGGATTGGCCGTGGAAGGTCGACTCGTCCGCTTTTATACGCGGAGGTGCCGGTCAGATGTTTGGGCGGGGGTTTTCCCCAACCTTCGCGCCTCCCTGTACGCATTTCAACGTTCCCAGGCGAAAACCGTTTAAACTTAATTGTATCTACGTCAATACGGGGTCTTTCTCTCTTTTTTTTTCTCTCTCATTCATATTAAAAATAAATGCACTTTCAAATGTGAGTTGTTAGAGTTCAAGTTTAGAGCATACTAAAAAATATGATTGACACTGAAGCGTTCCAACCAGCCAAGAAATTTTGAGCATAATGAATTTCAACATGAAGCATTTCGGCATGATCGAATTTTACAAAAAATCGTCGACAAAAAGTGCAAGTCACCATAACGCTTCTTACCATGAAAGCCTCTCTTTGAACTTGTTTCGTCCTAAAACTGTTTCTGTCGTTTGGGCATAATACATCTCACCATAAATAGGGACAGCGAAAGAGCAATTTTCGCCAACTTGACAGTTCACCGTAACTCAATTCAACATAAAGCATATCACCATAAACTAGGAAAAGCAAGCAGGCCAATGGGATCAGCTCGTTTATTAGGGTTTTTGTCGTTTCGCCATTATCGAGTTTTAAACGGCGAAAATAGGCTTGCCCTTTCGCAGTCCCTAGTTTATGCTGAGATGTATTATGCCCCTACAAACTACAGAAACAGTTTTATGGCGAAGCGAAAAGTTCTTTATAATGAAAGTTTCCTTTATGTTCAACTGCGTTATGTTGAAATGACAAATTTTATGACAAAAAATCTCTTCTTTATGGTGAGATGTATTATGTTCAAATGCATTATGGTGAAAGTTTTCGACTGTTTTCTTAATGTCGAGTTGCAGATTTTTTATGGTGAACGGTAACTCGCGATTTCTGCTATTTTAAAGTAAAATGCTTTTGGCGAACCGCATTATGTCGACACGTATACACTTCCAGACACAATCACTACCCAAGTTCAAAACACAACAATTAGTAACCCCGTTGGAAAAATAGGTTCATAGCCTTAAAATTATTTTTTGATAAACTTTTAATGAATGAATTATCTAAATAGAACTGTAGTTTTTTTCCCCCTTCCTCTTAATCAAACATTGGAATCGGCTATGGTCATTTTTTATTTGTATTTTTTTCGTACAGACATCTCGTGATCCTTGATTTCTTGTAAGATAGCGTTATATCGCATTTTAATTCGCGAGGACGATGTTTTTTTTATAATTCCAAAACGGGATGTAAAAAAAATCTATACCCCAAAAAAAAAATTTATCGGAGCTGAGTCGTACGATTGTATTTTAATGAAAATCGAGGGCAAAAAATTTTAGTTAGAAAAAAGCTTTTTAAAACTAAAATAAGTGTTTCAAACTTAATCAGAATTGTTAAAATGGAAAAATATTACTGTTAAAGATGGCCATCCTCAAAGAAGGGCAATTTCAAATTTTTCAACCGTACTAAAAACTAATTTTCAATAATTCCCCTACTCCTTCTCAATAAATTATATTAATTAAAAGGAGTATTTGGTGAAAATTTGGTGAAGATGGGACCAATAGCACTGCTGTATAAACAAACGCGATAAATCTTTAGATCTCCGCCATTTTTTGAGAACCTCAAAAAAGCATCCGACATTTTCAGGATTAATATGAAAGGAAAATTCTGAAAAAGTATGGTGAAAAGAGTTCATATTTGGTGTACAAAATGAACTCAGCCACAGGGTAAATTTGAATTTTGTAGATTTTAGCCGAGTTTCATTTTGTACACCTGGTCGTTCATTTTTTCAAAATTTTGAACATTTTAGGCGTTAAAGTCCATCAAAGTTGACCTTCTCCGTGTAAGAAGGTTATTAAGTATAACCATTGAGAAGGTTAATTTTTAAAGGCTTGTAAATCGTAAACCGTTACAGATATTGAAAAAATGCACTAAATAAAATCTGTTGGAAATTCAATTTCTTTAATTTTTATTCTATTCATTTTTCTCTAGGACGCACTGTTTTCAAGATAAATATATTTTTAAAAAAAATTATTTTCAGAAAATGGTGCATCCTAGAAAAAATAATTAAGTACAAATTTATAGAGAATTAAATTTCCTACAATTTTTATTTATTAGGTGTACAAAATGAAACTCAGCCACAGGGTAAATTTGAATTTTGTAGATTTTAGCCGAGTTTCATTTTGTACACCTAATATTAGCTTTGTTCCAACTGCAGTATTAAACTGAGGTTGGAACAAAGCTATTGTATACATACCTAAAATATATTAGTTAGTCCAACCCAAAATAATGACACAGTTGATAATTTTCTGCCATATTAAAGATTTTTTAATGACATAATTATTATCATTGACACCCCAGAAAAAAATCGATTAGAGTTAAGGTCATGAAACTATAATTTTTATCTTATTATTTCCCTTTAATTAATTCAACAATGCCATAAATTTTTGAAGGATGGAAGGAGTTCTTTTGTGGCATTGTAAACCAAGTAATGGTTCATTTTAACACACTTCTGACGAAAGGCGTTTATTGTACGCGCTCATTAATATTTCAAACGTGTGTAGACAAAGCAGTAAACTCGTCAGATTAAAATAAAAAACTATGACGTCCTTAAAACCAGTTGCGCATTTCGGGATTTAAAATTTTTTTATTTTTATGCCTCTTATCCTCTTGTTTGATATTTATCTTTTGCCCATAATATCATTGTTTCAAAATTAGTATTTCAGTAATTTTTCTGGGATTTTACATCGCAAAATTTCGATTACATTCATAAATTACGTTTTTTTATTGATTGGCTAATTTTTTATGTAAGAAGGAGGAGAAGAAAAGAAAAATAGAAAAAATTTTGAGAACATCATTCAAGTTAATTGGATTCCCACTGTTCTAAAGAAAAAAAACACCGATTTATCAAAGATCGGCGCCTAGAACTTTCCATGCCCGTAAAAATTCTCAATTATTTTGCTTATCCGTCCTTGTAAAATCATTCGTTTCATCTAATAATATCCTTGTTTAGACGATACATGTTGCTTAATTTCCGGACATTTTAATTCTATTAGGTGTACAAAATGAAACTCGGCTAAAATCTACAAATTCAAATTTACCCTGTGGCTGAGTTTCATTTTGTACACCTAATAAATAAAACTTGTAGGAAATTTAATTCTCTATAAATTTGCACTTAATTATTTTTTTTCTAGGATGCACCATTTTCGGAAAATAATTTTTTTAAAATAAATTTATCTTGAAAACAGTGGGTCCTAGAGAAAAAATGAATAAATAAAATTAAAAAAATTAAAGAGAATTGAATTTCCAACTGATTTTATTTAGTGCATTTTTTTCAATATCTGTAACGGTTTACGATTTACAAGCCTTTAAAAATTAACCTTCTTAATGGTTATACTTCAATAACCTTCTTACACGGAGAAGGTCAACTTTTGATGGACTTTAACGCCTAAAATGTTCAAAATTTTGAAAAAATGAACTACTAGGTGTACAAAATGAAACTCGGCTAAAATCTACAAAATTCAAATTTACCCTGTGGCTGAGTTTCATTTTGTACACCTAATAAATCAAAAATTGATTATTAATGACAAAAAACATCTCATTTTGTGGCATATTTTTGATTTAAGATCATTAAAATACGTCTAAACAATTTATAAGCAATGCCGAAATTTAAATCGGATTTCTAATTTTCCTTCCCTGTAGAACGTTATTTTTGTATTGCTAATGACTTAAAATTACGCTTCAAATAAACAAAAAGAAGTTACATCGTCTTTTAAATAAACATTCTATTTTTATCATTTTCACAACAAAACGAAATTATTTTAAAAATCACAAGTTCAAATAACGGAAACCAGTTCAAATATAGATCTTAATCGTTTTTAGTTGCGAAATTTTTTTTCGTCTTCTTCGCAGTTCGCGATATTATTTTTGATTAAATCAATAATTTTAATGATAACCCTAATAGATATTATTTTTAATCCTAGGTTTTCGCGTTTTATATTTAGGAATATTTGATTCTACCCCTGTCTTCCTTAAAAATTTTGAGCTTCATCGATAGTCTACTAGTTAAACTATTTTTGGAATGAGCTCCTATTTCGGATTGAATGAAGTCTTTAAATTAAAACCTCGTAAAAATGAACCCCCGTAAGTTTAAAAAAAGATAGAATTTTTTTTATTACATAATTTCGGAAAGAGAAGTCGATTTATTGGAGGGGAAGTATTATTTTATTAGTTGTACCAAATGAAACTCAGCCACTGGGTAAATTTGAATTTTGTAGATTTTAGCCGAGTTTCATTTAGTACGCCTAGTAGTTCATTTTTTCAAAATTTTAAACATTTTCCATCAAAAGTTGACCTTCTCCGTGTAAGGAGGTTAAAAGTATAACCATTAAGAAGGTTAATTTTTAAAGGCTTGTAAATCGTAAACCGTTACAGATATTGAAAAAATGCACTCAATAAAATCAGTTGGAAATTCAGTTCTCTTTAATTTTTATTCTATTCATTTTTCTCTAGGACGCACTGTTTTCAAGATAAATTTATTTAAAAAAAATTATTTTCCGAAAATGGTGCATCCTAGAAAAAAAATAATTAAGTACAAATTTATAGAGAATTAAATTTGCTACAATTTTTATTTATTAGGTGTACAAAATGAAATTCAGCCACAGGGTAAATTTGAATTTTGTAGATTTTAGCCGAGTTTCATTTTGTACACCTAATATAAAGGAGGGGGAAGTATAAAGAAGGGGAAGTATAAAGGAGGGGAGTATAAAGGAGTGGGGAAGTGTAACGGGGAGGGACGTATAACGGAGGGGCGGAAGTATAAAGGAGGGGAAGTACAAAGGGGGGAAGTTTAAGGAGGTCTGTCTTATAACTCTTTAAGTCTTTTAGGTTCCCTAGTTTAAGAAGGTTTTTTTCCTATACCACCCTATCCTATACTACCCTTTCACGGCTTAGATTGACTAGACTTTGATGGTACTCAATACTTTTAATATTTTTCGAATAGAAAGCGATCTTATAATTTTTTAAAAAAACCGATTATCCTTGAACCTGCGACTGCGTTCATTGACTATTACTCAAGGTTGACGGGGACCAAAAAATTTTTTAAAATCCCTCAAAAGTGTTTTCATACGCCATTATGTATTTAGAGAAAAAAAAAAAAAGTCCTTGATCGAAATAGAGTCTATAAATAAACGAGTTTTCCATTGTTCCCAATAATGAACAGTTTGGGATTATCAATTAAGGGGGAAAAATAAAAGTGAAGTTATTTTCTGTCTTAAATTGACCGGAAATGCTCGATTTATGTAAATTAATAATTAAATCTTCAAGAACTATTGACAGAAAAAATTTCCGCTTGCCTCGTATTATGACAAGTGATCATATTACTTTCCTTCAATCTTAACTTCCTCAGCAAAATATTAGGTGCACAAAATGAAACTCGGCTAAAATCTACAAAATTCAAATTTACCCTGTGGCTGAGTTTCATTTTGTACACCTAATATTTGTTGAATTCCTCGAGTCTTGTCTCACAAGGTAGATCACAAAGAGGCGGCAGATCCAAAGGTGATAATGATTAATGAGCAATGGTCATTTTGGCGATGAGGCGTCAGGAAGACCTTTTTCCGACGTTGAGGGTGTCACAATAATTTTCATTTGAGACAGTAATTGACGTAAAAATTTTCTCAAGGATATTCAGGGTTAAGACAAGTTAAGACAATCTGACCTTCAAATTGGTTCGATTACTTGAAAAATTTGTTAGTTAAGTCTGTTTTGTTCCCAATGAGTCAAATTAAAGGAAAGAACTACGAGAAAATACGAAGAAATGTCTTGAAATTTGTGTTGCATTTCAATGCCATCAAGTGTGCGTAAACAAAGACTGTCTAGGGAATTGTTTTCCATTCAAAAAATGATTCAATCATTTCGCTATAACAGTTTTAAGTCATTCATAGTTTTTGTTGGAATCCAAAATACCAATTTTAACGAAGCCGTCAGTCTTCTAACTTCCTTAAAGAAGTTATTGCGATACCCTTGGGTTTTTGGGGAAGGGACCACAGAGAGTCAAATTGAACATTGATCTTAACCGATCTCAAATTTGTGGTGCCTTCCTGCCGTAGCATTTGTTTTTTTCGAAACACTTTACGGCCACAGTTTTCATCCGAATTTCACCAAATTTTCACACAAATTTCTTTAGCCGGTGAAGAAGAAACTAACGAGGGCGATTTTTGTATTTCGAAAAAGTGGCGGAGATATGTCTGTTTGAAATTTTAAAAAATCCCTTCGGAACCGTTAATCCGAATTTCACCAAATTTTCATCAATTACTCCTTATATTTTTAAGAATTTTTGGTGTAAAAAAATTATATTTATATAATTAATTATCATTTAGTAGGGAGAAATTTCATACTTCCACCCGTTACGAGAGGGACCTCCCTTAGGAAAAAATCCCATTATTTCTACCTTGATACTTAAAAAATTTTCGAAAAAAACTTACAAATTTTTTCAAAAACAAAAACTTCGAAAATTAAAACAAACTTCCCCCTCCTTATACTTCCCTTCCTTTACACTTCCCCATACTTCTCCTCTTCAACACTTCCCCCTCCTACATTTTTACTTCTCTTTATGGACGTTTTCGTTATAAGCTCTTCAAACTTTGAGGTCCGAAGGAGTCCATGACTATTGAAAAATCGCCAGTTGTCTAATTAGTACATGATTATTTTAAAATCTATTTCTTTTGGCAGACCGAAAGCGCGTCGATGGATGATCGATTATTTAGAAACTTTATTTTCCTTTCGAAAATTAATTGCGAATTGTAAAAGCCCATTTCACCGTGTATAGAAAATGTGAAACTGGACAGAAAACGGGTCTCGAAGACGTCGAGGGGCCGGGAGATCTGGGGAATCCCATTTTGTCCGGTTTTCAGTCTAGGCTTTTTTTTACGATTGTTTTTTAATTTAAAAAATTTAAACATCACAGAAGACAATTAATTCTTGATAAATTAGCAGCCTCACGCTGACTAAACGGAAAATGGTTGTTTTTTCTTTACATCGAATGAAGTGAACTAATCGTCGGGGGCCTAAAAGATTAGAATTTTAATATATCACTTCCGTACTTAAAATCCCTATTTACAAATGATTTATTACTGAGCGGCCTATTATTTTTTAAAATAAATTTTTAAAATCACCAGGAAATTTCAATTTGAAGAAAAGAACGATCTGGATTTTAAGTTCCGACATGAGTGTCCAAGGATAAGTACGGAAATGTGACTTTCTAGAAGTAAAAAGGAATTAAAAATGCCGGAAGAGCATAAAAAGGGAATATCCAAAACACCCTTCATATCAAAATGCAAATGGAAAAAAATGATTTCCCAGAACTTGTTTTTATTTTTCGGTCAAATGGTGGGCGGAAATGAAAATTTTGATATTTTTCAATGCTTGAAGATCGGATTAAGGGAAGGTGAAAATAGGCGGAAACGTTCATCCTAAATATTAATGGGCTCTATGCAGGAATTTCACTCAAAACAACGGTATAATGCCTCTCAAGGTCTTCGGGTTCTACTTTTTATGAGTCTCATAGTCGAATGAGACGTCTGACAAAAAAAAAAAGAAAAAAAAATTAAGGTGCGATATTTAAGTATCTAGGAACAGTTGTCTTGTCAAATTAAGTTTGAAATGATTGCGTAACGTTTGTTTTTTCATAATTAGCGAAGCAGATTAAAATAGCAACCAGAATTTAATGCATTTATCCGTGACCCTTGATCCTGGAACTGGGAACACCGTTCAACATAACGCATATCACCCTAAAGCATTGAACATAAAAATCTGCACTTCGACATAAAAGTCTGTAGTTTATAATGCGTTTCGGCATAATGGAATTGAACATTAAGCTCTCAAAAGTTCATGCATTTCAACATAAAGCGTTTCGCCATAAACGACTTTTTCAAAAATGCTAGTCGATATAAAAAAATTTCGACATAAAAAAAGTGCAAGTCACCAACGCTTAATTAAACTTATTGTTACGCCATAAAAGCGTTTCTGTCGTTTCGCCATAATCGCGTTTAAAACGGCGAAAGTGGGCTTTCTCTTTCGCTGTCCCTAGTTTTATGGTGTGATGTATTATTCCCAATGTATATTCCCAAGAAACAGTCTTATGGCAGAAACGACTAGTTCTTTGAAATGAATGTTCAACTGCGTTATGTTGAAACGACAAATTTTATGTCGAAGCGACAATGTTGTCTCTTCTTTATGGTGAGATGTATTATGAATTATGGTGAACGTTTTTGACTATTTTTTAATGATGAATAGAATGTTTCAACCTTTAAATCTTTAAAAAAGTCAAAATGTCTTAAGACTAGGAAGGAACCGTAAATTTTTAAGAATAAAAAAGAGATCTGATCGACCTTGACGACCGTCTTCTAAAATATTTCGTCAACTCCGGAAACAAATTTCGAAAAAAAAAAGACTGAAAAAAGAGGTTAAAACAGGGCTGGAGGGCTTATTAAAGAAATGACTTTCTTCAACGCGATTAGGAAATACCGAAGGTTTTCTTAATAAACGTTTTTTATATGTTAATTTATTTTAAAATAAAATTTTAAATATTTAGAACTTTTACGATCGAGAACTGAGAAGATTTATTGATAAAAACCCCCATATTTATTCGGGAAATTCCAGATATATTCGCATTATTGTTTATTTACTAAAGCGATGATTCATGTCAAGTAGGAACCTCTGGGATTTACGCTTAAAAATGCGCCGTTTACGCATAAAACTACGTACTATTAGGTGTACAAAACGAAACTCAGCCACAGGGTAAATTTGAATTTTGTAGATTTTAGCCGAGTTTCATTTTGTACACCTAGTAGTTCATTTTTTCAAAATTTTAAACATTTTATACGTTAAAGTCCATCAAATTGACCTTCTCGTAACAAGGTTTTGAAGTATGTATGTATAACCATTAAGAAGGTTAATTTTTAAAGGCTTGTAAATCGTAAACCGTTACAGATATTGAAAAATGCACTAATAAAATCTGTTGGAAATTTAATTCTCTTTAATTTTTATTCTTCATTTTTTCTTAGGACCCACTTTTCAAGATAAATTTATTTAAAAAAAATTATTTCCGAAAATGGTGCATCCTAGAAAAAAAATTAAGTACAAATTTATAGAGAATTAAATTTCCTACAATTTTTATTTATTAGGTGTACAAAATGAAACTCAGCCACAGGGTAAATTTGAATTTTGTAGATTTAGCCGAGTTTCATTTTGTACACCTAATATTATTATTTTTTTATTTATTTATATATTTTTTTTTAAGAAGGTTTCTTTATTGGTTATTTTACTTCCCTCAACTCATACATGGCCAACCCCAGCAGACGGTATTATTTATCACGCTGTAATTCCTTTCCCCTAATTATTAATCTTGACATAATTATAATAGAAATAAAAAAGGTTTTTCATTCATTCATATTCTAAAAATAAACAAGAAAAAACAAGAAAACCTTTTTACTTCCCTCAACTCATACATGGCCAACCCCAGCAGACGGTATTATTTATCACGCTGTAATTCCTTTCCCCTAATTATTAATCTTGTACATAATTATAATAAAATAAGAAAGGTTTTCATTCATTCATATTCTAAAAATAAACAAGAAAAAACAAGAAAACCTTTTAATCTTCTGTCCCACCGATTCAATAATTTAATGATATAGGCGAGGGTAGAAATCCACGGCCGAATTGATTGAGAGAAAACGACGAATTTCCGGTCCCGACGTTTAGTCGCCTGCAATTGCAAAATCCCACATCTATCCTCATTTTCGGGGTGAAAACGCCATTGTTATTTTATTCAAAACAAAAAAGTAAAGCTGTTTTTATTTGAATAAATCTACAAATAAATATTTACAATTAATCATTTAAAAAATAAGATAGTTTTGTTGAATATTTGATTCATATTTGGCTTCCCGTGGAGTAAAATCGTTGACTGTTGTTGAATGTGAAAATGTAGAAAATTTTGAACAGGCGTTTAAGTCCATCAAAAGTTGACCTTCTCCGTGTAAGAAGGTTATTGAAGTATTACCATTAAGAAGGTTAATTTTTAAAGGCTTGTAAATCGTAAACCGTTACAGATATTGAAAAATGCACTAAATAAAATCTGTTGGAAATTTATAAGAAGGTTAATTTTTAAAGGCTTGTAAATCGTAAACCGTTACAGATATTGAAAAAATGCACTAAATAAAATCTGTTGGAAATTTAATTGTCTTTAATTTTTATTCAATTCATTTTTTCTCTAGGACGCACTGTTTTCAAGATAAATTTATTTTAAAAAAATTATTATTTTCCGAAAATGGTGCATCCTAGAACAAATAATTAAGTACAAAATGGAAAATTAAATTTCCTACAATTTTTATTTATTAGGTGTACAAAATGAAACTCAGCCACAGGGTAAATTTGAATTTTGTAGATTTTAGCTGAGTTTCATTTTGTACACCTAATATTTTATCTTGAGATGGAAGAAAGTGGGATTTCGATAACGGCGGGGGACCAGGAAAAAATCGATCATTGAAATGAGTCCGGATCAACAATATTGACCTTGGAAAATAAATGGGTAAAGGACTTTTCCATAAAAAATTTTGTTTTGGTTGATTCCAATCTTTATGGCATTCAAAATTACCTAGCGCATGCCCTTTCTGACTAAAATGAAAACAATCGTGAGTAATAAGAAATGTCGATAACTTCTTTTCTTCTTTCTGTCATATTTTTGGGAAGATTGAAAAACGTCATAAACGGCGTATGACGACAGTAAAGTCTTCTTTTCTGTTATAACGGCCACTTTCGATCTAAAAAAGACGTATTGACAAAAATAAGAAAATCAATGTACAAGTTTCTGTTCTTGAAGTTGATATCGTCGGGTCACTTTGGTGATGGCGGACAAGACGTCGCCCGGGCGGTGGAAGCGCAGAAAAGCGGTGAAGCATCCTGCAGACGAGAGATCTTTTGATTCTCACGCTCACCGAACGTCTTAAATTAAGAAATATAAAAAGTTACAAGCATTCTTAATTACCGATACAGGTACAAGGTTTACTATTGCCCTCGGCATGTTATCCTGAAGATAATCTAAAGCCCTCATAAGTTTATCGGCATGGGCGAGTGGGCTGTAGTCTTCTTTATTGTAACATTGAGCAGAGCAGACGTCGTTCGCCCCGAAAAACATAGTCACAAGCTAAAATTTCAAACTCACTCTACTTCGATTAAGATGAGAAACTCACTTTCCACGAGTTTTCGTAGTCGATACCTCGTGTCTGTTTCATTTTCAAGACTAGATTTTTGGCTTGCATAAAAGCATCTTGATCGGCGGAGACCGGAAAGGCGACGTTCAAAGCCGTCGTTGGCGTCAAAAAGGTTCTTTCCCGACCGAAAATCCTTTAATCCCTGGATTAAACTCTTTCAGAATATTAGGAAGCGTCATAAATTCCCTCCAATCTCCATCACCGCCTAAAAAAAAGGTTTCAGAGAATTCCAAGAGATGGCACGACACAAAGGTTGATAGAAGGAACACCAGAGAGAAGCACCTTCCAATGTCTCCAATCTAGCTTGCTAAAATCAACAAAGAATCTTCTCTTTTTGAAGAAAACCTTTTGAAAAAATCAAAAAAATATTAGCCATATTTTCATATTTAGTCAATTTCGACAACGTTTGTATTTCAAACGATGAACTTGGGGATGGCGGGAATCCTGTTAGGGACCATACGTGGTCTGAAGGTGCCGGAATGACGTGTAATAAAGCGAGAAAATCTAAAAACATCCCGATATATCTCAAATGGCGTACGTCTGTTTGAAAATCTTGGATAGTTCAAGGGTTCTTCATAAACAAATTCACTTTTTCCGACTCTATCGTTCAGAATGGACTCGGAGCGAAAAACTCGGTTAACCGACGTTCCCCTGTAAATTAATTCATTTTTTAAGACAAAGTCCTAAGATTTGACCAAACGAGGTTGGCGGCCATGTTTTACAAGGTGCATAATATTGTTTTTTCCGTCACCCAACGAGATATTGTCATTAACCACCTCTTCAAATGATCTCCTTGACTTTTACTTATAAATATTCATATTTTCCGACTTAAATCACCTATGTTTTTGTGAAGGCCCTTCGGAGGAGACTTTTTTTGAGTCATGGGACAAATACCGGTCAGACGTAAAGCTCGCAATTCTTTGAGATCCTCCGCTAAATCCATTTTTCTATTTTCTATATAACATTTCTTAACATGTGTTATAATTTTATAAGTACCATTGTAAAGAAAAATTGGCTAAAAATGTCTTAAAACGTACACAAAAATTGCGACAAAAACGTTGATTTGGAGTCTACAAATGGAGTAAAACACAGAAATCTGGTTGAAATTGAAGTAGCAGTTTTAAGAGTTTCAAACGAAAACTTCCTTAAAGAGAAGGAACAATATAGGAGGGGTAAGCATTAAGGAGGGGAAGTATAACCGGTAAAAATTTAGGGAGGGGAAGTACAAAGGAGGGAATTATTTCAAGCATTTGGAAAAATTAAAAAAAAAAATTTGTTACGAAAAATTTTTAGCTATTGTTCTATTTTTCCCCAAAAATACTCAATTTTTTTTTAAACGACAAATCTAATGCAATTTTTGAATCTGATTCAATCTAATCAAATTTTTCCAATTTTTTTTCGTCAATTTTTTAACTTCCTTAAAGAATTTTTTTTCCTTTTTCAAAAAATTTTCTAGTTTTTTTCGAATTTTTTTTAAGTATCAAGGTAGAAATAATGGGCTCTCTGCCCTAAAGATGTGCCTCTCGTTACGGGTGGAACTAAGAAACTTCTTCTCCTACTAAAAAAACAAAACAATTTTTTTACACCAAAAATTTGTAAAAAATATAAGGAGTATTAGGTGAAAATCGGACCAATGCAACGGTTCGGCCGCATATTTCGCTATTTTTTCGAAATTCAAAAATCGCAGGCGATTATTTCTTTTTCAACTATTCAGGAAGGTTGGGTATATTTGGTGGAAATCGGTTGGCCTTCCCCATAAACCTATATCACAGCAGGGTATCACCATTACTTATCTAACCGTAAGTTCCTCACCGCTCAACTAATTAAAAATACACTTATTTCCGAGGTAAAAGTACTTCAAAATTTTTCTGCTAAAAAACCTTCCCAAACTTTAAAAAAGGAACTTAGTAAACTCATTGTGCAAGAGCAAATAAATACGAAATCCTTCAATATCGACCTATTTAATTAAAACATTGTACATTGCACAATAGCGACAATCACTTGGCGAGCTATCAATCAAAAATAGAAGACAACTTTGAAAGATCAATGTTAAAGGGCAAAACGGTCCTTTTACAATCATTTCCTACATGTCCCATTCCTATTCTCTTCCAGACACTTTCTCACCACTTAAATAAATCAAAAGCCATAAAAGACATCCAAACTTCCGGTTTGAAAGAAAATTTTTTTGTTTTGTTTAATTTAATAACCTAGTTTTCATGATAAAATTAAATATTAATTTTTTTTAATATTCCTCTTTAAAAAGCTTTCGTGACAGATTAGGATCGTTTAATTGAAGTTGCCGTGGCAGAAGCGAGGACACACTTGTGTAAGTTGAAAGAATTTCAACAGGTTTTTCGGAATCGACCTCTCGAATCTTTGATTTTAACCATTTTCTTTTAATTCAGAATACATTCAAAATATTGGAAATATGAGAACCATTGGTTATAAATTAATCTTTTCTTTATCATAGGTAGTAACTATTATTAGGTGTACAAATGAAACTCGGCTAAAATCTACAAAATTCAAATTTACCCTGTGGCTGAGTTTCATTGTACACCTAATAAAACACGATATAACAACTTATGTTAATAATTTAAATAATTTTTTTTTTTTTGTTCTAAATAGTTGGGTTTTTGGCTCCTATTTAGAAACAATTAACAACCGCCGGCTGACTATCATCGAAAAAGAAAAATTAATAATTTTTATTGCTATTAAAAGTTACAGAGGGAGAAATAATTTTTATTTACTAAAAAAACCTTTTAAAAAATTCAACGGCTTATTAAACATGTTAAATTGTTTGTAAAATTAAAAATGTTACAGAATCTGTTATTATTACATGAATTATTATTTGAATAGGTTCCTACTTCTAAATTCTGACCCAAGGACGCTAATTTGTGTCCCGTGGAAAACGCCATTATATGCTCAGAAAAAAATGGGGGAGAACACCGTTAAACATAATGCATTTCACCCTAAAGCAGTTGAACATAAAAATCTGCATTTCGACATAAAAAATCTGTAGTTCACCATCATGAGTTTCGGCATAATACCTACAAAAGCCCACAAGAGGACAGGATTCAACATAAAAACCTCACCATGAACTAGGAAAAGCAAGCAGGCAGCCAATGGGAAAAGCACAAGCGGGTTAATTTTTTTCTCTCGCGAATTGCATTAGGTTCACTGTCAAGTTTTAAGGTTTTTGTCGTTTCGCCATAATCGCGTTTTAAACGGCGAAAGTAGGCTTCTTTCGCTGTCCCTATTTTATGGTGAGAATGTATTATGCCCAAACCACAGAAACGGTTTTATGGCGAAACGACAAGCTCAAAATGAAAGTTTCCTTTATGTTTAACTGCGTTATGTCGAAACGACAAGTGTTAAATCTTTTTATGGAGATGTATCATGTTCAAATTATGATGATCGTTTTCGACTATTTTCTTTAAGTTGAATTAGAGATTTTTTATGGTGAACTTGCGATTTCTGCTATTTAATGGCGAACCGCATTATGTCGACACTTGTGCACTCGAAAGAAACGCGTTTTAAACTACACCAAGCAATTCTTGGTTAAAATAAGGGGCTTACATTATCATTCTTTCATGAATGCAACCTCTTTTTAAGCCCTCCCAGCCTTGTGCCATTTATTTCCGACACCATGTAGACAAATTGGCCATTTTGAGCCAAATTTCCATCGATCGTAACATGATGTTTCTGTAAGTTAAAACTTATAAATAAGGCTTTTTGGGTGATAAATTTTTAAGGAAATTTTTTTGTTTGGTCGGTTGAAATAAGTGGTAAACGAAGTATGCTTTTAGGGGATCTAATCAAATTGTTCATCATGTTTAATGGCTTCTTAAATTGTTTTTTTTTTTTCCCAACATGGGATTTGAAATTTATTAGTCTTCATTACAAAACCGTAACCACACCGGATGCATTTTAAAAAAAACGTTTCATTTCCACTGTTTACGCTTTGCGACACGAGCCACGTCCGCGACTTGAATATTCCGACGGTGAAAACCCGATTTTCGAAGGAGCCAACATTATTTTCAACACAGAACGTGATACTTCGTGAAAGTCGAGTGCTTAGTAATTAAGAAAAAGCTAATTTCGTAATCAAAAGATTTTTTTTTTTTTTTTGAGTTATTCAAAACCACCCAAAAACCAGATGGACACATGTATAACGGCTGTTATGCAAATATAAAACTTTTTTTCCACAAAAAACCGATAAAAAAGGACCCACATTCTCAAGTCACATTTTATAATGTTATTAGGTGTACAAAATGAAACTCGGCTAAAATCTACAAAATTCAAATTTACCCAGTGGCTGAGTTTCATTTGTACACCTAAAAATAAACTTGTAAAAATTATTTTCTCAAAAACCCTATTTTTAAGTAGATTTTTTTTATAAAATTATCTCTATTTTGCACTTAATTATTTTTTTCTAGGATGCACCATTTTCGGAAAATAATTTTTTTTTAAATAAATTATCTTGAAAACAGTGCGTCCTAGAGAAAAAACGAATAGAATAAAAATTAAGAGAATTAAATTTCCAACAGATTTTACTTTGTGCATTTTTCAATATCTGTAACGGTTTACGTTACAAGCCTTTAAAAATTAACCCTTAATACTTCAATAACCTTCTTACACGGAGAAGGTCAACTTTTGATGGATTTAACGCCTAAAATGTTCAAAATTTTGAAATAATGAACTACTAGGTGTACAAAATGAAACTCGGCTAAAATCTACAAAATTCAAAACCCTGTGGCTGAGTTTCATTTGTACACCTAATAAATAGACTTATGAAATTCAAAATGTTTAAAATTGATGCTTTCTCAAAGAAATTTGTCGTAATACTCTCAGTCAGGATTTTAAAAGTGGTTCAGAATACCCTACTCTATATTCGTAATTATGATAAAATTATTTATTTATTTATTATTATGTATTATATTTGATTATATTTCGATGCTCTTATTTTTTTTTTACTCTAATTAGGTATAATTATTTTATGATTATGTTATAATCGTAGTTATACTTTATTCTTCAGAAAGTCGTATCATTATTTTAAAAAATCGTAGAAAAAAATCGTAATTTTTAAAAATGATTTTATAAAAAAATCTACCTAAAAATAGCGATTTTTGAGAAAATCTTAATTTTTTACGATGTTGTCCTAGTTTTTTAAAGTTTTATTTTTCAAATAGGGAATAATTAAATTTCTGTCCACGTAGTTTTTAGAATAAAAATTAAATCTCAACCTCCGGAACCGGATCTCGAACAATGCGTTACTTAACCCGTCGGACGGTCTTACCGCCTTTGACGAAGAAGGGCTTCAATTAACTTTTGAAAAAAAAAAAAAAAAAAAGCCCGGAGTCCTTCTAATAACAATTTTTCATCGAACATTTTCTAGCCTAGGGCCGCCTCATACAGTAATGCCTTAACTATGCTAATAGAAAAAAAATAGGATCCACTCACTTTCCTCGCGCAGCCCTCGAATACAAAATTAACCCGGTAGATCCGGTCTAAACCTTGTAATTATCAATTATTTTACCCTAAATCGATTTTTAAAATTTAAATATTCCTAACCGTGTGAATCGTTTAAAGAAAACGTAACTTAAATAAAAAACGAACCCTCGTTTCTGGTTATACTCGTAGTGCCGCGACAATAACCGCCCTATTCTGATTTCAGAGCCTGTTCCGTGGCTTCCAGGCTGACAATAACCGAAGCGTTACATAGCGTAGCGTGATGGGTCAGTCTCATTAAATAAAACTAATAGATTTTGATATAAAAGTGCCTGAGTTTTTACCTCAAAAATGAACTTACGACCTTAATGCACGAAAGGTCTTAGTTTTCTCAGTAAAATTCTAATTCCAAAATGTTTGTAAATGAAAAAATAGCTCATTCAAATACTGAATCAATGTTTATTTTACTTAAAATACAAAAGTTTTTAACCTAAAGTTCAATTCGATTTTTTTAAATTTTGAAAACAAAAATAGAAAAGAAAAAAAGCTGTTGTGTAAGAGTTCAGGATGAAAATTATAGTTTTTAAATAATGTAATGTTGGTTTCAAGTAAGCCGAACAGTCCCTCAAAGTTTGCGCCTAATGTTTATTATTTCTACAATTTGCATTTTTTCGGGAGTTAAATTTAAAGTCCTTTGACTAAAAAGTAGGTTGAATTTTTTGTTAACAAAATATGAATAACAATCATAAGGCGTTCTTTTGTGTTCGTCATTGAGAAATATGAAATATCCGTTATAACACAAAAAATAATAAGGTTTAAGTGGAGACTTTTTTTTTTTTTTTCGTATAAATTACGGCTTGATAATCACGTCGGTTAGAAGTCGTGTCGGTGATTGGTGAAGAATGCAATTACGTAGCTTCTTTATTTTTTCTTCCTCCTAGTATCGCACTCGGAGGTGGACGATAAACCACAGGGATTCACTCGCTTTTAAAATTACATAAACGTCTTCACGGTTAATAACAGAGTTTAATACGGTTCACATTTCAATTCGGTCGGTAAAAAGAGAGATTTGAGGTTAAATCAACATGGAAATTAATCAACTACCACGGAACGGAAAGAAAGAAAAAAATATTTAAAAAGCCTTATGTTAAGACAAGTAATCTTTCATGAAAGAAAGTTTTTTTTATTATTTAAATAAAATATAAAAATTAATCTTTATTATCAAGAGCGTAATGGGTTGAGGATCGAAGATCCATCTTCCGAGAATTGAGAAAGGCGATTTAAGCCGGTGAGAAGTCTTTGTTAATTTGTGCCTCAATCCCTTTTCTTTTTAAACGATGAAATAGCCAACTTTAAACTACTATCGTCAGTTGAACCAATTTTGAGATTCTTTGTACAAAATATTTAACCTCGAGTTGGGCATGATATTTGGCCAACCTGAAAACCCAAACTGAACAATTTATTTCTGCAAATAAATTCGCTTATAAATAATGCAGGGCAAAGTTATAGTTTTTATCTTTAATATCAAAAACATCTTGGAGAACCGAGTAGAAAAAATGTAACTCTTCGCCCAGCCAAGCAACACGGAACGGGGAAGAATTCCCCAGTGATCTCCCAACTATTATTTTAAAAAATCGTATCAAAATATGGAGTATGTGATACAAATTTCGTAAAGATCTGACTGTAGCATAGCTCTAGCGCGATTCTGCGCTATTTTGCGAATTAAAAAAAAATCCCATTTTCAAAGTTACCAGGAAATGAAGGTTCTGCTAAATTTTAGTGAAAAACGGATGGAAATTGCGGCCTTGAAGCGTCCGGAAAAATGCGACGGACGGCCGGCACCACAAACAACCAAATCGATGATCGGCAAAGATCAGGTTTCGTCCACGGGGGGTGTCACAATAACTTCTCTTTGAGAAGTTAACCCTCTAGAAAGATTTTCCTTTTGCCCCTTTTTTCCCAGATTTTCAGGCGTTTCTCCGTTCCTATTCTGCCTAGAATTATTTCCTCTGATTTTAAGCAAATTTCAGTAACTATTCTCCTTTTTATTAGGTGTACAAAATTAACTCAGCCACAGAGTTTTGAATTTTGTAGATTTTAGCCGAGTTTCATTTTGTAAACCTAGTAGTTCATTTTTTCAAAATTTTGAACATTTAGGCGTTAAAGTCCATCAAAAGTTGACCTTCTCCGTGTAAGAAGGTTATTGAAGTATAACCATTAAGAAGGTTAATTTTTAAAGGCTTGTAAATCGTAAACCGTTACCGATATTGAAAAAATGTACTAAATAAATCTGTTGGAAATTTAATTCTCTTTAATTTTTATTCAATTCATTTTTTCTAGGACGCACTGTTTTCAAGATAAATTTATTTTTAAAAAAAATTATTTTAATAATTTAGAAAAAAATAATTAAGTACAAATTTATAGAGAATTAAATTTCCTACAATTTTTATTTATTAGGAGTACAAAATGAAACTCAGCCACAGGGTAAATTTGAATTTTGTAGATTTTAGCCGAGTTCCATTTTGTGCACCTAATATTTCCCTTTTATTTTAGCCAATTTAGGTAAATTCTTTTTAAAAAATTCACATTTCCGACAACTATCTGAAAAACGCAATTTGAAAATTCAATTTGAAAAAAAAATCAATAAAGATATTAGAAGAGTATTAAAATGACATTTTCTACTTATAAATAACAAGTTATTCATCAAGTCAAGCAATTTTAAATATGTACCTAAAAACGATAAAAAATTTTTACGTTATGTTCACACACGCTATTTTTATCATACCTGAGTTGAGTTATATCCGATGTTTTGTTAACTATAAACTGAGTGGGAAAGAAGCCGGGTCCCTCCTAGTTCTTTCCGTATCTCCCACCATATTCAAAAGGCACATGCACTACGTTTAGACGGTCCGGGGCCGAAAGAATTACCCAAAAAAAATTAAAGTCCCCCCCCCCCCCCTAGAGTGAACCCCGCCGAATTTTCAACCAATAAGTTCACCCTATCACGATTTTTTCCCGCTCGTTCTCTATTCTTGTATTATAAAAAAATTACATAAATAATTTTGTTATTATATTTTTTATGCTGTAACATAAGATTTTTTATACGCCTGCGGAAGACACTTGCTTAATTTTTGAAAGTTCTCAGTTTTTAGTAATATAGGTTCTATAAAAAAAATAAGGTCAGATAAAGTGCTTCGAAGTTGGCAGCATTGATAATTTATATTCCAAAGTACGCCTTCACAAACGGAACTAACTTTCGCGCCTTGATATAACAATTACTCTCTATCAATTAAGTATGTAAAATGTTTTACTCATGTAAAATGTGCCCTTTTTTTATATTGGGACATCGACGTTACGTACGCTATTGCGAATTTCTAGGATCTTAGGTTTTGCTACCATAAAAGATTACCTGACGCTTTGACCCCTTGACCAGAATTCCGTGAGTACGTTTTATGAGTTTACCATTCCTAATTTGGAAATCTAGGAAGGGAATATTAGATGAGAAAGAAAAAAAAGTCTCGACCTACCATTTAAATATTGATTTTCCAAGATTTTGTTTGGTTTTGAGAAATAGCACTTGTTGAAAGAAATAAACTTGCTACCATATAATGTTTCTTTTATGTTTTTTTCTTTTTAAATACTCTTCCTTATTCTATGAAAGCGAAAAACGTTCGTGTAATTTCTTTATTACATGAAATTTTCTTTGTTTTAATATTTTTTTTTTTTTTAATGTAAATTTTTAACTTCCTTAAAGAAGTTATTGTGATACCCTCCACGTCGGGTTCGGGGAAGGGTCTTCCAGACCCCGGAGGGTCAAATCGAATATTGATCTTTACCGATCTCAACTTTGTCTGTGGTTCCGGCCGTCCGGCCGTCGTAGCATTTTTCCGGAACGCATTACGGCCACAGTTTTTAACCGATTTTCACAAAATCTTCTTAGTCGGAGAAGAAGAATGTAACGAGGGCGATTTTTGAATTTCGAAAAAATGGCGGAGATAATATGTCTGTTTGAAATTTAAAAAAAACCGTTAATCCGATTTTTACCAAATTTCATCAATTACTCCTTATATTTTTTAAGAATTTTTGGTGTAAAACAATTGCCACTTTTTAATTATCTTTTTTTTTTTATTAGGGAGAAATTTTAAACTTCTACCCATTACGAGAGGCACATCCGTAGGCCAAAGAGCCCATATTTCTACCTTGGCACTAAGAATTCGAAAAAAAGAACTAGAAAGAGAAAAGAAAAAAAAACCGGAAAATTTTTCGGAAAATAACTTGGCAAATTTTTTGAAAAAAAAAAACTCGGAAAATTTTTCGAAAAAACAAACTTGGAAAATTCTCCTTTATACTTTCCCTCCCTTATACATCCCCTTCCGTTATACTTTCGTTCCCTTATACTTCCCCTCCGTTATACTTCCACCCTCTGTTATACTACCCCTCACTTAAACTTCCCCCTCCCATATACTTCCCCTCACTTATACTTCCCCCTCCCATATACTTCCCACTCCGTTATATTTTAATGCCCTATCGTTTAGGAAGCGAAAAAGCAGAGTTCATTCTTTGAGACGGATTCTTGAAGGGACGTGAAATGTGCCAGAAAATCTGGCGATTCAAAATCTCGTTCATCTTTTTGACCCAAAGAGGTCTGGAAGACCCATATCCAAAAATCATCCTTCGAGGGAATCACAACTTTTTGGTGTTGTCAGAATCAAGGATTCTTATGAAAATGTTCACAAAATGGGGTTGAAATAAAAGGGGGTTACTTGGCCGAATAGCTGTAAAAATACTCAATGTAGTCAATCATAAGAACACTTCTGCCATAAATTAAAAAAAAAAACCTTGTGTGGTTTCGTTAAAAGTGATTATCTTAAAAATCCTTGCACGGTGGTTCTTTTTAATCATTTTTCAAGGCAAAAATTACATTATTTCTCAAATGTCGTGTACCATTTCGTAAAAAAAAAAAAGTGTAAGGACTGACACAAATCGGAAAGTTGACCCAATTAAGAGTATTGTGGAAGGAGGGGGGGGGGGGGGGGCTCTTTCTATGAAATTAGGATGTCACCTGATATTTTTGTTATTTAATGTATAAAAATTCGATTAATAAAAGCGTTTATTGTTATGGAATTATGGTTTTAGTCTATTCTTGTAGCCCTCAAGATCTGGAAAAGACAGGCGGCGACCCAGATACGATTTTTACGTAAGAAAAGGTTTTTCTATTTTATTTAATTTTAAACTTCCTTATAATAACTAAGAAGTAACTCTCCTTTTATCGGGTATCTGCAAGGTACCTATCTCAACTTTAAAAGTGTATACGTGTCGACATAATGCGGTTCGCCATAATGCATTTGATCATAAAATAGCAGAAATCGCGAGTTTCCGTAAACCATAAAAAAATCTGCAACTCAACATAAAGAAAATAGTCTAAAACGTTCACCATAATGCATTTGAATAATAGATCTCACCATAAAGAAGAGATTAAATACTTGTCGTTTCGACATAAAACTGTTTCTGTCGTTTGGGCATAATACATCTCACCATAAACTAGGGACAAAAACTTGACAGTTCACCATAATGCAATTCGCACATCCTCGCGAGAGGAAAAAAATTAACCCCCTTGTGTCGTACAACGAGTGGATTTTCCTGGTTTATGGTGATATGCTATATGTTGAATTGCATTATAGTGAACACTCAAGTTTTAAGGTTTTTGTCGTTTCGCCATAATAGCGTTTTAACGGCGAAAATAGGCTTGCTCTTTCGCTGTCCCTAGTTTATGGTGAGATCTATTATGCCCAAACGACAAAAACAGTTTCATGGTGAAACAACAAGTTTAAAGAGAGGCTTAGGAGCGTTATGGTGTTTTGCACTTTTATTATGTCGCCTTCATTTATTGAAAACGTCGTTTATGAAGAAACGCTATATTGAAATGCATTATGCTCAAAATTTTGGAACTTTTGAATGATTTATGTTCAATTGCATTATGCCGAAGCGCATTATGGTGAACTACAGATTTTTTTATGTAGAAAGGTATATGTTTTTTTTCCGATCAAATTCGATCAAATCTTGCGGAATAAAGACGCACTAAACATTAAAATCATATATGTTTTATGTTCTACTGCACTATGGTGAAATGCGCTACGTTAGGCCGGCCGTAGCATTTTTTCTGAACCCTTCACGGCCGCAATTTTCAACCGCTTTACACTAAATTTTATTATAATTAAGCTTCGTTTAAAATTCGATAAGAGTCGATTAGGTGGTTTGCTCTTTTTGATAGTACACGTCGAGAATCCTTTGATGTAAACTTTCACTTGTGTGACAAGCATACTTTTACGGTTTTTTAAATACATCTTTCTTTTTAATAGATAATTTAAGGATATTGGAAAAAGAGAGGGAGTTCGCTAAATGTCATCCGGAGGATATTTATTTTGTTAATTCTTTTTCCTGGAAACGGTGGAGTGGATTTGATAGAATTGTGTCAATCCGAACCCCCCATCCTCCATCTAATTCCTAACTAAAAAGGCTCGAAAAAAAAAGTTTTCTCGTTTCTTCGACACGCCTCGATCCGTCCCTCGGATAGACGAAATTCGTTCAATTACCGGAGGCAACCTTCCATAAAATCCCTCGTTCTCGTTCTGTTCCGGACTCAAAGAGCCATTATGGTGACATATTATGTTTATAAAATGAACTTATGTATATATATATATATATATATAGTTGTTTTCTTTTAAGTAAAGAAACTTCCATTTCCATCAATCAATATAACCTGAAAAAACTAAGATTTAAATCAAATGTGGGGTGCGTTCTGACTCATCGTCACGCGCTATTTTCTTTTTTACAATCCTTTTAATCCGTTTTGAAAGAACTAGTTTAAAGAGGAAGAAGGTATATCAATGAAAAATGTGGAAAGTGAATGAATGATCATCATTCAAGGCCGTTGACTTTCTATGGAAGCCCCTCACGATTTTACGCTCAAACACGCATTGGTTATGTAAATAAACGCGCGGTGAAAACGCGTATGGTAAAGCACAAATTATTATACAACTTAAAGTTTTTTCGTCTCCAATTCTAGCATGAATTATTAGGTGTACAAATAAAACTCAGCCACAGGGTAAATTTGAATTTTGTAGATTTTAGCCGAGTTTCAGTACACCTGTAGTTCATTTTTTCAAAATTTTAAACATTTTAGGCGTTAAAGTCCATCAAAAGTTGACCTTCTACATGTAAGAAGGTTATTGAAGTATAACCATTAAGAAGGTTAATTTTTAAAGGCTTGTAAATCGTAAACCGTTACAGATATTGAAAAAATGCACTAAATAAAATCTGTTGGAAATTTAATTCTCTTTAATTTTTATTCTATTCATTTTTTCTCTAGGACGCACTGTTTTCAAGATAAATTTATTTAAAAAAAATTATTTTCCGAAAATGGTGCATCCTAGAAAAAAATAATTAAGCACAAATTTACAGAGAATTAAATTTCCTACAATTTTTATTTATTAGGTGTAGAAAATGAAACTCAGCCACAGGGTAAATTTGAATTTTGTGGATTTTAGCCGTTTTTCATTTGTACACCTAATATTAAGCTGATTAGCAGATAGCGACCTACAACCGGCATAGGGTCGTTATTTAATTTTTGTTGTTATTTTTATCTCGAATTGCCACAGTACGCATTCACCAAAAGGGGAACGGGCCCAGGCGAAGGCTATCGCCATTTTGGCCCGACGCCCTTGACAACTCAAAGGAGAGGCCCTATAAACAGATCCACGGATTATTATTTAAAATTTTACTTCCAAACGAAAATCCCTCCACACATCGTGAGATATCCGTGTCACATTCATTTCTTCCTCCATTATTGGTTTTGATTTAATGAGTGTAACGTGTCGACATAGTGCGGTTCGCCATCATGCATTTGACCATAAAATAGCAGAAATCGCGAGGTAACGTTCACCATAACTGCAACTCAACATAAAGAACATAGTCGAAAACGTCCACCATAATGCATTTGAATATCGTCGCGTCAACCTCAGCCACAAATGATTCCCGTATGTTACTTCTAGTCTTATTTTCACTCCAAGTAAGTTGGTGTTGTCAGTGCTGCAAACAAAGTTCAAGCTGGCGCAGGACGTGGATTTCCTCCTGCTTATAACGTTCGACCTCCTGGTCAAAGGTGGCCGATGATGCCACCTCAAGGTCCTAGACATAATGCTCCTTCTGCTTTGATCGAACAGTTAACAAGACCGCCTACTTCAGTCCCTCCTCCATTTAACAGTGAGTATTTTAATAAACATAATTTTAATTTAATTTATTTGAACAATAGATGCTTCTGGAATGAATCAAACTATGAGCCAAAGTCCTATGACTCCTCAGCAAGTTCAGCAGCCTTTATTAGATCTAACATTTTATTTTTTTTATTATCAATTTTGAGTTTGGCATTGTTTGTGATGGTAAATTTTGTGGTGAATCGAATTCCGTTGGTAGTTTAACCCTATTACCAACAGAAAACACGTAGTTTACGATTTAGCCAACAGGTGATGCATTGATTCCAATGAGAAATTAATCAGTATTTTCACTCTTCTGAAAACCTAGGAAAATGAGATAGAAGGTGTTAGATCTAACATGACGATATAATACATCGTACATAAAGAAGAGATTAAACACTTGTCGTTACGACATGAAATTTTTGTCGTTTCGCCATAAAACTGTTTGTGTCGATCGGGTTAATACATCTCACCATAAACTAGGGACAGCCAAAGAGCAAGCATATTTTCGCCGTTTAAAACGCGATTATGGCGAAACGACAAAAACGTTAAAACTTGACAGTTCACCATAATGCTATAATCGCGTTTTAAACGGCGAAAGTAGCCTTGCTCGTCCCTTGTTATGGTGAGATGTATTTTGCCCAAACGACAGAAACAGTTTAATGGTGAAACAACAAGTTTAAAGTGAGGCTTTTATGGTGACTTGCACTTTTTTATGTCTGTTTTTATGCATTTAAAAAGTCGTTTATGGCAAAACGCTTTATATTGAAATGCATTATGCTCTTTTGAACTTTTGAGAGCTTTATGTTCAATTGCATTATGCAGAAGCGCATTGTGGTGAACAACAGATTTTTCATATCGAAATGCAGATTTTTATGTTCAACGTTTTAGGGTGAATTACGTTGTGTTGAACGGTGTTCTCCCTTCGATTTAAATATTAAATAAATGGTTTTACAGCAAAATCTTTAATTTTATCTCAACAAAGATGAAAATATTCAAAAAAATAGTTTCCTCATGTCAGCCGGGTTGGGTGGTCGATTTTTCAAGTAGTTTTCTATACCCTTTTGCGATTTGACTTTCTCGCGCAATTCGTTTAATTTCGAATACTGAGGAATCAAATCTGATCCTAGCAATTGGCTAAAGTAATCTGCGAAAGAAACAAAAATTATATCCGCCCAAGTCATCTAAAAAAAATAAAAATAAACAGATGGTGCGATCTACTAGCGATAAATGTGAACTAAGCTCACCTTTCCGGCGACCATAAATCCCCCGTTTTCGCTCACATGCGATTCGAATTTTGACAGATCCGTCGGCACGACGTTTTTCTTCAATTCATCCAACTTGGCCTCTCTTTCCAAACTGTCTGGAGTGTAATAAACCTTAACGATTTCTAAAAATTATTTTTGAAAATAAAAAGCAACTTTATATTTTAAAAAAAGAAACGAACTTGTTCTTAAATCGTCGAGTAAGTCGACCATCATGTCGCAAAATGTGGCCTCGATATCGTTCGAACCGCAAAGATTCATCTTTTTAGCCAAATATCTGCAAATGGTTTTCGACTGCGATAACTCGAGACCATCGATTTCCAATTTTGGGAGTTGATTCCATCGCAGTCCTAAACGGTAGAAAATAATTTTTTTAATATAAATAATTTAAAAAAAAACCTTTTTTCATTTCAGGCCATTTTTCTTTGGAAACTCGAACGTCTTCGAATTTAATATTTCCATAGGACAGCATGAGCCTCACTGGTTCACCGAGCCCAGTCATTTCGAAATAATACAATTTCACCGCCATCTCGCTAGAAAAAGCAGAAGAAGAAGAAAATTAAAACCATTTGATTAGATTGCGTTCCGTAAGCAGCCTTTTTTTTCCGCCGGCTTTTAGCAAGTGAGGATCGAGAAGGAAGTGTCGATAAACCCACCCACAATTTTCTTCAATTGCTTCAAAGGGAGTCCGCTTTTACAAACTTTGCATTTCATTTATCAGTAAGGGTTCTTTCAATTTCAATCATTTCAATTCAATTCAATTCAACTTTTATTTAAAAAATGAAACACTAAGGAAAATAAAACTAAAAAAAATATTTTCAGAAGAGGAAGAAATAGAGTTGACGCGGGGAACAGGAGCGAGACTACTGGGAGACGACCTCAGATGTCTGAGAACTTAATCACCAACCCACGCATGTGTAAATTATAAAAAAAAAAGTTTAGGTATTTAAAATGTTGTAAATACCAAACTTTTTTCTTCCATTTAGCATTTACCATTTCTAATAAATTTTAAATTAAAAGCTTTTCTTTATTTTCTATAGATGAGCTATTTTTATTAAATTTTTAATTAAATTTCCTTTTTATTATTGTATTCCAGGTAATTGAATGGTATAAAAAAAATTAAATTATATAAGTACTTTAAAAATACCTCTTTTAATTCAAATCGATTCTTCCAGTGCCTGTGAGGAGGTTGAGTAGCATGAAATTTTTAATTTTCAAGGCTTTTTATGATTCAGAACTTCATAAGCCTTCAAGGATATTTGGTGGGGAGGAATAGTGGAGGGGTAAATGATTCCCTTGGGGATATGTTTCTGGCAAACTAATAAACATTCATTATCGTTAGTTTGACAATAATTTTTCAGTCGTCAGTCGTTTTTCATGAGTTTCAGCTTGTTTATGAGACGTTTAAGTTCCTCAATGGGAAGTTATTGTAATAACCACGAAGCCCGATTTTTTGGAGAGGGTCTTCTACACTAGGTGTAGAAGTTAACGTCCTCTCCGGGTCACTTTACCGCCAAAATTTTTTCCAAATTTTTACAGAATTATCCTGTTGTTGTTTTATGTATTAGGTGTACAAAATGAAACTCAGCCACAGGGTAAATTTGAATTTTGTAGATTTTAGCCGAGTTTCATTTTGTACACCTAGTAGTTCATTTTTTCAAAATTTTAAACATTTTAGGCGTTAAAGTCCATCAAAAGTTGACCTTCTCCATGTAAGGTTATTGAAGTATAACCATTAAGAAGGTTAATTTTTAAAGGCTTGTAAATCGTAAACCGTTACAGATATTGAAAAAATGAACTAAATAAAATCTGTTGGAAATTTAGTTCTCTTTAATTTTTATTCTATTCATTTTTTCTAAGACGCACTGTTTTCAAGATAAATTTATTTAAAAAAACAATTATTTTCCGAAAATGGTGCATCCTAGAAAAAAATAAATAAGTACTAATTTATAGAGAATTAAATTTCCTACATGCTTTATTTATTAGGTGTACAAAATGAAACTCAGCCACAGGGTAAATTTGAATTTTGTAGATTTTAGCCGAGTTTCATTCTGTACACCTAATACATATCTTATTTTAATAATTTTATTCATTCATTTTACTCCCCCCCCCCCCCCCAGTTTCGTAAAAATGGCGTGAACTGCTATACAATAAAGACAACAAAAGTTCGTAAAAATGGCTGAAGGATTTGGCAGTGCCAGATCTTCACAAAATTTTTACCAAATCGTCGCGTTAGTTCTAACACCTGCTATCTCATTTTTCTTAGGTTTTCAGGAGAGTAAAAATACTGATTAATTTCTCATTGGAATCAATGCATCACCTGTTGGCTAAATCGTGAACTACGTGTTTTCTATTGGTAATAGGGCTGAACTACCAACCGAATTCGATTCACCACAAAATTTACTATCAGAAAAAAAAGTTAATTAGATAGCAAATTAGTGTTAGATCTAAAGCGACGAAATACTCCTTTATATTGTATTGTAAGGTATTAATAGAACAAAAAATGCATTAGCTTTGTTCCAACCGCATTTTGAAACTGATTTCAAACTCCAGGAGCAAGAGAAAAAGGATTTGCACATCAAATTTGACGAAAAATGAATTAAACGACGTCAAAAATGACGTCCAAATCCTTCTGCGCATGCTCCAAGAGTTTCAAACCAGTTTCAAACTGCGGTTGAAAGAAAGCTTTTAATAGAATAAAAATAATTGGGGATTTTTTTTTTCTTTTTAAAGCTTTTTAAACGCCAAAATTTCATTTTCGAAATTTGAAAAGGATAATTATTTCTTTATCAGTGTGTCCTGGCGAAGGCTTATTTCTTATTTAATAAAATTACAATAATTTAGCAAATAATTTATTTTATTCCTATTTATTGTACTCTCTTCCTCAAAAGTTGTATTTTAAGGAAAATAATTTAGCGTGTATGCATGGTTGATTTCTCCATTTCATACTATATGTTAACCAATTGCAAATTAACGTAAAAAATACAAATTCTGTCAGAAAAAACATCGAGAGTTCATCCAGGTATAGAAGAGGAGTGATTAAAATGGGATTTCTGGCTTAATTAGATTCCTGTCACTGGAATGATATACACCGCGTGTATGAAAGCCATACGAGAGGGGCTGCCATTTTGATTTCAGAATAAATACGGACGTCTAGTCGGCAAATAATATCAAAATTTGATTTTCAGTTAATATTCTCGCTGATTATAAAGATTATCTACTCATAACATAATCTCCTTGTTTCCCCTTTCGTCAGAAACACGTTTCTGACACCCCGTACACCACCCGCCCCGAAAATCCGTGAAAAAGAATATTACGTGTTTGAAAATATTAGGTGTACAAAATGAAACTCGGCTAAAATCTACAAAATTCAAAATAAAAAGTTTCTCCTGTGGCTGAGTTTCATTTTGTACCTAATAAATAAAATAGTAGGAAATTTAATTCTCTATAAATTTGTTCTTAATTATTTTTTTCTAAGATGCACCATTTTCGGAAAATAATTTTTTTTAAAATAAATTTATCTTGAAAACAGTGCGTCCTAGAGAAAAAATGAATAGAATAAAAATTAAAGAGAATTAAATTTCCAACAGATTTTATTTAGTGCATTTTTTTCAATATCTGTAACGGCTTACGATTTACAAGCCTTTAAAAATTAACCTTCGAAATGGTTACACTTCAATAACCTTCTTACACGGAGAAGGTCAACTTTGATGGACTTTAACGCCTAAAATGTTTAAAATTTTGAAAAAATGAACTACTAGGTGTACAAAATGAAACTCGGCTAAAATCTACAAAATTCAAATTTACCCTGTGGCTGAGTTTCAATTTGTACACCTAATACATTAGAGGAGTAGAGAAACAATAAACAGGAATATTACACGACCGGTTTCAGCTCATCTGGTGAAATTTATCCGTTTATTGCTCACTCAAATCTTTTTGCGAACACTTTTTCTCCTTCATTGGAAAATCATGCTTGATTGCTATAGTATAGTGCAGGAGAGCGACAACAGGGAAAACCGGGCCAAATGCATAAAATCATCGAGTGAAGTTTCGATATACAAATTTTTTATGGCTGAAAAAGTCGATTTTCTCGAAATTTAGAAATCCTAGTTTTTCCTCTGAACTCTTCAATAATCAAGGTAGAAATTTAACATAGAGTACGGCTGTAACGAATCAAATAAATTTTAAATGGGAAAATCTCCTCCATTTGGCAAATATAAAGAAGAGATTTAACACTTGTCGTTTCGACATAAAATTAGTCATTTCAACATAACGCAGGTGAACATAAAGAAAACTTTCATTTTAAAGAACTTGTTGTTTCGCCATAAAACTGTTTCTGTCGTTTGGGCATAATACTCACCATAAACGTATGTCAAAACGACAAAGACAAACTTGACCGTACACCATAATACAATACGCACATCCTCGCGAGAGGAAAAAAATTAACCCCTTTGTGTCATAAAACGAGCTGATCCCATTGGCTGCCTGCTTAATTTTCCTAGTTTATGGTGAGATGCTTTATGTTGAATTGCATTATCGTTCACTTTCAAGTTTTAAGGTTTTTGTCGTTTCGCCATAATCGCGTTTTAAACCGCGAAATAGGCTTGCTCTTTGACTGTCCCTAGTTTATGGCGAGATGTGTTATGCCCAAACGACAGAAACAGTTTTATGGCGAAATAACAAGTTTAAAGAGAAGTTTTTTTGGTGAGAAGCGTGTGCAATTTTTTTATGTCGACTTGTCTTTATACAAAAAGTTGTATAAAGAAGTTGTTTTTGAACTTTTGAGGGGTTTATGTTCAATTGCATTATGCCGAAACGAATTTTGTTAATTTATTCGTACTGATTTTTTTATTTCGAAATGCAGATTTTCTATGTTCAACTGCCTTAGGGTGAATTCGTCATTTTGAACGGTGTTCTCCCTAAATCAATATGTTCTCTGCGTGAATTTTAAAGGAGTGAAGTATTGTTCTGTTTTGTAATTCGTTCTTTTAGTTTAATTGCGAGACTTATTTAAAGACGCTGAATATTTTCTTCGTTAAATAAGAAACCATTTTTCATGAAAACGACACTTTCAATTATGCGTCGCTCTTAAAAAAGTCGTAATTTATTTATTGTTATAAAATATGAAGAATGAGGAAGATGTTTCGGTCTTTTCCGGGCGGGTGATCGCTCGGTGAGATGATCCTCGGGGGCTGTGCGGGGATGGTGGTAGTTTTCGCTTGAGCGAAGGGGCTACGAAAATCCCCGGCCGACATCACTTCTCGTTCGGTGTCGCTCTCGGGTAGTTTACCTCCGAACTAAACGCTCGGCTGCCCTGCGCGTTCCTCTGCGCAGTCAACCCTTGGACCGTCTAATGTGGGACATAATCCTCCGGTCCGTTTCGTGTCGAGTCGTGGGTTCTTAACTATATCCCATGTTTATTGTGTAAAAGTTCAAAATTTTTCGATTTCAAAAAACGTGAAGGTGGAAATGTCGTCCAACAATCAGCAAAAACTTTCGACGACCGCCCGCGCCATACAAAGTGAGTTTTACTCCCAATTTTCAAACATTTCATTAAAAAAAACACTTTTATTATCTCCCCCCCATCCCCCTTCTAATCTTTTCTATTTTTACTACTCGATTTTTTTCATCCTATTTCACGCTTAGTATCAAAGCAGAATTATTATTTAAAAGAGAAAGTCCCACCGGATTGATTTTCGGGGTCGCCATTGCCTCCTGGGGCCTTATTGATTCCACCTTTTACACTTTAAAAGGCGGACTTTTGCCCAAAATGGATTTACTTTTTTCTTTATTATTCATCCCGTTTAATTTCTAATATTCCTTTTACCATTTATCTTCTCCTTCGCCCAAAAACCGGCCACTTTTTCTCTAACCTTCTGAGTTAACCTACCACATTTTATAGAAAAAAAATGTATAAAATAAAACTTTCTGAAAAAATACTTTAAAATGGAAGAAAGATTTGATATTATAAAAAAGTTTCAAAGAAAGAACCGTACTTACGTCGAATATTTTGCCTTTTATGGCCTCAGGGAGTTTTTATCAGATAAAAACTAATGTCTTATCAATTTTTGATAATGCATTATTTTTATTTCGTAACTATTTTTTTGTATTCTTTCATAAATAAATTATCTGTAAAATCTTGACGCCAAAATTTTGAGCTCTAAATGATAACTCGGTGAAAAAAAATCCGCTCAATATTAATGATGGAAATAAACTGAACGAAAAACTTCAACTATTATATTTATATTGAAAAATTAAGTAAGGAGAAATGAGTAGAAAAAAAATTAGGGCACCCTGTGGGATTCGAACCTAAGACCTTTGGTTACATGCCCAACACTACTTTTCCACTTTTTTCTTCTCCAATCTTCACAGTTTATTATGTAAAATCGAAAGTGAACTCTGACCTATAAATTAACGTTTAAAAATTAACCATATTATGGATTACCCCTGGGCAATGTTAAAATTATAATTGGTGATCCTTTTTATTGACTTTTCTGTCATGCCGTACGAAACAGCTCTGGTTAAAAAAAAGTACTGGTTTGAAGAGCTGAGGGGGAAGTATATAGGAGTGGTAGTATAACGGAGGGGACGTAAAACAGAGAGGGAAGTATAGCAGAGGGGGAAGTATAACAGAGAAGGAAGTATAAGGGAACGATAGTATAACGAAGGGAGGGAAAGTATAAAGAGGGAAGTATAAAGGAGGGAAAGAATAAGGGAGGGGAAGTTTTTTACGAATTTTTTTTGTTTTTAATTTTTAAGTTTTTTTTTTTCGAAAGTGTCAAGGTAGAAATAATGGGCTCTTTGGCCTAGGGATGTGCCTCTCGTAATGGGTAGAAGTCTGAAATTTCTCCCTACTAAAAAAACATTTTATGGTCTAATGGATTATGGCGAACCGCATTATGTCGATACGTATACACTCTTATTTGCAGCCGAGGTTATCTCATGAGATGGTCTTTTCGTGTTTTGTTTCCTCCCACTTCCGAGTTTTTTCAGTTTCACCATGATAGTTAAAATTCTTTCAGACCGATTAGTTTTCTTTACCGTTGATGAGGTTGTCTGTGGTGCCGGCCGTCCGTCGCTTTTTCCGGAACATTTCACGGCCATAGTCATAATGTGGCTTTAAGCTTTGAAAATATGAAGAATTGAATTACCTTTTACTTTGAATAGTCGGGTGAGAGGGGGAGTAACCCGATCTTCTGGGGTAAAGTCTATTTTACACACACGTCTTAACTTCATATCGTATGTCTACATCAAGTATAATTAAAATCAAATGAAGGCAATTTTCATTTCTTTAATTTTAGTATAAATAGTGTAAGATATTGTATGGTTTTTAGTTTCATCCACTTTTTTGGTTTTCCTTCCACTTCTCATTTCTCAAGTTTGGACGCCAATTTTCAATTTGAAAAATGATTTGAAATCTTAATCTTTTTGACATCTCTCGGAGAATGTTTACATTTTTTAAAATATTATTTTTTTTTTAATTTTCCAGAAAAAACGCTGAAAAAAGGCCAAATTGCAAATTTTATTTTTCCATAATACATATGAACAAATAAATTTTCATAATTATAATAGGACATTGAAAGCGCTAGGAGGGCCCTAATTTTCGGCGTATTGAATTACTCATCAAGTCCTTAAAGTAAATCCGTACAAAAAGAGCGAAAAATAGTAATTTTGACTCAAAATTGAAATGAGCAAAATGGTGAATTGGACCAAAAGATGAATCAGTGAGGTGGTCAATTCGAGCAAATAGTGAATGAGCGAATTAGTAAATTCGACCCACTGCTCACAGAATCAACCTAACACTCAAAATCGTTGTTTCCGAATTAGAAAATACAATTAGGAACCCGCCTATTACGTCTTGGCCCTCCATCACCCATCGTTTTCATTGTGCCGCTTTGATTCAGGGAACTGAAGCAAAGATCTCATCTTCACAGTTTTTTGGTAGTTGCGGTGTTATAAGTTTCAATTAAAATCAATGCTAAGGCTTTGTTGTTGAGTTATTTATTGATAGAAAGATATATGTATATTTTTTTAAATGTGTAAAGGTTAATTTACGGTTATGGTAAAATAAAAGTAATTGTCTATGAAAAGTGAAGATTTGGCCGTAAGTCTAGCCGGGTGAGAATGGCTGAAGGTAGGGAGGGTTGGAGGCCAATCAAGAAATACATACACTTATGAAAGTGCAGGCGGAAAATGGATTAAGCTAAGGTGCAAAGTTGGTTTTGATTTCTTCCTCTGAGAGTGTGCCTTCATGATCGCGATTTGGATATTTTGTGACCTCTCCCTCCATGTGTTTGTATTGTGCCTGGAAGACTTCATCGACGAACTAATGGGGTTCTTGCCCAAGGAATGTCCCTCTCGCAAAGGGTGGAAGTATAAAATTTCTCCCTAAAAAAATATTTTTTTACACCAAAATTTCGTGAAAAATATAATGAGCATTTTGTGAAAATCGCACTAACGGCCGCAGCAAATTTTTTCTAAAATCAAACAGACCGCACCGCCATTTTTTCGAAAGTCAAAAATCGCCCTCGTTTCTTTCTTGTTCACCGACTAAGGAAGATTAAATGAAAATTTGGTTAAATTCGGTTCAAAACTGTGGCTGTGAAGTGTTCTGGAAAAATGCTACGGGCGGCCGGAAACACAGACAAAGTTGAGATCGGTCTAGATCCATAGTCGATTTGACTCTACGGAAACCGACATGGAGGGTAAAACAATAACTGTTAAAACTGGTAAAACAATAAAGAAGTTGTATTAGGTCTACAAAATGAAACTCGACTAAAATATACAAAATTCAAATTTACCCTGTGGCTGAGTTTCATTTTGTACACCTAATAAATAAAATTGTAGGAAATTTATTTTCTATAAATTTGTACTTAATTATTTTTTTCTAGGATGCACCATTTTCGGAAATATTTTTTTTTTGAAATTTTATCTTGAAAACAGTGCGTCCTAGAGAAAAAATGAATAGAATAAAAATTAAAGAGAATTGAATTTCCAACTGATTTTATTTAGTGCATTTTTTCAATATCTGTAACGGTTTACGATTTACAAGCCTTTAAAAATTAACCTTCTTAATGGTTATACTTCAATAACCTTCTTACACGGAGAAGGTCAACTTTGATGGACTTCAACGCCTAAAATGTTCAAAATTTTGAAAAAATGAACTACATACTAGGTGTAAATGAAACTCGGCAAAAATCTACAAAATTCAAAACCCTGGGGCTGAGTTTCATTTTGTACACCTAATTACCCTCCATGTCGGTTTTTGGGAAAGGCTCTTGCAGACCACGTAGGGTCGATTAGGGATCTATACCGATCTTTTTAAATTTTGATGAGACACGCCAAAGAAGGCTATTATAGTGATGTTCTCTCCTTTTCAAAATGTCAAAAGGATCAGCGCGATCCCCACTTAATTAAGCGTTAATAGAGGGGGATGCCCCGCAACGAATATGCCGAGTCGGGCTCGTTAGGAAATCGGACATGCTCGAATCACCTTGACTATTCATAGGAGGTCTCGACCCCCGCTCGCTCGCCCCCTTTTTCCGAGCGGATAACCGGGTGGGGTTCACTCTCGTTAATCCTGATTACACCGATATCGGTTTGTTTCACCAATTTAAATCATACGCTTCATTTAAGAAAAGGCATTTTATTTTTATGAACTATTTTGAAAGACGTGTTGCTCTCCGCCACTCCAATTAACGCACTCATTAGTGAAGTTAATAAATCAAGCGTCTTAATTGCTGCCTTGTGAAATATAGAAGGCAAACAGATCAATTTAAATTTTTGATATTATAACAGATCAAAGAAACCGTCGGAGATAAAAGTAGACTCATTTTTCACTTCTGAATATGGTTAAAACATGATCGAAATCGTTTAGAAAGTTCTTTCGGTTGCTTCTAACCTTTTAAACCGCAAAATAATGGCGCTATTTTTAAATAATCATTTCGTGCTAAAATGGACCGTTTTAATTGATCATCGACGATCACTCAGAGCCGCAGCAGTAGTTCGGAGCCAAAATTCCCTTCACCACCAATCCGAAGGCAACAAGCCCCCGAATTTCGGTCTTAACTCCGATTTGTCCGAAAAAATTCCAGAAATGCCTCTTTATGTAGAACTGACATTGATTTCAGATCAAAAAACCAAAGTTTTCGAGAAAACGGTTTTATCCTTTTTTTTTTTTTTTTTTTTTCTTTTATTTTATTTTATTTTATTTTATTTATTTTTTAATGAAAACCTAAATATCTCGTGAACTAATGATCCCACAGAGCTAATTGTTTTGTAAATCTTTTAGGATCTAAAGACGCATCTTTGAGACTTTTTTTTGAAATTTTTGCCAAACTTTGAAGTGTGAAAAATTAATTTTTATAACTTTTCATAATGTTTTCAGATTTTTTCAAGGTGGTAGAACAATATTTAAATTTTTTTCTGAATTTCAAGCTGTTTTTCGTAATAAAAAAGTGAGTGGTGGGTGAAGTTAAAAATTAATGTTATTATTAAAAAATAAAATATGATAATGAATAAATAAAAAAATTGTAAGAATAAGGGAAGTTCGATACTCTACTGATATCCTGAGGTGTGATGTTTCATAATTTATGACACACTTCCCTTATAATTTATGACACACTTCCCTTATTCTTCCAATTTTTTATTATTATTTTTTTAAATAATAAGATTTATTTTTAACTTCACCACTCATTTGTTTATTGCGAAAAAAAAAAAATTCTGACCTCTCAAAAGTTATAAAAATTAATTTTTCACACTTATAAGTTAGGGGAAAAATTCTTAAAGTTAAGCTGCGCCTTTGGATGCTAAATAATTGACAAAAAATGAGCTCTGTGAGATCATTAGTTCTCGAGATTTTGAGGTTTTTCAAAAAAAAAAAAAACCCGTTGAAAACCATTCGGCGTTTTGACCTGAAATTTATGTCAGTTCTTATTCACATAGAGCATCTTCTGGAATTTTTTCGGCCAAATCGGATTGGTCATTTATTAGATCTCATTAATTTTTAAAAATGTCTAGTTTGCGTTTTCATCTTCTGATTTGCGGATCGAATGCTTCAGCTGTCGGAAAAATAACGGTGAAGCGAGACGGAAAAATCTTTCATTCCTTGTCGATCGAAGGGAATAACTTGCGCGAAAACGGTTTGGGGAGAGGCGTCTAGGGAACCCCGTGATAAGGGGAGGAAAAGTGTTGGGTAATTTCCTTTCGGAATAAATCCAATATCAATTTATAACTTGAAAACAAATTGAAAAATTATATTGGCGACGGAATAATTTTTAATTTACGTTATTTAGATGGTTAAAAAGCAATGTTCTCATTCAAGAAATTTTATTCAAATTGTACCCTTTAACCATGTCTGTAAGTCGGGAGCGGAATTGTAATTTATCTCTCTCTCTCTCTAATGTAGGGCAATTTATAGTTCCTGAGGGTGTGTGTTCGTTCCTAATGCTACTCTTTAATCATAACCTCCCTTAAGCCCTTGTAATCCCTTTGAAGTTCTATATTCAATATTCCAAACATTAGAGTTCTAAAAAATAAGGCCCTGCGGTAGCAGTAGGTAGTTTTATTTTCTTTCGTAGAACGAAAATGCACAAATCTGATTATTCCAGTAAAATTCAAATCCCTTTTTAAAAATGATAAAATGTCCTGATTTTCCCGGTCAAATTAATATAATGTAACGTCACAAGCAAATCAAATCTTTGCATCCAGCTGTTCCAAATCTACTTCCAATTCTTCTTTGCTATACGCGCATCGAAGATGTCCAAGTTGAATCTTGATTGGAAGATCAATGTACAAGATATTGTGGACTTTGTAACATAGGCCCGAAACAAAGTACCAGAATCCCTTAGCCGATTTCAGTCGTTAACTCCGAGCTATTGAGGAAAAAGTGCTTAGTACGAAATAAACTTAAAAATACAGCTGTCATTATGCTTATGAATGAATTTGGGTCCTGAGGGGCGTGAAAAGAAAAAAAGAATTTTTGATTCTGCGACTACTGCGCCCATTACAATAGTTTGATTTCGAAGGAAGGAAAGAGTGTATACATTTCGACATAATGCATTTGACCATAAAATAGCAGAAATCGCGAGTTACCGTTCACCATAAAAAAAAATCTGCAATTTAACATAAAGAAAAAAGTCGAAAACGTTCACCATAATGCGTTTGAACATACATCTCACCATAATGAAGAGATTTAATACTTGTCGTTTTGACATAAAATTTGTCGTTTCAACATAACGCAGTTGAACATAAAGGAAACTTTAATTTTAAAGAACTTGTCGTTTCGCCATCAAACTGTTTCTGTCGTTTGGGCATAATCGCGTTTTAAACATCGAAAATAAGCTGCTCTTTGACTGTCCCTAGTTTATGGTGTGATGTATTATGCCCAAACGACAGAACAGTTTTTTTTTATTACGTCTTTTATTACGTTTTTATTACGTCGACTTGCATGTATTGAAAAAGTCGTTTATGGCGAAACGCTTATGTTGTAATGCATTATGCTCAAAATTTTTGTCTTTGAGAGCTTTATGTTCAATTGCATTATGCCGAAACGCATTTTGGTTAACCACAGATTTTTATGTCGAAATGCAGATTGTTTATGATCAACTACTTTAGAGTGAAATGCGTTATGTTGAACGGTGTTCTCCAGGAAAGATATACCTAAAATCGTACGTTTTTGAGAAAGCGAGAAACCTACTTATCGCAGGAGTTTTTCTGTTAGCCCAACCTTCGCAGATTTATTCTTTGATGACCGAATATCATATTTGAACAACAAATCCTGGTTCCTATCTACACTTCATTAAGCACAATGTACAGAAGAGAATTACGATCTTTTAAGTCTTTTTTATGTTAAATGATTAGATATATACCATGAAGAATGAAAAGAAAAAATTTTTGTTGGTACATTTTTCAATTTATTAATGTTAACTGAGAAAGCAGCAATTGTGGAAGAAAGAGAGAAGAGTGGTAGAGAGCGAGGTAGGCCTTTGTAGAACGGGGTCACAGATATATCGATCTAATGTTGGAGGAAGGGTTGTCCCCTCCCCTCGACCGCCTTCCAAGTTCCAACTACCCACTTTTACCCCCGTCGGACCCGACGAAAGGATACAATTCATAAGCTTCATTTTTTTTAAGACGCATAATAAAGCGAATTAAATTCCGGTTTGAAGAGCTTCCAACGATAACTTCCTCAAGGATACAGGAGGAGGAAGTATTAAGTAGGAGAACTAAATTTTTGTAAAGTTGTGAAATAAATTTGGTGGGTATCGCAGTAAGTCTTGAGGAAGTTAGAAATTTAGGTATTTTTGTTGTTCGTTTTCTGTTTTTTGAAAAAAAATAAAAATTAAGTACCTAATAAATCGCCATTTTATTTTCCGTTAAAAAAATTCTTGAGGAAGTTAAAAAAAAAAAAAAAAAAAATTATTTTGAAATTTTATATCAAGGTAGAAATTCAGTACGGTTAGCCAAAGAGAGGCCGCCCTCGAGCCGGCGAAGTGACTCACATTTCTGCCTAGAAAAATTATTAAGTAAAAAAAATTTGGAAAATTAAAATTTTAAAAACATGGAAAATTTTTAAATAATTCAAGGAATGTTTAGTGAAAATTTGGTGAAGATCGGACCAACAGTACGCCCACAGCGCTCATTTTAAATCTTTGAACAGTCATATCTCCGCCATTTTGAAAAATTTCGAAAAAAGCTCTCGTCATTTTCAAGATTTCTGTGAAAGGAAGCTTGTGTATAAATTTGGTGAAGATCGGATGAAAATGCGGCCGTGAAGTGTTCCGGAAAAAGTGGCGACGGACGGCCGGACGGCCGGACGGCCGGCACCACAGACAAAGTCAGGATCGGCAAAGATCACTTATCAGATTTATCCTACGGGGTCTGGAAGACCCTTTTCTAGTAACAGGGGGTCGGAGGGTATCACAGTAACTTCTTGAGGAAGTTAAAAGAAAAGAGAATTATATTTTTGGTACAATGATTCTCTGTTACAACCAGATCTGTTAATTTGTTGATGGACGTGGAGGATTAGATCGCGCTTCTCACCTTTCTCAAATGCCCAAACGCCCGCCCGACTTTAATTTCTCATTTACTTTTTGCGTTTGAGGGTTTCCATTTCCCGGTAGAAAAACCGAAAAAAAAAGCCAATAGTTTTTTTTTAAATGGAAACAAATTTATTTTCAAAATTAAAATCGAATCTTTTGAATGCGGGGTAGGGAAGCAATTCCCACCTTATCCATAAATTTTAATAATAAAACATACAAGAATTATGTAACGCAAGAAATACAATATTATGTATTTCTAAATTGCCTCTAATGCTGCCCGGGCCATACGGAACGGGCGTGAGCTGCCGAAATTGTAACGAAAACTTTAATTATAAATCGGATGAAAATTGCGGCCTGAATTGTTCGACCAAAATAAATATTAGGTGTACAAAATGAACTCAGCCACAGGGTAAATTTGAATTTTGTAGATTTTAGCCGAGTTTCATTTTGTACACCTAGTAGTTCATTTTTTTCAAAATTTTAAACATTTTAGGCGTTAAAATCCATCAAAAGTTGACCTTCTCCGTGTAAGAAGGTTATTGAAGTATAACCATTAAGAAGGTTAATTTTAAAGGCTTGTAATACGTAAACTGTTACAGATATTGAAAAATGCACGAAAAAAAATCTGTTGGAAATTTAATTCTCTTTAATTTTTATTCTATTCATTTTTTTTCTCTAGGACGCACTGTTTTCAAGATAAATTTATTTTTAAAAAATTTATTTTCCGAAAATGGTGCATCCTAGAAAAAAATAATTAAGTACAAATTTATAGAGAATTAAATTTCCTACAATTTTTATTTATTAGGTATACAAAATGAAACTCAGCCACAGGTAAATTTGAATTTTGTAGATTTTAGCCGAGTTTCATTTGTACACCTAATATTTCGGCCGAAATAATATTTGATTCATTCAGCTGAATTCTTTATTCCAACTAAACTGATTTAGTTATATCGTATGGTAGCGAAACCGCTGCACTGCCAGCTTGTTTCTTCTAGTTCATGGCGAGAGGCTTTATGTTGAATTGCATTATGGTGAACTGTCAAGTTTTTAGGTTTTTTTCTTCGCCCTAAACGGCGAAAGTAGTAGTAGCTCTTTCGCAGTGACAGAAACAGTTTTATGGCGAAGTTTAAAGATAGGCTTCTATGGTGAGAGAAGATAGAATTTTATGGTGACTTCCACTTTTTTTTATGTCGACTTGCATTCATTAAAAAGTCGTTTATGGCGAAAGGCGTTATGTTGAAATGCATTATGCTAAAAATTTTTTAACTTTTGCGAGCTTCATGTTCATTGCATTATGCCGAATAGCACTATGGTGAACTACAGATTTTGTATGTTCAACTATTATAGGTTAAAATACGTTATGTTGAACGGTATTCTCCCGCGTAAAAAGTATATTAAAAAATGCACTTGTTTTTCGTGAGTATTTTTTATTTATTTTTTTTTTATTTGAACTTTTTTGTACAATTTAAGCACAATATAGTTTTGCTTAGTTAGATTTAATATGCCCAATACTGAAACTTGTGGTGAGGGAGACATCCAGTGATGTTCCTCACATGAAATCGAATTTATAAATTATATAATAAATAAATAAATAAATAAATATAAATAATTTAAATCAATTTTTAGCAAAACTTATTTAGGAACTATCACAATCAATTTTTAGCAAAACTTATTGTAGGAACAATCACAATCAATTTTTAGCAAAACTTATTTTAGGAACAATCACAATCAATTTTTAGCAAAACTTATTTTAGGAACTATCACAATCAATTTTTAGCAAAACTTATTTTAGGAACAATCACAATCAATTTTTAGCAAAACTTATTTTAGGAACTATCACATTATTTTTAGGTAGTTTGTTTTATCACCAGTTATCACAGACACGTTTTTTTTTTAATCTTCTTCTATTTTTTGGAGGAGGTGGGTTTAAAGCTAGCTGTTGGAGATAGGGGTTGCGGTGATTCTGCATGATGTTTTTCATTTTCTTGGCTCTTTCCTTTATGGTGTCAGCAACAAGGGGTATACTTAAATCCTTATGGATGACGGAGTTTCGGACGTACCATGGAGCGTCGGTTATCGTTCTTAAGATTTTGTTTTGTGCCGTTTGGATCCTTTTAATTTTTGAGTCCGCTGCTGAACCCCAGACTTCACAGCCATACAGCCAGATGGGACGAATCAAAGACAGATAGAGCGTTCTTTTGTGATGTAGTTGTAATCTCGAAGTGCCTTTAATCAGGCAGTACAGCTTCCTTGCTCTTTCCCGGACTTTCCTGACGACTTCATCAATATGGTACTGCCACGTCAGCTTTGTGTCTAGGGTGAGTCCTAGGTACTTCACTGTAGTTTTTTGTGGTACTAATTCGTTCTGTATTGTCGTAGGAAAAAGGAAGTTAGATCTTTTATTGGTGAAACAGACAATGCTCGATTTTGATGGGTTTAATTTTGACCTCCATTCTGCGGACCAGGATGTCACAGCATCCGCATACTGTTGGATAACTTCGTGAACTCGCTCTTGACGGCCTGTTGTAAGTGCAGCGACATCGTCCGCGAATTGCGCTACAGTGAGAGATGGGTGTTGAGGATATTGAGCTATATAAACGTTGTAAAGGATAGGCCCCAACACGCTACCCTGGGGTACTCCCGCACGAATCGGTTTTTTAGTTGACTCAGAGCCTTCACACTTGACTGAAAAAGTTCTGTTACTTAGATATGACTTAAGTAGTCGAAATAAAGTGTCTGAAAGATAGTTTTTTGTTTGAGCCAGGAGACCATCGTGCCACACCTTATCAAAGGCCTTTTCCGTATCTAGGAAGATTCCAGCGCAGATTGATTTTTTTTCGTAAGTATCGAGGATCGTTTCGGTGACACGGTACAGTTGTTGAGGGCATGAATGACTTTCCCTGAATCCGAATTGAGTATGAGGCAACAAAGTGTCAAATTTTTCCAAAAAACCAGGTAGAATCAATCTTTCAAAAATTTTTGAAAAGAGTGGCAACAAACTAATCGGTCGGTAGCTGTTGGGATCATGCTTATTTTTCCCAGGTTTCGGTATCATCGTAATTAAAGCAGTTTTCCATTGGCTCGGGACATAACCTAGTCGAAGCATGGAATTGTAAATTTGAGTCAGGAAGACAAGTGCCTTCCTGCCCATGGCTTTTAGTAGAGGTTGAACTATTAGGTCATGACCCGGGGCTTTTCTCGTGTGTGTTCGATTGATAGCATTTCTGACTTGCCCAGGAGAGAAGAAGGACGAAAAAGGCGAAAGTTGGAGGGGAGCAGCCACAGTCTCACGGACCCTAGCAGTACGATCTGCGTCCGTCTCTTCATGAGGGGTGAATTGCTGTTCCAGCAGGCTAGCAAAGATTTCACATTTTTCCTCCGGCGAGGTGGAGTATTGGTTATTTCCGATTTTTAGAGGGGGAATAGTTGATTTTTCTTTGAGTAGGCTCTTTGTTTTTCTCCATAAAGAACCATCCTTGTTGTCTAATAATGTTAGTTCCGCGTCAAGTTCGGCCATATTGTGGGATTTTATAGCATTTTTTAATTCTTTTGTTGCACGGTTATAGGCCGTCTTATGAGCTGGGTAACTTGTGCGTTCCCATATTTTTCTTGCATTTGACTTCACTTCGTAGAGCTCTTTAATATGCTGAGGGAAGTATCGGAATTGTCTCCCCTTTGGTTTAATTGTTTCGCTTGAAATGTGGGCTTCGCGACTTGCAATGTGAACACTTCTCGTTATTTTTGACACCGCGCGATCTATATCTTGGGGACATTTCAACAAAATTTTTAAATCGATTTCCTTTTCAAGCGTTTCTCTATAGATGTTCCAGTCAAATGGTTTTTCAATAAGGGTAGGGCGGTGATTCGTGTATAACGAGCAGTTAAAGTCAAGAAGGACCGGTTTGTGATCTGAAGACAGTGCAGTGATGACCGACGGAGAGCCACAGAGATTTGCCGAATTTTTTCCAATAAAAATGTCTAATACATCCGGGGTTAGAGTAACTCGATCCGGGAAGTAGGTCGGGGTGAAGGGGTGGATAACTTCGAGCATCAAATTTTGTAAGACATCATGGAGGATGAGACCTCGGGGATTCGTAGTGTTTGATCCCCATCTGGGGTGTTTACTGTTGAAGTCGCCTCCTAGTAGAAAATGTCTGCCCATTTCATGGGAAATGCCCCAAAAATCAGCAGTTGTGATTTTGTTTTTAGGTTGAGAGTAGAAGGATCCTATCTGATAATCTTTACCATTAATTTTTAGTTTGATTCTAGCAATTTGTAGTATTTCTTCAATTATTGGGGGGAGTTCCTCATGTGGGATACTTTGATTAATCAATAAAGCAGCTCCACCTTGTGCAGAATCACTGGGATGATCAGCTCGATAAACTTTGTAATTAGGAAAAGAGAAGTATTTATTGGAACATAATTTAGTTTCAGATATTAGTAAAATATCTATCGCATGATGATGAGTAAAGTGGAGAAGTTCGTGATATTTTCCTGCCAGGCTTCTGGCATTCCAATTGCAAATTCGTAAAGGAGTTTTCATCCGTCGGGAGTTCATTTTTTAGTGATTAGACTTGGCATTATTGGGTTAACATCTGGATAAGTGGAGTAATAATGTTAATTAAAGAATCAATTTTTTGTAGAAATATGGTCATTTGGTCATTTTTGGGTTCTTTCTGTATCGTCGCTTCAGCGTATGACATTTTGTTGTTTTCCATTTCGGGTCTAGAAAAGGAGGAGTTATTTTGGCGTTTTTCAAAGATGTGTACACTTCGGGGAGGTGTTGGTGCCATTTGGGTTTGAGCTTGGTTATCACTTGGTCGCTTTATTGTGGTTCTTTGAAGTTGACGGTGTACAGGGCAACCTTTATAATTTGCTGTGTGATCTCCTTTGCAATTGGTGCAAATGGGTGAGGACTTAGGGTCTTTATTGCAATTTTTAGTTGGATGTAATCCATCGCATTTAACACATTTCGCTTGTCTGTGGCAATAGTTTTTTGTGTGCCCATACTGTTGGCAATTAACGCATTGGATGACCGTTCTACGAGGTTTTGGTGGCTCGACTTTGATAACTGCTCCAAAGAGTCTATTTAGTTCATAAACTTTCGCATTATTCGGGTTGGGCTTGAGGTCGACAAAGAAAAGTGGTAAGGGGGTTTTTGTGACGGGATGAAGAACGCTCAACATTCTTACGGGATCAAAACCTTTTTCTTTCAGTTCGTTCATCAATAAATTTGTGTCGCTGGTGTGATGCAGTCCTCTAATAACTACTCGCATGCATCTTTCATTTTTAATTTGGTAGGTATGGTAGTCGCCTTTTAAATCATCAAATAGTTTTGTTGCCGCTCGATAACCATCAGTTGTTTCGAATGTGAATTTTACGGAGTTATTTGAGAGAGCGTTATATTTATAAATTATTTGAAGCTCATTAAGGCTACGGATTAAAGAGTTCATATTACTCACGTTGTTGACAAAGATTGGAGGCGGCCTTTCCTGATTTTTCTTATTTATCTTTTCGGAATCATTTTTTGTGCCAACTTCGATGGTCATTTCTTCTTCGTCGTCGGGGACGGAAAGCGGTTCAAACGGATTCGGCGACAATATTGGTGGGTCGCTTTTTTTGAGCATTTTGTTTAATCCGGACCCTCCAGGGCCGGACATTTCGCGTTTTTTCCGGATCGGATTTTTTACGATTCGGGGGATTTCACTGTTTTCACTAAAACGAGTTTTTTATATTTATTTTTGGCTTTTGCCAGGTTGATTAGTTAATTTCGTTTTATATAGTCGTGAGTACGATAATATTTCGTTTTCTTCGGTCGGATAGTGTTCGAACACCGTGAGAATTCGGGGTTGCCAGTTTCCGTAAGCGGTTGGGGGTGAGCTTGACGAATACTTGTTGCTTCCGCGGGAGGGTTGTTGATCGGGTGCCCCTCCCCTTTGATGATGCCTCGAAATAACCTCGATCTAGAAGAAAACGTTAAAAATATTCCCTTTATTTTTGAATAAACGAACCATTTGTCGTCGAAAAGGAAGTTTACTAACGAACCTTATGATTCCCCTCATTTTTGTTTTGTTAGCTACTGAATTTTTCCCCCATTAAAACTTATTTTTTCATGTTCAAAATTTCTTTCGTTACCTACTAATTTATTTTGTTTGTTTCAGGTAAGTTATTGTGAATGTTCTGATGTTGTGAGTATTAAGAAGATTTTTGAGTAGTGGAAAAAGGAAATAAAGGATTTCCTGTTCCATTTTTATGCCGTTTTAAAGGGGGAAGGGTTTCTTGAAACCTCTACGACAAAAGGCGTAAGAGCCGACAAAGGTTCGCAAGTGCACATTTTATAGCCTCCCTCCATTATACCCTCCCCCTACCACTTTTTCACTTCTTCCGTTTGTTGATTTCTCTTTTCCAAGTGCTTTGGAGGCGGCTATTCTCATAATAGACGAGTTAAATAAAGCCCCTCTCCGCCTCCCTCACCGTAAACATTTCCGAAAGAACCTTTGAAGTACGAGGCGAAATTCCGAGGCAACGAATATTATGCTTTAAGTGCCGCGTCCGCTATGAATTGGGTTTTTACTCTTCCTTTTAAGTTTTTAATTGCGTTTTTGATTTAAAAAAAGTTTGGTTGTCCATCTTAAAAAATCTTAGGCTCTAGTTTTTAACTTCCTCAAAGAGAAGTTATTGTGATACCCTTTTTGTGACGGGCCTCCTAGAGGAAAACAGTGATATTTGCCTCCAGCCGTCCGTCGCTTTTTTTCCTGTCGGCTTCATGGCTGCAAATCTGAAAATTTCATTTTCGATATTAGGGATGTTTTGCGTCGTGGCCAGCTAGTACTTTTTAACGCTAGGATCGAATTTGTTGTCAATAATTATTATTAATTAGTGAAGTAATTCTAGAAACTTGAAACAAAATCTGGCAAAGTACAGTTTATCAAGGGTAAATTGTTTAATTTAGCCATGTAAATAAACGTCACACGGTTTGCCAACATTTGTCCACAGAGATAGTGAGATTCAATAATGCCCTGTTTCATTCTCGGTTTTCTTTTTACTTTGTTATACCGAGTGTATACGTCAACATAATGCTGTTCGCCATAATGCATTTGACCATAAAATAGCAGAAATCGTGAGTTACGTTCACCATAACTGCAACTTAACATAAAGAAAATAGTCGAAAACGTTCACCATAATGCATTTGAACATAATATACATCTCACCATAAAGTAGAGATTTAACCATTTAACCATAAAGAGAGAGAAAAATCGACCCCCTTGTGTCATAAAACGAGCTGATCCTCGCGAGGGTAAAAAATTACCCTCTTGCGTTATAAAATGAGCTGATCCCATTGGCTGTCCGCTTGCTTTTCCCAGTTTATGGCGAGAAGAGTAATGTTAACTTCCACTTTTTTTTATGTCGCCTTGCATTTATTGAAAAAGTCGTTTATGGCGAAACGTTTTATGTTGAAATGCATTATGCTCAAAATTTTTGAACTTTTGAGAGCTTTATGTTCAATTGTATTATGCCGAAACGCATTATGGTGAACCACAAGGTTTTTATGCTGAAATGCAGATTTCTTATGTTCAACTTCTTTAGGGTGAATTGCGTTAAGTTAAACGGTGTTATCCTGCCTTCTAGCTTGCCCCCTAATCCTGCCTTCTAGCATACACCTTATCCTGCCATCTGGCATACCCCTTATCCTGCCTTCTAGCTAGCATTTTATCTGCCTTCTAGCATACCCCTTATATTGCCTTCTAGCTTGCCCCCTAATCCTGCCTTCTAGCATACACCTTATCCTGCCTTCCGGCATACCCCTTACCCTGCCTTCTAGCTAGCATTTTATCTGCCTTCTAGCATACCTCTTATCCTGCCTTTCTAGGTTGCCCCCTAATCCAGCCTTCTAGCTTACCCCTTATATTGCCTTCTAGCTTGCCCCCTAATCCTGCCTTCTAGCATACACCTTCCTGCCTTCTAGCACACCCCTTACCCTGCCATCTAGCTAGCAGTTTATCTGCCTTCTAGCATACCCCATTGCCTTCTAGCTTACTAACTGATACTCGTTTTAACTGTGAATCATTTTAAGTGTATATCTCTGTAATGGTCTCATAGTTTGTAAAGCCCTTAAATTTTCGTTTTGGATTTATGAATGATGTACTCACTCGAACAAAACATTCTCCAGTTCGATTGTGTAGTTAAAATTTTAAAAATTTCCCCGAATCAAAATCAAAGAGAAGGCTCTAAGTAGGGTATTGTGTCGGCGACAAACCCTCCCCATTCTGGCGGAGGTAACCCAAGTTGACATTAAGTAGTCTTGGGAGGGAGGAAGCCCTTCTGTCTTCTGACTTGAGTGGCCTCGTCACTCGGCAATGAACTGGATAACCTAATCCCCTCCTTCTTTATACCCTTTTCAAATATTGACTTTTCCTGAAATTCCGTTTACCAAAATGTAAACTTCTTAGTAGCTTTACCGATACTAAAATAAAAATACATCTTCAAATGTTTCATCGCTTTTGCATCATTATAATTTTCTATACTTCGTTGAGAAATTTTGCCATCAAAATAATTAGTACCTTCTTATTATGAAAGGAAATAGCGGAGAGCCTTTGTCCTTGGCTTTCTATGATGAGATTATTTGAAAGCTTATTATAATTATTGAAATTGATTGCCACTTAATTTTCCCATTACTTCTTAGTCCTAAACTGACCCTGCCGAAATATTTTACCCTGTGGTATTAATTTTAACAGAGAGAAAACGTTCGAATGAGAGATGAATTCTGTATATTTGCATGTAAGCAAATTATACATTCATCTATTCCTCAGTTCACGATGGAAATGAATATTTAGTTCAACTCCTATTCTACTTTAGAAGAATATTCAATCAGCGCTTCCGTTAGAAATCTTAAATCCTTTTAAACTGAAAATTTCTTTTGATTTCCAATGCTTCTTTTCAATGGTTTTCCGCAGTTTCGGAATTTCTTCTCGTGCCAAAATATTCAGTTTCTAATTCCCCCGTTGGCACGTTCGTCCCTACAGGAAATTGAACGGATGTCGCGTTTTATTCTCGCGGAGTTTTCCTACAGCTTTGCCAAGATTGTGGACATTGTGCAACCGAAGGAATTTGGAGCCCCGTTTATATTTCTCTCCATTGCTATTGTCTATAACATTTAAAGTATTTTTTTGAAATTTAACCACTTTGGCAGTAATCTATGAATTCATTATTTTATCTCGGCTCCTATTTGTCCGATCGACTTCAAATTTGGTGCAGATCTTCTCTGTTATGATCCCTATAAATGATGATACCTATGCTGACTGCACTCTACAGGGAGCAGAGATTTAAGACACTGGAAACCTGGCATTTCGCGGTTACAATCTTCTTGTTCTTCTTTATTTCCTCTTTATTCAGCTAGACAAGGCCCCTCAATCTGGAAGGTTCCAGGAGCTAGTGAAAAACGAGCTAGAATCAGTCCTTGGTGCCTCCCTGACTGAGGGGCACGAGGTAAGCCATTAAAATATTCTCGGGGGGCATGGGTATGTTATAAAAATATTTACGGGCGACGGCAATTCAGCGACGGGGAGGAATAGGGTATATCTTGATTTGGGACCATTGGGATTAACTGTACGATTAATATCAACTAAAAGCGCTATATGTATTGCGCTGATGTTAATCGTGCATTTCTGGCTGAAAGGCAAAGTTTCCCTTTTTGATCACTCTGTACTTAACACTGTTCTCTAGTCAGTCAGTGTCGCAGACAGTTTCCAAACTTTGGGGAGTCTAGGAAGTCAAGGATTGGTTATCCGAGCTTTTAACAGAATATCCGATCTTCCTCCTTTCTTTAAGACGTCGCCTCTACGATTTTCAATTGAAGAGTGCTGGGAAAGTACCCCTTAAATCACTTTGAAATTGAGATAATGTTGCTATCTTATGGTGTTGTCGAGTAGCATTCGCGCGAGTACTGGGGGGAACCCCCGGGAGTCGTTGATCTTTTGTATGTATACGTGTCGACACAATGCGGTTCGCCAAGTTTTTGAACTTAAAATAATAAATAACTTTTAACTTTATAATAATTTCTGAGCTCAAAATTTTTGAACTTTTGAGTGCTTTATGTTCAATTGTATTATGCCGAAACGCTTTATGGTGAACTGTGGATTTTTCATGTCGAAATGCAGTTTTTTTTATGTTCAACTGCTTTAGGGGGAATTGCGAACGGTGTTCTCCCACTGAATACCATTCAAATGCGTTTTTCTCGAAATTTGGTTTAATGAACTTTCGGGGTTCTTTCCCTGTACCCTCCTAAAACCATCTCGGTCTTACTTCGCTCCTATCAACAAAATAGATATTGAAACAATTTTTTCTTGTGCTAGATTTTTTGTTTGTTTGTGGCGAAATCATTTCAGAAATATGTTTTGCGCACTGAAAAAAAAAAAAAAAAAAAATCCCACGAACTTGGACATTTTCGTACTATAGAATTCAAAAGCAACAGATCCTCAATCCTGGGAACACAACCATTGATTACATCCCCCTTCGGTTGAATCGATAGCTCAGCGACACGGAAACCAATTGACCTCTGTTTTCCATCAAGAGTTAATCCCCATGAACCGTTTTATTGAATCATTTACAATACCTTGGGAGTATTTTTCATTTCGTTAATATTATGTGCAAATGATGTTATGTTCTCGATGAAGAATTTGTTAAGGAATTATTTGTTTTAAGGAACAGTCGCCAACGGATAAGTTAGTTTTTTAAAATAACATTTTTGCTTGTATTAAAAACAGAAGATCTGGGCAAGATAATTAAAACGATGAGTTTATAGAGGTATTAAGAGTCGGAGACGTCTCTGCTAGGTATGTCAAGGTGGGAAGAGGTCCGAGACCTTGAATGTGTGGTGATAGCGTTGTTAACTGGTAGGGGGGCCGAGGCTGTTAATAGGTGAAGAGGGGGAGCTATGTTGTAGTGGTCGCGTGCTATGCTCTCGGAGGGTCGGTTTGTGTGAGAGGTCCCCTATTGATCGTACGCCTCACCCCTTTTCCCCTCTTCTCTACCTTATTTACCTTATCACCTCTCTCTCCCTTGTTTATCCTTTTTCATTCTCGTCCTCCGCCTTTCCTTTCTTCTAAGTGGTTTTCCACTACATCATCCGTACCCCAGGTTCGGATTCCATTGTCTGCCCCCCCTTTGTACTTCCTCTCTTCCCTTAAATCCAAGATTCCTCGTCTCATATTTTATCGAATAATCTTATTATAGCCTACGTCTTCTTTTTTATCCTTTAACATAAAAAAAAATTTTTTCACAACTTTTTGGATAAAGTCAATATTTTAAAATTCTACTCATGTTGCTCTGCAGTTTAGTGCATACTCGATACTCCTTATTTTCTCTTTTACTTCATTCTTATCACATCGGAGAAACTGCCTCTTTTTTATTCCTCTTTCTCTTTTCAAATAGTCCTTTTTCCCCTAGAATACAAAATACTCCAATCCAAATCGATTCCTTTTTTTTTTCCTCCCAAGTAACAATTATTTATTAGGTGTACAAAATAAACTCGGCTAAAATCTACAAAATTCAAATTTACCCTGTGGCTGAGTTTCATTTTGTACACCTAATAAATAAAAATTGTAGGAAATTTAATTCTCTATAAATTTGTATTTAATTATTTTTTTCTAGGATGCACCATTTTCGGAAAATATCTTGAAAACAGTGCGTCCTAGAGAAAAAATGAATAGAATAAAAATTAAAGAGAATTAAATTTCCAACAGATTTTATTTAGTGCATTTTTTCAATATCTGTAACGGTTTACGATTTACAAGCTTTTAAAAATTAACCTTCTTAATGGTTATACTTCAATAACCTTCTTACACGGAGAAGGTGAACTTTTGATGGCCTTTAACGCCTAAAATGTTTAAAATTTTGAAAAAATGAACTACTAGGTGTACAAAATGAAACTTGGCTAAAATCTACAAAATTCAAACCCTGTGGCTGAGTTCATTTTGTACACCTAATAATTCATCGTTTAACATAAATTAAAGGATCACTTGTGACCACTCGGAAATTCGTATCATTTTGATAAAGGATTTTTTAAGGAAGTTAAATAGGGGAGGGAAAGTTTGAAGAGGATTTTAATATTTCTTTGTTCGTCTAGAATTATCGACGTTGACAACACAACGTCGATAATTCTAGAGGCTCCTGGCATTAAGGTTGAGCCAAAACGCCCCCTTTGTCCTCAATGCAGTGGAGGTTTGGGGTAGCACTTAAGTTTTAATATTTACCCCATCCTAATACCAGGGCTTGGGTAATGTCCCGTGAATCTTCCCCCCTGACTTTTCTCCTTTTCTTCCTCGCCTCTCTCCCCCAGAACGTTGTCGCCTCGCACCGTCTAAACGAGCCGCATTATCCTTAATGGCGGTGACGTAATTAAAAAGAAGAAATGCCTTAAAAAAGAAGGTCTGAAAGGCTACACACTATCACAGGGTTTGCTGTATATTAGGTTGTCTTATATTTTTCTACTTATATTTTTTTATACTACACTTAACTACTTATATTACAAAAATAAAAAATAAATGGCTCGTCAGAATATTTGTTACCTTCCATAGAGTGTTAATATTTTAAACTTCATAATCATTAATCTTCCCGCTGTAAATTATTTATTATTTGAACAAAAACAATGAATATGTATACACGGAATTTTAAATTGTATTTAATTTTTTGTAGGGGGTTCTCCGCCGTTATTTCTCTTGTATTATTAGGTGTACAAAATGAAACTCAGCCACAGGGTAAATTTGAATTTTGTAGATTTTAGCCGAGTTTCATTTTTTTTAGTAGTTAATTTTTTCAAAATTTTAAACATTTTAGGCGTTTAAGTCCATCAAAAGTCTACCTTCTCCGTGTATGAAGGTTATTGAATATAACCATTAAGAAGGTTAATTTTTAAAGGCTTGTAAATCGTAAACCGTTACAGATATTGAAAAAATGCACTAAATAAAATCTGTTGGAAATTTAATTCTCTTTAATTTGTATTATATTCATTTTTTCTCTAGGACGCACTGTTTTCAAGATAAATTTATTTAAAAAAAAATTATTTTCCGAAAATGGTGCATCCTAGAAAAAAAAAATTAAGTACAAATTTATAGAGAATTAAGTTTCCTACAATTTTTATTTATTAGGTGTACAAAATGAAACTTAGCCACAGGGTAAATTTGAATTTTGTAGATTTTAGCCGAGTTTCATTTTGTACACCTAATACTTAAATATAAAAATAGGTAGATTACTTAATGTTCAGCTGACATATCAAAGGAAAAGTGAAAAAAGTATCGATGTTTATAAACTAAAAGTAGGTGCACTTCTTTGAAACTTTGAATGGTTTCCGTACTAACTTGGAAAGTGGGCTGTGTTGGGACGTTTGTGGGTCTTCTTTTTTTTCCTTATCGTGTTTTCCCGGCAGAGAAGAGAAGATTAAAAAGAAAACAACCAGTTGGATTCGCGGGAAACAAATTGAAGGGTGCAGGAGAAGAACCCCTTAAGTCACATTTTTCTCGAAATTGGGATATTGATGCTACTTTGTTGTCGTGTAGCATAGTATATTCGGTGGTATAAATGTTTTAAAATATCTGCGAAAGAACCCCGTTTTATGTTCGTTTAGGATTCTTCTAATTTCTTTCCTCCACGACTGAAAACTCATCTCATGCGTTTTTCTCGAAATCGGGTTTTATAGACTTGAGAGGCTTTTTCCCTGTACCCTTCATTTGTGGCCTGGAGGAAATCGTTTATTCTGCGGTCCGAAGTCTTTTACGATATAGGACTTAATTAGAAACCCCCTCCCACCACGCCCAAAAGCGAAAATCGATTCTCGGAAATAAAGTTTTGGCAGCGCATTATACGGTTCGGAGATTACTTTCTATTGGATTTCGTTATTGGGGTTTTACTTAAATTGTTTGTAATGGGTTACCTGTTTTATTTCTTATACCGGCCTTGTTATCTATGTATAAACCGAGCCCACCAAATGGCTGGGAAAAATATCTTTGGAATCTTTCTATATCAACGAATTTTAAGCCCGAATTCTTTTTTACAGGACAGAAAATAACATTTTTGGCCAAGTTTCATCACAAGGTACATTTGACAACTTCCTCTTGTTAATTATAAAAATATATAGGAGGCAGTATTGCCAAACAATTTTTTGCTCTAATCTCTAATACATATATCAAGGAACGCGGTAGGTTAAAAAAATTGTTTTTCTTCTTTATTTTCCCCTCCTATATTGTTCCTTCTCCATCTCTTAAAAAGGCGGTGTTACCTTCCTGCTGCACTTATCACAAGTTTTTGCCTGTCCTCCGAGAATCACTTCAGTCAAATTGAAAGATATTCGTATGAGGTTAGTTAGGTTAGTTGTTCGGTCGCTTGATGAGCTACATTTCGCCCATATGCGTGGAGGGAACTTCCAGAGCTGTCCTGAGCAATGTATTTTCCCCAAACTCTATCTCGATTTTTATGTCGTTTGAATGTATAAATTATGCTTTTGTATTGTATCTCTCCGAGTGAATACGTGTCGGCATAATGCAGTTCGCCATAATGCATAAAATAGAAATCTGCAACTCAACATAAATAGTCGAAAACGTTCACCATAATGCATTTGAACATAATACATCTCACCATAAAAAGAGATTTAAGACTTCACCATAACGCAGTTAAACATAAAGGAAACTTCCATTTTAAAGAACTTGTCGTTTTGCCATAACTGTTTCTGTCGTTGGGCATAATACATCTCAACATAACTACAGCGAAAGAGCAAGCCTGTTTTCGCCGTTTAAAACGCGATTATTTACTATCGCCCGAATGTGTTATGTTGAACGGTGTTCTCCCTCTATCTCTCCCCTTCTGACCCGAAGCATCTAACCTTTGCCCACCAAACCGATTTACTTATCCCTACTCTACGCACCTCGCCATCTTTTGATCTGCCATCTTGTCGCGAAACGAATCCAGTGCTCCTACCGGCCAATACGAAAATTAACTCGAAGTATTATGCTCAAAGCAATTAACAGCAACGAGTAAGACCAGGCCTGTGCTTTCCTCCTGGTTTGCAAACCTAAGTTTTTTTTTGTCCTCTTATTTTAGCAGTTCATGTATATCAATTTAACTATATCTTCTTTTCAATTTAACTATATGTATATCAATAATTTCAACTATTATCTTCTAACCTATTGACTTTGTAATGCCAACCGGCCTGTACAAATAAATAAAATATAATAACTCGAAGTATTATCAAATTCGCCGACGCAGATTATTGGAGTCTTTAAGCTGGGCATTCTTATTTTGACCAACTATCTTCATAGATTATTTGTCAATGAAATTGGAGAAAAATATGTGTTGGAAAAGAAAAAAAAGTTATTTTTGTGATGGAAAAAGGGGCGGGAACGTCTCTATCCTTCGCTTTTTCTCCCTTCACTACTTAAGGTTGTTTGCCCTCACAAAGCCCCTTTGAGCATCAATTAAGTAAATGAGGTGAACCGACCTATCCTTTCTTCTAACCCAAACTCTCAGTTCTCTCCCGGCAATCTCCATCATCACATCTTTGTCATGTTCGACGTGCAAGGTTTTTCGATTTCGATCCCTTTTGTAAGTTGCCTCTCCCAAGTTTTAATCCTTTTCATTACTTTATCAAATTTACTATTCTTTGTTAAATTATTGTTTTCTTTGTTTTAGGTAAGTGGGATTTAGTGCAAAGGAACAACACCAACCGTGTTGTTCATAAATGGGTACGTAAAATTGAAACACAGACGCCTTGAATTTGAAATTGAAACTCAGTGGTTTAAAATTACTAGACTGGAGCTCGCCCGACGGGAACTTCTTCAAAGAGAAGGAAAAATATAAGAGGGGGAAGTATAGGAGGGAAGGTTCAAGGAGGGGGAAGTATAAAGGAGGAGAAGTATTTCAAGCATTTTTGAATTTTGAAAAAATTTCCAATTTATTTTTTGACTTCCTAAAAAAAAGTTATTGTGATACCCTCCACGTCGGGTTTTTGGGGAAGCCGGCCGAAATCACAGACAAAGTTGAGATGGGTGTATATCCACACACTTGAACCTCCAGGGTCTGGAAGACCCTTCCCCAAAAACCCGACGTGGAGGGTAAAACAATAACTTCTTAAAGGAAGTTAAAAATGCATCTATCGTCTTTACGATGTTGGACAGTCACCAAATAATGTGGGCAGCTTAAATCGGTGATGTAACCGATTTCTAAATTAGAAATTCTGTGTCAACTGACCAGGGAGGAAGACTCTGTTGTTTCTTACTTCGATAGCATTGAGACGTTCCTTTATGTTAATCGCCTGATGAATATAAATCGTGTAAATCTTTAACAATTCCATGACAATGGTGACCTCGATTTAGCATTTTCCTTCCTTTTTTTATATTTGCAAGATATGGAGCCAACCCATTTTGTTTTCTCATCCATTATTGGTGCCGAACTGTGGCTGCAGATGCCTGACTCCTATCTGTTATTCACTCTACTGCTCATAACGTGCGATGGCAGCTGTGAAGCCATCCAGAACCCCTACCTATCATCCAGTATAGCTACTACGTAACGAGGGCGATTTTGGAATTTCGAAAAAATGGCGGAGATATGTCTGTTTGAAATTTTAAAAAATTCGCTGCGGCCGAACCGTTAATCCGATTTTCACCAAATTTTCACCAATTACTCCTTATATTTTTTAAGAATTTTTGGTGTAAAAAAATTGCCACTTTTTAATTATTATTTTTTTTTTTTAGTAGGGAGAAATTTCATACTTCTACCCATTACGAGAGCACATCCCTAGGCCAAAGAGCCCATTATTTCTACCTTGACACTCGGAAAAATTTTGGAAAAAAAAATTCAAATTTTTTCGAAAAAAAAAAACCTGGAAAATTAAAAAAAAAAAACTTATAAAAGTTTTTGACAAAAAAACTTCGAAAATTTTTCGAAAAAAAATATCTCGGACTCCCCCCCCCCCCCGTTATACTTCCCCCTCTGTTATACTTCCCCTTCAAGTTTTCTAATTTTTTTTAAACATTAGGATAAGAATTATAGAAACGCCGTTAAAAAAAAGTAAATTCATTGCGTTGGTGAGGGGGGGGGGATTATTGGATAAAAGAAGGTTGGTATCACTGTCTTCCCCCACCCAATTAGTTCTCGTCCTTTCGAACACCGGTCAATCGCTCACTCGTTCCTTCAGATTTCTTTTTGTACATGTAATGTCCATTTTTTTTAAATCAAAATTTCTATTTTCGTTTCCCTTTTCATTTGTTCCCCATCCGATCCTGGATTTTCTGCGAACTTCAAACAGTGAGTGTTCATAAACACATTTTGTGGTGTTGGGTTTGAAATATTGGAAACTATTCCAATTTCCCAAAAATACCGGTATAGTCCACATTTTTGTTCCGTTCATTTTCAAAATTAGCTTTTCGGATTGAAGGGCTGGAATTCATTACTAAATAATTTATTAATAAATTATTAACAATAACGAGAAAATATTTTTTTTACGAAAAATTGGCAAAGTTTCCACCTCCCCCCCATTTCCGACAAGCTTGAACATGCAAGGCAGGCGTTGGTAAGCGTTCAATCGGTGTCGACGCTTTTCTGTTAGTGGTGAATTTTAGTCGCCATTTTGGTTTGTCGAAAATCTATTTCTTATGTTCATTTCATTTTAACTTCCTTAAAGAAGTTATTGTGACCCCTCGACGTCGGATTTTGGAAGGGTCTTCCAGACCCGGAGAGTCAAATCATTGATCTTTACCGATTTCAACTTAGTCTGTGGTGCCGGCTGGCCGTAGCATTTTTTCCGGAACAGTTTACGGCCACAGTTTCCAACCGATTTTCACCAAATTTTCACACAACCTTCCTGAATAGTTGAACAAGAAATTATCAGACAGTTTCAGGGAATCGTAATTTGCCGTTCCCGTTACTATTCGCTCAAGGTCATACGACTCGAGCCGCCAGTTGGAATCGTAATACGACCCGACTCGGCTGGCCCAAATCCCGACTCCGAGTAACGTAAGGTTATATTTTACGAAGGTTATTTCTTTATCTCGTTTAGTGTAGGGTTCAGTTTGTTGTTTTAACGATTTCAAATCCAATCTCGTTTATTTTCGGGTTGTTTTTATGTTGTTTTCACGATTTCAAATCCAATATCGTTTAGTTTCGGTTTGTTTTTTGTTGTTTTCACAATTTCAAATCCAACGAGGAGGCCCTGGGAGTTATTTCAACAGAATGGCTAAAGTCGAAGAAATAAAGGTACTTAAGTTCGATTCATGAATTTGCTCTAGTGAGAATATTGTGAACTAACTGAGTCGAAACAACTTCCTGAAACTGTGTTTTATAGCCTCTACGAGAAGACCTTTCCCGTTTGGTGAGTCGTATACGGGACGGGCGATTCCCTGAAACTCTCTATCGTCTGCGATTTTGGAATTTCGAAAAAATGGCGAAGATATGTACGTTTGAAATTTTAAAAACTGCGCTGCGGCCGAACCGTTTTCCGATTTTCACCAAATTCTCACCTAATACTCCTTATATTTTTACAAAAATTTTGGTAAAAAAAATTATCGATTTTCTACATTAATTATCATATTAGTAGGGAGATATTTCATACGTCCACGCGTTACGAGAGGGACCTCACTTGGGCAAAATCCCATTATTTCTACCTTAATACTTAAAAAAATTTTCGAAAAAAAATCGGAAAATTTTTTGAAAAAACTTCCCTTCATTATACGAGCACTTCCCCCTCCGTTATATTTCCCATCCTTTATATTTCCCCCTCCGTTGTACTTCCCCCTCTGTTATACTTTCCCTCCTTTATACTTCCCCGCCGTTATACTTCCCTCCGTTATACTTCCCCTCCGTTATACTTCCCCTCCATTATACTTCCCCCTCCGTTATACTTCCCCTCCTTTATACTTCCCTCTCCTATATTTTACTTCTCTTTAAGGAAGTTTTTCGTTGGAAGGTCTTAATTACTTTTACTTTTTGGTGTAAAAAAGGAGGCACACATCTCATCCAATTACTCCATTTTTTAAGAATTTGGTTTAAAAAAATTGCCAATTTTAATTATTATTTTTTTTTAGTATGGAGAAATTTCATACTTCTACCCATTACAAGAGGCATCCCTAGGCCAACGAGCCCGTTATTTCTACCTTGACACTTAAAAATTTTTCGAAAAAAAAAAAAAAAAAAAAAAAAAAAAAAAAAAAAAAAAAAAAAAAAACTTGGGAAATTTAAAAACTGGGAAAATTTAAAAAAAAACTTAAAAAATTTCTTGAAAAAACTTGGAAAATTTTTCGAAAAAAAAAAACTTCCCTTCTCGTTTACTTCCCCCCCTGTATTGTTACTTCTCTTTAAGGAAGTTTTCGTTGGAAGCTCTTCAAACCAGTACTTTTTAAATATTATGTACTTGAAATTTTTTTTTAAAGGAAAAAATGAGTTAATAAAATGCCTGGATCCCTAGTGACGGTAAATATATTTAAATTTTAAAAAAAGTACACTATGTTTATTTACATAAAACATTTTTATGATCGGAGTTATTCCGAGGAAGTTTATGTGACAAAACCCGTAATTCCTTTTTGTATTTCGTTAGAGATGGGGGGTTATCACGTTTTTTTCCCTTCCGTAAAAATCGAGGCTGCCGGATCGTTATCTGACAAATGCCCCTTCTCCCATTAACTAGAAATACCAAAAAAGAAGTTATAAGAGAATTAATTTATGTCAAATCGCAACCCTTTTAGGACAGACATATTTTTGTTAAAAATCCGTGGCTACCTTGCTCTAAAAAAGGCGGATCCGACCACAAAATTCAACCAAATTAGGGAAGATGCCTATAATTACTTTCCTATATTTAAGCACTAAAAAAGGTCGGAAATTTTTTTACAAAAGCTAGTTCTATTCCATGTCCAGGCGGTCTTGGGAGCAGTTTTTCCAAACAAGTTTCCTTTGGAATATGTCTGTTTAAATTTTTAACTTTCGGGAACACTTTACGGCCACAAATTTCACTCGATTTGTACAGAATTTTCCCATAATCTTCGTTGCTCAAAAAAGCTAGTTCTATTCCATGTCCAGGCGGTCTTGGGAGCAGTTTTTCCAAACAGTTTCCTTTGGAATATGTCTGTTTAAATTTTAACTTTCGGGAACACTTTACGGCCACAAATTTCACTCGATTTGTACAGAATTTTCCCATAATCTTCGTTGCTCAAGAAGAAGGAAGCAACGAGAGCGATTTTGAATTTCGAAAAAATGGCGGAGATATGCCGTTTGAATTTTAAAAACTGCGCTGCGTTTCGTTGGAAGCTCTTCAAAGTAGTTCTTGAAATACGGATTTTGGTTTTCTCAATTATAATGGATTAAGATGGGGAGGTTTAATTAACGGTAAGGACCTTCCATTAAATTCGATTTCCTCCAATTAATCGCCAGCATTCCCTCAAGTATGAAGTACGTATTAATGACTTAATTAGACACTCATAATCCTCTTCGAATATTCGAGTGATAAGTTTTTTGAAGCGTATTACTTGATTTTTTTTTCCTTCATTGAAATTCATCTCGACGTAATCATGAAACGATATTGGATCCCCTTTGTCCTTCTGCCTTTGTAATTGGATAATCGGTTTAGAAGCTGTCCGATAAAATGGGGACGATCCCTCCTCTCATGGAGATTTCAATTTCGTTTGAGCTAATGAACCGAGAAATCCTTTCAGATTTCAAACTAGAAAATTAAAATATAAAACATTCCGCGACAATTTATTTTTGCTCCGTTAATTAAGACGGAGCAACAAGTGCTGATAAATGGATGCGAAAGGCTATAAAGCGGTGAAAATTACTTTTAACAACTAATTGCGATATAAATCACAGTCTGGACAATCAACACGTCTCCCGAAAACTGTGGCCAAAGTGTTCCGGAAAAAAATGCTACGGCCGGCCGGAACTACTGACAAAGTTGAGATCGGTGAAGATCAATATTCGATTTGACCCTTTGGGGTCTGGATGGCCCTTCCCCAAAAACCCGACGTAAAGGGTATCACAATATTCTTTAAGGAAGTTAAAAGGAACTTTTTCTCAAGATTTCGGTTTATTAACGCTTTTTTGTTTACTCGAAAACACCTAATTCAAATCTAGATTCTTGATCTAATATAATGACCCCGGTTGACCAGCGTTTAAAATCTTCTTGTGAAGAATGTATATAACGTTAAACATCTCCTTTAGTTAACCATAAGTCATATTTCTACTGCAAAAACACGCAGAAAACATTAGTTTTTTAGGGCTTTATCCAACTGCGCCGAAAAAAGGCCAACTGCGGGGACTCCAAGGGTACCCTAATCCGCTATCATTACTGATACCAACTGCGCCGCATACCAACGCCGAAATTATTTTTTTGGGGAAAACAAAAACATAGGCACGTTTCACCCGGCCTTAATGATTAAAAATGGAAAAAAAAAATGACTGTACCTAAGGAATCTAGGAAGAGGTAGCGTCGGATGCGCTCGTTGGATACCACTAGGGGGTTAATTTTTTTCCTCTCGCGAGGATGCGCTCGTAAGATACCTCTAGGGGGTAATTTTTTCCTCTCGCGAGGTTGCGCTCGTTAGATACCTCTATTGTTATTTATTATTTTGTTCGGCGCAGTTGGTCATAGGCTTAGAGCCTAAGAGATTATCTGATAGGACTCCCGGCGCAGTTGGCAATAATTTTCAATCCCGGTAGTCACTTCGGCGCAGTCGGTAGTCAGCCGTTTTTTAGCGTTTGAAGCCTTTTTAATACAACCATTCATTATTAAATAATTGACTGCTAAAGGATGATTCACGTTGATGCGTGTACCAAAGAATCGATTAATATTCCGTGCTCTAGATCAATGGTTTTTTTAAAAAGAAAATTAAAAGCCCTGACTATCTGTTATATTTTTCCGGATTTTTCATTTCGAACCAAATTTTAAAACTGATAGTACTTACCTTACTTTCTTCGTTTTAAATTTGACTTTTTTGCAAAAGTACTTATTTTAACTTCCTTAAGAAGTTATTGTGATACCCTCGACGTCGGATTTTTGGGGAAGAGTCTTCCAGATCCTAGAGGGTTAAATCGAATATTGATGTTTACCGATCTCAACTTTGTCTGTGGTGCCGGCCGGCCGTAGCATATTATTCCGGAACACTTTACGGCGACAGTTTCCAACCGATTTTCACCAAATTTTCACACAACCTTCCTGAATAGTTGAACAAGAAATTATCGTCTGCGATTTTTGAATTTCGAAAAAACGGCGGAGATATGCACGTTTGAAATTTTAAAAACTGTGCGAACCGTTGTTCCGATTTTCAACAAATTCTCACCAATACTCCTTATTTTAAAAAAATTTTAGGTGTAAAATTATCAATTTTCTACATTAATTATCATATAGTAGGGAGAAATTTCATTCATCCACCCGTTACGAGAGGGACCTCCCTTGGGCAAAAATCCAATTATTTCCCATAATGGGGGAAGCGCAAATTTCAAAAAGAAAACCCAGAAAATTTTTTGAAAAAAAAAAAACCCCTCTGTTATACTTTAGTTCCGTGCAACTTCCCCTCCGTTATACTTCCCCTCCCATATATTTCCCCTCCGTTATACTTCCCCTCCCATAAACTTCCCACTCCATTATACTTGCCTCCATTGTACGTCCCCTCCGTGTACTTCCCCTCCTATATGCTTACCCTTCCTATATAGTTACTTCTCTTAAGGAAGTTTTCGTTGGAAGCTCTTCAAACCAATACTTCTATTAGATTTGGACCCGTTTGATTATTAATTAACGTATTTCTCTCATCAAAATCTTATCATGTTAAAGATGTGTTTGTTTTTAATAAAAACGCTTTTTGAACGTTTAACTTCACCGTTCTCATCTTTTAAGTGAAGTGGACTAGAGAGTTATTCATGAGATGAAGAGGTGGTCGTTTTTTAATGGAAACTTTCATCGCGTTTCCTTGTGGGCTCAAAATCATAAGAAAAAGGCTGAAATAAAAAATGCTAGACTGAAAGGCAGTATTAAACTCCTCAAAGAGAGGTTATTGTGTCACCCTCCATGGTGCAGTCTCGGGAAATGGAGACCCCTTAGAGAAAAACTGATTAGTGATAACTCATAACTCTAAGGTATCTTTGAGCCGTCCTTCCGTAGCATTTTTCCAGAATACTTCACAGTAGTTCAGTTGAACATAAAAAAATCTGCATTTCGACATAAAAATCTGTAGTTTCACCATATTGCGCCTCGGCATAATGCAATTGAATATAAAGCTCTCAAAAGTTAAAAAATTATGAGCATTATGCATTTCAACATAATGCGTTTCGCCATAAAACGACTTTTTCAATAAATGCAAGTCGACATGAAAAAAGTATAAGTCACCAAAACGTTTCTCAGCATAAAAGCCTCTCTTTAAACTTTTTGTGTCGCCATAAAACTGTTTCTGTCGTTTGGGCATAATAATTAATAAGTCTCACCGTAGGGACAGCGAAGCTTTATGTTGAATTGCATTTTGGTGAACTGTGAAGTTTTAAGTTCCAGTTTTAATATTTTGTTGTTTCGCCATATTCGCGTTTTAAACGGCGAAAATAGGCTTGCTCTTTCGCTGTTTATTTGAGATGTATTATGCCCAAACGACAGAAACATTTTATGGCGAAACGACAAGCTCTTCTAAGTGGAAGTTTCCTTTATGTTCTACTGCTTTATGTTGAAACGACAACTGTTAAAATCTCTTCTTTATGGTGAGATGTATTATGTTCAAATGCATTATGGTGCAAATCTATTATGGTGGACGGTAACTCGCGATTTCTGGCTATGGTCACATTGCATTATTTGCGAACCGCCAGCTTAGACTAGTACTACTTTTTTCCGCTGAATCTTTTTTCTTCTTTTTGGAATTTTTCTCTTCCAAGAGCTTTCCCCGCGTGAAAACCCCCAACTTCTTTTTGGGATTGCTCATTTAAATTTAAAGCTTTAATCTACTCTGAATGAACTGATAAGAAACTCAACCTTTTATAAAATATTCAGAATTTTGCCGTTTTCAAGGCGTTTTTATGTAAATATGATTTGAGCGGGAATAGCGTTTTGGTTTGAATATGGGGAAGAGTTGAGTGTACGATGAAATTCGGCCTCCCTTGGGTTAAAATGTTCCGTTCCTGAGATATCGATTCAAACCGATCGTAACAAGTGGTTGGTGACCCACTTCCCTTTGCTTTTTATTTACATGAAACTTAATTTTTCTAACCTTTTCCTACGGCAAGAAATAAGTAAACACTTTCTTCGAATAGACCTTTATCCTTGCCTTCATCTATCTAATTCCGTATTTATTTTCAAATTCTAAATTCTATTAAAAAACTCTTTTTTACTTGAAAATTTATAAGCTTCAGGATTCTATTCTTTTTTTTCAAAAAATTTATGTTCTTTCTATTTTGATAGTTTATTCTCCGATTTCCATTTCGGAATAATAAGTGGGAAACGGGATAATCCGAGGGTGTAAAAGACAGAGAATTCAAACTTGAATTAATGACTTTTTCACTCCGCCCCCACACTCTGCCAGAAAACTGGCTGAGAATCCATTTTCGCTAAATAGCCACGGAATTTTTGACGCGGAGATTTAATGGCCCCAAGAAAATTACTGCTTTTCAACTCCGCCACATATTTTTCGTAACTTTTTTTTTCCGTCCATCACCCCTTCTTTTTTTTACTCTCTGGTGATTTATTAATCTCGCTTAAAAGTGCGGAATGTGTGCCAGAATGGAGCATTGTTGCTGTAGGACAGTACGCGGCACTCCCTGCGAGTTTCGAGACAGAGTTTGACACTATCTATGATGGGTTTGACATACTTATCTTTCCTCTATTCGGAACATCCCTTCATATCTAAATTCTACGATTTAAAATTTTTATTCCCCTATGTAGAGTGTATGCGTGTCGACATGATGCTATATTTTTACTTCTCTTCATGGAAATCTCAACATTTTCTCAATGGATCTATGTATAGAAAAAGGGATGATTTTAAGGAGCCAGTTCGAAACTATTCCAGTGCCATTCTTTCGTTCCCTTGACTATAGGCGAGATTTTGCATCCTTCAAAAATTCTGGCTGCCTCTTTTTTAAAAATATTAATTCATGCTAATTTCATTGTTTGGATAAGTGGCCCTAATAAGTAGCACTTATCACATTCTAATTTGTTTTTCTCATTTCTATTCTTCTCATTAGCAATAAAGGTTAGTTCTATTAGGTGTACAAAATGAAACTCAGCCACAGGGTAAATTTCAATTTTGTAGATTTTAGCCGAGTTTCATTTTGTTCACCTAGTAGTTCATTTTTTCAAAATTTTGAACATTTTAGGCGTTAAAGTCCATCAAAAGTTGACCTTCTCCGTGTAAGAAGGTTATTGAAGTAACCATTAAGAAGGTTAATTTTTAAAGGCTTGTAAATCGTAAACCGTTACAGATATTGAAAAAATGCACTAAATAAAATCTGTTGGATATTTTATTCTCTTTAATTTTTATTCTATTCATTTTTTCTCTAGGACACACCGTTTTCAAGAAAATTTATTTTAAAAAAAATTATTTTCCGAAAATGGTGCATCCTAGAAAAAATAATTAAGAACAAATTTATAGAGAATTAAATTTCCTACAAGTTTTATTTATTAGGTGTAAAAAATGAAACTCAGCCACAGGGTAAATTTGAATTTTGTAGATTTTAGCCGAGTTTCATTTTGTACACCTAATAATTTGAGAATGTAAAAAAAAAAATTTTTTTTTAAATAAAAATTTGCTTCCTTATGATCCGCGCATTGATTTACATATCTTTAATGACGTAAAATCCTCATTAAACCCAAATAACAGTCTTAATTATCAAGTATTTTCATCCATCTGACTGGATTTTTAATGAGTTTCTAGAAGCTAGCTGAAAGAATATACGTTTTTGAACTGGAGTTAATTTTTTTTCAGGTTAATTGCTCGCGCAACAACAAGTAATTGGGTGTAAATAGCTATTATCACGCAAAATTTTCCCCCCTCTTTCTTTTTTTCCTCTTAGTAATTGGTCCTCTTAGTCAAGCAATCGCGGACTTAAGGGGGCTTTTGGAGGACTCAGCCCCCCTGGCTGGTCAAATAGCCCCTTCTCGATAAATAGGCGTTATCGTGTTATTGTCGATTTTCTTAGAGATCCGTTTCATCGGGTGTTTGGGCGTTTTAACATATTTTCCGGGTTTTGGACCGTTTTCTTCATCGTATCGCTTTGATATTCGTTCAACTTACACCCCGCCCCCCATCCATCTTACGTCAAGTCCGCCCATGACAAGAAGAAAATTTTTGGCGGCCTCTCCCATCTTTCCAACAAGGCCAGATTATTTTAGTGTTTTCAGCCCGTCTTACCTTCATCTTCATTGCTTTACTCCTTGATCTATATTATGGTGTTCAGGTCCGTGATGAATTCGCCAATGGATTTTAACGTCGTTTTCACGGAAAATTTCCCTCCTCCTGCTTCACTCAGCCTTTGTCCCTTTGTATTTCAACCAAATTCAAATTACGTTCTCTATTTCCAGACTGGAGAAACTCCTTTTTGAATGATCTCTCCCTAGGCTTACCTTAAGGAGGATCATCATTTGCCAAAGAGCTATTTCTGTGTGAAAGGTTAGCGGGGCTGACGGCCTTAAGATCGGTGAAAATCACTAATCGTTGTCAATCTTCTGCGTCTGGAAGACCCTTTTCAAAAAACGGACATTGAGGGCGATACACCAACTTCTCCTTTTACTCATAAAAGCGCGCTAGCGATAGGTTAAAAATCGATTAACTTGACCAATGTAATGTGCATGGAAAGACTTAAAAGTTCCGATTTTGCATTGTTAGTATAACTCTGAATGATTTATCAAGCGACTTCGTTTAACACGCCATCTGGGTCAAGCAACAAGCGATGGGTGGGTCAGAGACAAAATAGCATCTAGTCGTAACTGCGCCAGACACGGAACGTTTTTTTATTTAATATGCGAAAAAAAATTTAAAACATCTTTAAAAATATTGGAACACTATGCAAATAAGCTTTTGGAATTTGGTCGCTGATAAAACTGTTTTAAAAATTGGGTTGCGTGCCCTTGCAGGGAGAGTAGATAGGTCCCAATGAGGGCGCGTTGGCTCCTATAACTCAGCCGTTATCGCCCTCAACGCGCGCTCCCACTTTAGCCAGTAGCCATTAAACTTTATATATATATTTTTTTAAACCCCGCAATATTCCTACTGTGTAATGAGCGCTGTACCCACTAAAAAATTTTTATCCTCCCTTTTCTTGGAAGAAAAGAAAGATTACAATACAGAAAATACATTTTTGGCAAAGTTTGCATTCTATTCTTTCTTAGCGAAGAACGACGATTTTATTTATGCCTTCTCTACTTCGTGTGTGGTGTTTTCAGACTGGCGTTTATTACTTTAAAGATGTTATTGTAGTAGGTTCTCTCAAACTCTGGCTCTAGGATCATCCAAGCGACGAGCTTTCGAAATTGAAAAATTGCTTTCTAGAATTTATTGTGGAACCAAAAAATCCATCAACTATATTTAGCACTACCCAAAAATAAGTTTTTAACTATCTAGGAAGATAGAGTGAAATTGAGTGAAATCGGTTGAAAATTGTGGCTGTGGAGTGTTCCGGAAAAAATGTCCGGCCGGGACCACAGAGTTGAGATGCTGATGATCCATAATCACAAGTTGACTCTAGTGGGTCTGGAAGACCCTTCCCCAAAAACAATTCCGAAGGATTCCTCTCTCGCAAAAGGGTGGAAGTATCAAATTTCTCCGTACTAAAAAACAAAAAAAAAAAAAAGATTTTATTTAGTGCATTTTTTCAATATCTGTAACGGTTTACGATTTACAAGCCTTTAAAAATTAACCTTCTTAATGGTTATACTTCAATAACCTTCTTACACGGAGAAGGTCAACTTTGATGGACTTTAACGCCTAAAATGTTTAAAATTTTGAAAAAATGAACTGCTAGGTGTACAAAATGAAACTCGGCTAAAATCTAAAAAATTCAAATTTACCCTGTGGCTGAGTTTCATTTTGTACACCTAATAAATAAAAATTGTAGGAAATTTTAATTCTCTATAAATTTGTACTTAATTATTTTTTTCTAGGATGCACCTTTTTCGGAAAATAATTTTTTTAAAATAAATTTATCTTGAAAACAGTGTGTCCTAGAGAAAAAATGAATAGAATAAAAATTAAAGAGAATTGAATTTCCAACAGATTTTATTTAGTGTTTTTCAATATCTGTAACGGTTTACGATTTACAAGCCTTTAAAAATTAACCTTCTTAATTGTTATACAGTAGTCGCCGCTTAATGTGATCACGGTTTATGTTATCAACCGGATAGTGTGATCAAAATGGCCTGGAACGGGACCAATCTATTCTTTTGCATTATAATTTTTCCGTTTATTGTGATCAAAAATTCGCTTTATGTGATCACCAAATCTTGAAAAAAAAAAAAATTAAATAAAAAGGTTGAGAAAGATGGTAATCATGTCAAAGAAAAATAAAGTTGAAAACATAAGCGAAAAAAATAATTACGAGGGGGTATTTTTAGCTGAAATGTATGACAGGTGATGATTTATATTCGATCGTTTCAAAATGTAAACAAACCCCCTTCATAAATTTGATTTTCTAAGCTTCTTATTTCTTCTAATTTTTGTTTTGTTTTTATTTTTTGAAAACGAATGCTAAAAAGCCTAAAGATTATCAGTCTTCCGGAGAAATTGGAGATCCTTAAAAAGTACATAGAATTTTACGTGTTTAACCCTATCCTCGCCATCTTCGCTTATTATTATCAGTCGTTTAATGTTATCATTTAGTGTTGGGCCCAAGGCGATCACATTAAGCGGCGTCTACTGTACTTCAATAACCTTCTTACACGGAGAAGGTCAACTTTTGATAGACTTAAACGCCTAAAATGTTTAAAATTTTGAAAAAATGAACTACTAGGTGTACAAAATGAAACTCGGCAAAAATCTACAAAATTCAAATTTACCCTGTGGCTGAGTTTCATTTTGTACACCTAATAGTCATGTTTGAAAAAAAAAATTTTTTTTTATTCCATTAAAAATTTTAAAAAATATATCGGACCAACCAACGGTTCGGCCGCAGCGTAGTTTTTAAAATTTCATACGTACATAGGTATCCCCGCCATTATTTCGAAATTCAAAATTCGCCCTCGTTAGTTTCTTTTCACCGAATAAAGAAAATTTGGTGAAATTCGGTTGAAAACTGTTAAGTGTTGCGGGAAAAATGCTACGGCCGGCTGGAACCACTGACAAAGTTGAGATCGGTGAAGATCCATAATCGATATCACCCTCCAGGGTCTGGAACACCTTTCCCAAAAAACCCGACGTGGAGGGTATCACAATAACTTCTTCAAGGAAATAAAAAACCTCTTTTACTTGCCAAAGGGAGAGAGAAAGAAAAGAGACACGTCTTAAAAGGTGAAAGACGTACGGCATGGGGGACAAGGTCGGTCAAAAACTCACTTCTTTTCCGAACAGAACTAATTCTGTCCCTAAAGGATTGTTTATTACGTCGAGGTGTTCGACTAAAGATACCCCGCATAAAATACCGAAAGATTGGCACAAATCCAGTTTACTTAGCGATAATACGGTAGGTATACGGGAACGTCTCCCCCCCCCCCCCAATCCAGTTGAACCTGCTGCATTTGAACGTTTTTACAAGATTTATGCGCGTCATCCCACTCGCCCTTTTAACGGCAATTTATCCCCTCTTTGCGGCCCGTAATCGATAACCAGGACCGTACAATTTTCCCTCCTTCAAAATATTTTAAATAACATAACCCTAGTTCGCTTTAAAATTTAAAAAATTAAGTCGATAAGCTTGAAGGGGGGGGGGGAGAGAAGAAGAAGAAGAAGAAGAAAAAAAAACTCGCGTGCGATTTGGATCGAGGGCAACGTTGGCATAACTCAAAGGTTATCGCCGGCTATTTGTCGCTTTAGTTACCATGGGTTTTTAAGGTGTTGTGAGACGTTAAAAAAATCAAATAAAAAACGAAAAAGAAATTCTAAATGGTCTGGAAATTTTAATAAAGCGTGACTTCAATTTTCAAGTTGCTCACGTTAACCTTAAGTTCTTTTTTTTCTACAACGAAGCTCAGTTGTTGCTCTCCGTTCGAATGGCGGGAAGCGACTGGAATATGTTAAAAGATACGTTCGGCGAGGTATCCACTGTCGAAAATTTAGTTTGGCGGGGCTAAGCGTCGGTGTAAGACCTTTATGGGGTGAGATTAAATTGCCCTTTTTGTATATCTCGGGGAAGGAACAGGAAGACCTAAGGTCTAGGGACAGCACCCCCGTATGGAAAACATCGGTACGTAGCGCACCCTGGCCACAAGGGGTTGCGGAGACGGAGGTACCCTTGGGTCCCCGGCAAAGCAGGCAGTCTGTTTCAGTGAGTCGAAGCCGATGTTTTCCGTACAAAGTGGGAGTTGTCCGGCCATTTTGTTTTAAAAAGAATACCTTGTGACTTTGATTGCGATTCTTATTACCTGTGACTTGTAAAACCGTAAAACCGTAAGTTAAGTTTTAAGTTTAATTTAAATCGTTCGTCATTTCATTTCGTTGTACAACTTGAGAGCGATACTTTGTACTTTTGATTTTCGTTTGTTAATAAACTCTTTGGTGTTTGAAATTGTGTACCACTGAATCACCCGGAATCACCCGGAATGCAGGACGATCGTGAGGAAGGTGAATGGGAGGAGGAGTCTAACGTTGATCCGACATCAGAATTTGGGATTACGGAACCCGACGCCGCCAGCCGCCATTTTGCATTGACTTCGAGCCCCTATCCGCTCCCCTCTACCTCACCCGCTCCATCGGAACGTCACGGAGGCGACCGTCCGAACAAAAGAACCACCCCGACCCCTCTCCGTCCATATTCGCTCCCTTCGACAAGGAATGCAAGGGGGGAAGGAAAAAGTTTTTCTCGGAACCAACCCTCGCCTCGAAACGAAACGAACTCGCACACTGACCGCCCGGATGATTTTCGATCTTTTATGGAAGCATTTTTCCAACGCTTTCCTTCACAATCTCGACAAGTTTTATTACCAGATTTTGACCCAGCGGCAAAAACTAATGCGAAAACATGGCTGCAAACTGCTGATATTTGTCTTCAAGAAAACCCGATAAATGGAAGTGCCCTAATCCTAACATTATCAAAGTGCATGAAAGGGGCAGCTGCACAATGGCTTTCTTCCATTACCTTCCCGGAAATGAAGTGGGAGGATTTTAAACATTTGTTCTCTACCGAATACGACTCATACGACACTACGGCTTCGATTTTAATGATGCAATTGGACTCGGCACCGAAGGAAAATGAAAGCTACGTCACCTACGCTACAAAAATGCTTTCGGTTTTAACTGCTCGACTGAGAGAGCAAACCCCGGAGGAGACAGCCCTATCGATTGTATTGGCTCATTTATCGAAATTTGACAAACGAATTGAAAGATTGGCCTTCACGACTGAGATCAAGACACGCGATGCATTAATGAAAGAACTCAAATGGCTCACGTTGGGAAAACGTCCTTTTAACTCCCATTCTACGAGTGACCAAAGGACAACAAAACGTTTTCGACCATCAGATCGTCCGGCGAGACGGTTTCTCCGAGACCTTCGGACTCCGCCACTCCGAGAAAGACGGGACATGACTTCGCTGGAAACCAACAGAGCAGACCACAGAGCAGACGTGACTCCGCTTCGACCCAGCCGCCAAGACGTGGAGCCTGCTTCGTCTGTGCTTCAACGGGGCATTACGCGAACACCTGCCCCCAGAAGAGGAAGCCCGAAAAGGAAAAACGAGTCAACCTCTGCGCTTCGAATCCTACTGGAACCTTAGAACATAAAAGTAAGAAATTTAGTTTTTCTTTTGATTCTGGGGCCGAATGCTCTTTAATGCGAGCAGGCATTCAGCATGAATTTTCAGGACCTGTTTTTGAATCACCTGTCCTTTTAACTGGCATTGGCTCATCAAGCGTTACCAGTCATTCACAAATAGTTACTGAAGTCATTATCAATGGAAACATTCTAAATTTGTGCTTCCATGTTGTCCCTGATAATTCTATTAACTCGGACCTCATTGTTGGTCGAGAAATCTTGTCAATGGGTGTTAAAGTCATTATCACAGCCGACAAAGTGAGTTTTTCACCAGTCGATTTGCAATTAAGTAGCTCAACGCTTAAGAAATATGGACAGAAAATTCATGTGAACCCAGAAACGAATGTTACCCCTATAAGTGAAAATGAGAGTAATGATATAGCAGCACAAATAACTAAAATTCCAATATTAAGGCTGATCTAGCGCCAATTTCAAGAGAACTGACTCCATGTGACAGTGGACCAAATAGACCAGATAATCACGGTGATATTTCTCAAAATTTACCCAATCTTGCCCTGCCTGGGGATAAAAATTCTAGGTTTAATGAAATTCAAACTGAAATAGATCCCGATAGGAAACCTGAGCTTTTAAATGTTCTGGACAAATTCGAAAGGTTTTTCATTGATGGTTTTCCCACGGTTCGTGTTACTACCGGTGAACTTAAAATTAAACTTAAAAACGCAGAAAAATTAGTAACTAGACGTCCATACCCCTTATCACCCACTGATAAAAAGGTCGTTAGAGATCACATTGCCGAATTGGAAGCTGCCGGAATCGTTAGGCCCAGCAAATCCCCTTTTGCTAGCCCAATCCTTCTTGTCCCCAAAAAGAATGGTAAATTGCGATTAGTAGTTGATTATCGTCAGTTAAACGCGAATACTGTCGCGGAACATCATCCGTTGCCGCTAATCAAGGATCAGATTGCCCGTTTAGCAGGAGCTTGTTATTTTACCACCCTAGATATGGCCAGTGGTTACCATGCAATCCCAGTACACCCAGATTCTATTGAAAAGACCAGTTTTGTGACCCCCGAAGGGCAGTTTGAATATTTAACTATGCCGTTTGGACTTAAAAATGCCCCCTCAATTTACCAAAGAAGCGTTGTTACAGCTTTAGGATCATTAGTTAATGAATGTTGTACCGTTTTTATCGATGATATCATGGTTTTTGCTAAAACTATTGAGGAATCAATTGATCGACTTGATAAAGTTTTATCCGCCTTAACTTCAGCTGGATTTTCCTTAAATCTTTCCAAGTGTAAATTTGTTATGCGAAAAGTCATGTACCTAGGTTGTTAATAAACTCTTTGGTGTTTGAATTGTGTACCACTGAATCACCCGGAATCACCCGGAATGCAGGACGATCGTGAGGAAGGTGAATGGGAGGAGGAGTCTAACGTTGATCCGACATATATAATTTTTTTTTTTTAAGATTACTTTTTGTTTTAATGTTTCCTTTTTATTTTCAGACGTGCCTTTTCCCCCTTCGCACAAACTTACAGCGAGCGAAGTTTTCGAAGGGAGAAGCGGGCGGCCGCGACCGGATGTCCTCAAACAACATTTTATGGCGGAAGGGCGTATAGACGAAGCGGCCGCCCTTAGGATAATCAACGAAGGAGCGGCCTTACTTAGGTCCGAAAAGACTATGATAGACATCGAGGCACCTGTCACAGGTAACATATTTTAAGAATTCACATCCAGTTTTGTTTAAATCGGCATTTGTTGAATTAAAGATCAACTTCTTAGTGTGGAAGAACGTTTCATAATTAAATAATTAAAATGAACGGTTAAGTAAGTTAGGCCTTTAACTAAACTAGAAACTCCCATGAGATCCGGGTACATTAAAATGAAAACCTCGTGAAAACTCTCGTGATGCAAATTATGTACACTAACTTGGAAATTTCGTAAAAGTTTTACCCAAAGTAAGACAGTTTTTTTTATTTCTAGTTAAGTCTTCATCCCCCCCTACCCAAAAAGAAAGATAAACAAAAAGAAATAAATAAATAAAATTTACATTCAGATTTTCGGCAGCTATCCTTGGTCTTACGGCGGAGAAACCTACTTGAGGGGGAGTTACCATCTGATTTTTACTTAGCAAAAAGTGGATGCTTTCGGCTATTTCTTATCCGATCGCTGTGAATCTTTGTCCATCATATTTCACAAAAAGTTCTATCCAAACGCGTTTAAAAATTCTTACGGATGTTAAAAAAAAATTTCACTTTTTTTTAACTTAAAAAATTTATATACAAAAAAAACTACAAAAACTAAACAATGTAGGTACTTTAAATTTGCTAGGATAGAATTTTAGATTAGACGATTCTGCGTCAATTAAAAAAATTAGGCCTATAAGTGCAGTACATCCTGAGATATTTGTACCGATTGGTCAGAAAACACCATTTTCCAGAAAATAGCGGGAACTTTCTCATTTCTTAATAGACTCGATTGTTTTTTTCAATAATTTGTAAGTGTTTAAGTGTCATAGTGACCACGGAAAATTCAAAACCGACCCTTCAACCCTGTTATCAGTGTGCTTATCAGCTGATGTACCATGTGATATGTAGTTATAAATTATAATGAATTACTTTTTCTCAAAAATTCATATTATTTTCTAATATGTACTTCATATCACATGGTACATCAGCTGATAAGCACACTGATAACAGGGATGAAGGGTCTGTTTTGAATTTTACGTAGTACTACTCATATCAAAATCATGATTTTGATAAATGATGCATCATTAGATCTGGAACAGAATTTGGTACCCTTTTTTAGCCGAATTTTTAGAAGTTTTCTCAGTTTTTCAATGAAAAACCAGGAATGTTTCTGATTCAAAGCGATTTCTTCGTTCATGTGGGCTCGAAACCCACTTTGTACCAGGTTTTTGGGCTTCGCCGAAACTCAGAAGTAAAAATGTCTGGGGTAAACATTTTTTGTTGAGTTTACTGTTAATTTAATATGCCAACAGGTTTCTTTACCGATTTAACAAGTGGGTTTTTTAGTTTTAACCCTTTCAATCCGTTTGGGGGAGTGAGGGTGAGAATGGGGTTCTCGACCCCTGGCAATGGATCAGCCGGACGAAACCTAGCGTGACTGCTTTTCGCTCATCCTCTAAGCGTTTTTCTACCCCTACTTGAAAAAAAAGTCACTTTTCCTCACCATTTTTCTACCTTTGTTTTCCTCGTATTAGCGCTGTAGCCTATTGAATTTTGTTGGATGTTATCAGCGTTTTACCTTTTCTCTGTTTTTAGTCTAAAGTTCAAAGGATTTTAGTACCGCCTATCCCAGGTCAAATTACTACGTTTAAAAGGCGCTCCTCGTATAAACAAAGAGGTAATTCCGTCTACGTTTGGGGTCAAAAACGGGGAGAGTAGTTGAGTGGGGGTTTATTTATCTGGTGTGAAAATCGCCCCGAAGACCTTGATAAAAAAAACACGTAGGTGTCGAGGCTGCGTGAAGCTTCTTCTGGCTAAAAATAGTAACTAAAGGTTGAATTCGCTTTGGACGCCGGGGAGGGGACAACGACGAGTATTTTTCGGCTTGAAAATCGAATTCGCTCTTTCGACTCTGTATACCTGTCGACATAATGCATTTGACCAAAAATTTGCAGAAATCGCGAGTCATCGTTCAGCAAAAAAAAAAATTGTAATTCAACACAATTAAAATATAGAATACAGTTCAAAAGCTCATACATATTCGATATGGCCTTCTTTCCGATATATCGGAAGGAAAATATCGGTACTAATATCGCAAATATCGGAAGGAAAATATCGCGATATTCCGATATATCGCGATATATACTCGTAGTATCGGATGTTATCAGTTATCCGTGTGTTGCCTCATTTTTCTTTCGGATTCATATCGTAAAAATATCTCGATATATCGGAAATATCGGAAGGAAAATATCGATATTCCGATATATCGCAACAACCCTTACCAAAAGAAAAAAAAAAAAAAACGATAGCATGCAAGATTGCATTTCTGAAGGCTTGGCTTCTGGAGCAGGAATTGTGCAGAGTGGATGAATAATATTGTTTTGTGTGTAAAATTTTATTATTGTTATAATTTTATTATTGTTACAATGCATTTGTACATATATCTCACCATAAAAAAGAGATTTTTGTCGTTTCGACATAAAATTTGTCGTTTCAACATAACGCAGTTGAACATAAAGGAAACTTTCGTCGTTTCGACATAAAACTGTTTCTGTCGTTTGGGCATAATACATCTCACCATAAACTAGGGAAAGCTAAAGAGCAAGCCTATTTCGCTTTTTAAAACGCGATTGTGGCGAAACGGCCAAAACCTTAAAATTGGTCAGTTCACCATAATGCAATTCCTCGCGAGAGGAAAAAATTAACCCCCTTTTGTCATAAACGAGCTGATCCCGTTTGCTGCCTGCTTGCTTTTCCTAGTTATGGTGTGATGCTTTATGTTGAATTGAATTATGGGTTCAATGTCAAGTTTTAAGGTTTTAATCGCGTTTTAAACGGCGAAAGTAGCCTTACCCTTTTTGTCCCTAGTTTATGTTGCGATTTATAAATCTCAAACGACAAAAACAGTTTAATGGCGAAACAACAAGTTTAAATTAAAGAGAGGCTTTTATGTTGACTTAAACTTTTTTTACGATGACTTGCATTATTGAAAAAGTCGTTTATGTTCGCTTTGTCGCTGAAATGCATTATGCTCAAAATTTTTGAACTTTAAGAGCTTTATGTTCAATTGCATTGTGCCGAAACGCATTATGGTGAACTACAGATTTTTTATGTCGAAATGCAGATTTTATAATATGGTTAACTGGTTTATGGGTAATGCGTTATGTTGAACGGTGTTCTTCCGATTTTTTAAAGAATCCATTTACACCGTGCATTTTACGCTTTATATTGTTTTCCTCTGATTATCTGATATTTAGGTTGCATTATTTGTTACAATGATAATTGCTAAACAAAAGGCGTTTTCCTACAGTACTTGGTGAAAACCAACGTTTTTACTTCGTAGGGTCTTATTTTACGGCGAAACACGTACACGAGACCCCTTTGCATGCAAATAAGAATCTTTCTCCTGAATATTAATCGGATGTTGGTATAAAATCATATAGGAACCGTTCTCCGTTTATAGGATTCAAAAATTTTCATATCCGAGAATAAACTCCGTTAAAAACATGGAGCTTTCTTACTCTTTCCATGATATTGAGAAATCGAATAATAATAATTTCCTGTATTAATATTAAAATCACGTAAAAATATTGCGCCGGTTACCGAGTTTGTCACGATGGGAATGAATAATGTAGGCCCTCATTCTGCCATTTTTTTTCAATATTCATGCCTGTCAACATTGAATTTCGAATAAATTTTCAACCACGTTTTCCTCATTAAACTTTTGATTTTTATAATGAAATTGATTGTAGATCCTTTATTGGGTCAAAAATAGATTCAATGACAAGTCTGCCAAATTTTCTGTCAAAAGCGGAATTTCCGAATTGCTATCGATGTCCGCATTGCGGTCAAACCGGTTTTTTAAAAACATCTTCAGTCCTCTTCCACATTGATAGATGTAAAACCATTGCACGCACGGTAAATCCCCTTTTTGTCTCATTTTCCGGTGTTTTCATCGCTTTGTCTTCTTAAAAAATATGTTCTCTCCTAAATTTTTGGCGTTTTCCGCAATTTTTTAAGAAGGGAACCCCTTTGTATGAGACTTTCGAGCTTTTTCTTTCTATTCTATTTTTTAATCATTATCTTGGCTAACCTTGTGCTCTCTTTCAAACAGACTCCACAAAAGATAAAAATTAAACTTAATTTTCGATTCACTAAGTAAATTTACTCTTTTTAAAGCTCTTAAGGCTGGCAAGACTGAATAAATAGAGACGATAAAACTAGCCGCATTACGCGAAAACTCTTAAAAAGTACTATATAAATATGGGATTTGATTTCCGTTATTACTTTCCGTTTTACAGCTTCCTCCATACGGGGGAAAAAGCTTTTCTTTCCTTTATATTAAAAACTCAATAAGTATTTATCTTGCTACCATTAATGTTGTAAATTATTACAGAATGTTTTTAAAAAAAACAAATTTTAAATTATTAACAGAATGTTTTTAAAAGAAAACAAATTTTAATTTTTGTACACTGAAATTTAATGGATTTTTGGAGTGTACACATGTCGACATAATGCGGTCCGCCTTAATGCCTTTGACCATAAAATAGCAGAAATCGCTAGTTAACGCTCATCACAAGGAATGACTGAATAAATAGAGACGATAAAACTAGCCGCATTACGCGAAAACTCTTAAAAAGTACTATATAAATGGGATTTTTGATTTCCTACTTTCCGTTTTACAGCTTCCTTCCATACGGGGGAAAAAGCTTTTCTTTCCTTTATATTAAAAACTCAATAAGTATTTTATCTTGCTACCATTAATGTTGTAAATTTTCACAGAATGTTTTTAAAAGAAAAACAATTTTAATTTTTGTACACTGAAATTTAATGGATTTTTGGAGTGTACACATGTCGACATAATGCGGTCCGCCTTAATGCCTTTGACCATAAAATAGCAGAAATCGCTAGTTAATCATCACAAAAATCATCTCAACATAAGAAATTGTCAAGACTTCACCATAATGCATTGAACAATAAATCTTACCATAAAGAAGAGATTTAACGACAAGTGTTAAAATTTTATATTGTTATAATTTTATTATTGTTAATGCATTTGTACATAATATATATCACCATAAAAAAGAGATTTTTGTCGTTTCGACATAAAATTTGTTGTTTCAACATATCGCAGTTGAACATAAAGGAAACTTTCATTTTAAAGAACTTGTCGTTTTGGCATAATACAGTCACTATAAACCAGGGGCAGCCAAAGAGCAAGCCTGTTTTCGCCGTTTAAAACGCCATTGTAGCGAAACGACAAAAACCTTAAAACATAACATTTCACCATGATGCATTTCAAGCCCTTAAGTTAAGCCTTAAAAAAGAGAGAGAGGAGCTCTTTTGCATTTTCTAGTTTATGGTGAGATGCTTTATGTTGAATTGTGGCGAAATTGTGAAATTGGCAATCGCCGGAGGTTGATTAAAAACTTCCTCCACACTCGCCTGATTTATGCCCTGAAGATAACTCCGATATTTCTGTAAAGCCCATTTTCACCACCCCACATTCTCTAAAATTATTTTTTACCTCGAACATTTTGTCCCCTTTTTTATGTGCGGCCCTAAACGGCGTTTTACATTTATTATGCTAATTTAATAAAGTAAATTAACTTGCTCCTCCTAATTTGTTCGCTTTAAAGTAACCAAAGTACATAGCATTTAGGGTGGCAATATCCGTCCGTAATTTCGTAGGTCTTCACGCTTAATATTTGCAAAGAACATGATTTTTTTTTTCACCTTTATTACACCTAGCTGGTTTAATTTTTTTCTGTCTTTTTTTCTTTCCTTCTCTGACTTTATAAAAATATAGTAACTAGATTTCCCGTGGGAGTCGCTCTCTGTGTTTGATTTGAAGTTGAGCGATTGCCTTTTTTTCAGAAATTTTTTTCTCATTCTTTCTCTCGGGCTGCCTTTTTTATCAGCTTTCCTTATCTTCTTTACGTGGGATACTCAAGACTCGATAATAAGAGTTTCTTAAAAATAGAACCAATGTTTATATTACAGGTTATTAGTACTACAGTTTAGAATCCAAGGATTCTAATTAACCGCACGTTTCGGCACATTTTCCGGGTTAATAAAAAAGTTAATTTTTAAATTCACAAGGCGCGTTATTGATTTTTGTTAGCATTGAGGTTACTTTTATGGGAGCTTGTTTAAATCATAACATTTTAATTTATGTTCACTGCCACGTTTTAAGCGAACAGGAAATTAAAACGTGACGGACGGATTTTATTTTCAAAATTTAAATCTTTTAGGCTCTTTTTTTTAAGCACTTTTTCTTATCTTGAATAATTTTTCCTACTTTCCGTGTTTTGTTTTGTCATGTCTTTTTCTTCGTGCCTTTTTTTGGTATATTAACTTTGCTTTTAAATTCAGTTTGCGGTGACATCCACGGGCAGTTTTACGATTTAATGAAACTGTTCGAAGTCGGGGGGCCACCTGCGACGACGAAGTACCTCTTTCTCGGCGATTATGTCGATAGGGGTTATTTCAGTATAGAGGTGAGTGAAATTTTTTTTAAATAAAAAAAATTTGATGTCAAGTTTTTTTAGTCAATTGTATTTGAGACCTACTGGGGCCCAACTTTTTTACAATCTTTTTCGGTTAATACAATTGTATTAAACCAATACACAATAACTTCTATTTAAATTAAAACGATTGTGGTTTAGTAATAAATAAAAAAGAAGTAACAATAAGTTATCTTTGAGGAAATTAAAGAATACAATATGTATACATAAAGTATATAATATATCTTTTTTTTTTATCGATTAGTCCTCCTTCCGTATTGATATCGTTTTTATTATTAAATTATACTTCACCTAAGCTTCGCAGATCAGTTATCTATTTGACGGGAAAAAATAATTTGATAATTTTGTCTTCTGGGATTTAAAGGACTTACAGAAGTGGAAGATAAGCTTTTCAGAAATTATACAACCGATAGTTAATTATATTGATTAGGTATGTTTTAATAAGTAAACCAATTATCTATTGACAGTTGTGGGTGGGAGGGGGAAAAATTGAAAAAGTGGGTCAATTGTTTTTAACGATGTTTGCGTGTTGGTGGCCTCCCATTGTGGGTCTGCGGGGTTCCGAAAGGAGCGTAATCGGGGGTCGAGGGGGGGGGGGGGGGGTCCGTGACCCGGGATAATGTCGCCCGAGTAACCGGATCCTTCCTCGGCTTTATGTTTGTGATTCGCGAGCGTCTCCAAAAATAGGAGCGCCCCGGATGAGTCGGACCAATTTTTATAAATAGACCCTACCACGCTTTCCGACCCCCCCCCCCCTACAATCAAATTGCTATTGAATTGGACCTTTTCCGCATTTTTACTCCACCTCCCCGCTTTTTAACTTCCTTAAAGAAGTTATTGTGATACCCTCCAGGTCGGGTTTTTGGGGAAGGGTCTTCCAGATCCCGGAGGGTCAAATCGAATATTGATCTTTACCGTTCTCATGTTTGTCTGTGGTGCCGGCCGGCCGTAGCATTTTTCCGGAATACTTTACGGCCACAGTTTCCAACCGATTTTCACAAATTTTCACACTACCTTCCTTTCTTGTTAAACAAGAAATTATCGTCTGGATTTTTAAATTTCGAAAAAATGGCGGAGATATGTCTGTTTGAAATTTAAAAATGCGCTCCGGCCGAACCGTTGCAGTTGTTCCGATTTTCACAAAATGCTCCTTATATTTTTTAATAATTTTTTGTGTAAAAAAATTATCAATTTTCTACATTAATTGTCATTTTAGTAGGGAGAAATTACATACGTCCACCCGTACAAGAGGGACCTCCCTTGCGCAAAAATTCCATTATATCTACCTCGATAGGTACCAAAAAAAATAAATAAATAAAAAATAAAATAAAATGAAAAAATCCCCTTCCGTTATACCTCTCCTCCCTTATACTTCCCCTCCGTTATACTTCCCCTCCCTTATACTTACCCCACCTATATTTTTACTTCTCTTTAAGGAAGTTTTCGTTGGAAGCTCTTCAAACAAGTACTTTTTTTGCGTTTTAGGGAGACGAGTTGATGGTCCAGACTGTCATTTTAATCTATGTTTTCTCTGTTTTAGTTAAGAGACAGTGTTTGCAATGTTTAATTTTTTTTACCAACCAACCATTTTGTTGGAGGATTTCCACTTTCCAGGGAGAAAAAAGAAAGAAAAAAAAATTAATTATAATCCCCCCCCCAAATAAAATTACGAAGAAAATGCTCTAAAATAGGTATTACGTTGGTTTATTATTAATATAATCATCCTCCTTCAAAAACAGTTCAGGTTCTTGTGAAATAATTTTTTGCGGATACAAAATTTCAGTGGTAAATAATCCTGGTTAGTTTTTTTTATAAAATAAATTTAATACCTAATAATAAGAAAAGTTTATATAAAAAGACATGTGCCAAACGCAGGTAGTTCCCTGCAAGATTCCCTCCCATTAAATTTATTTCCGCTCGGATAGATAATTATTGAATTCTAAAGGATTTATGAACATAAATCTCCATCCTTTCTCCCTCGCCAATTTTTCGATTGTTTCTGTCGAAACCTACTTTCATTCGTTTTATTTACTTAGTATTATCTATTTTGGTAGGTTTTAGAATAATTTTTATTCAAGTTTGATGCTTGAAAGAAACTGCGTTTTTAAATAAAAGAAAGAATGTGTGAAATAAAAGTTAAAAGTCTTCTTCCCACCTATATTTTTCATCGGATGTAGAATTATGTCCCCTGAATATGTCCCATAAGTCAAATTTTAGAATGACTCAGGGCGGCCATAACCCCTCCGCAAACATAATTTATGATAAATAAGACCTGACTAAATTTAAACAGGACTTCTTAAGCTGAGGTCACAAACTAAAACCTGCCTTTTACAAAGCAAACAGTCGAGATTGTTAAACTTAATTAAACTTGCAATCGTTGACCTCGAAAGTAAGATCAATAAAAAGTATTTCGGATCTGGTTTTTCCTCCTCCTTGGAATCTTTGAACTTTATTTTCGTCGGAGTCTTTTTTTTTTTCTTCGTTATTTTTTCTGTCTCATTTTTGAAGATCAATTATTTTGTTTCATAAATTTATTTCAAGGAATAAACCTGGTTTATAGTGAGAGAAAAAAAAGTACTTGTTTGAAGAGCTTCCAACGAAAACTTTCTTAAAGAGAAGTAACAATATAGGAGAGGAAGTTTAGGGAGTCTTTTCTGCGACCAAAGAAAATTTGGTGAAAATCTGGTGAAAATCGGTTGAAATCAGTGGTCGCAAAGTGTTGTGAATAAAAATGCTACGGACGGACGGCCGGCCGGAACCACAAACAAAGTTGAGGTCGGCAAGGATCAGTATTTGATTTGACCCTGTCATTGGGCCGAACCCGTGTTTTATGTTGTTAACTTCCTAAAAGAAGTTATTGTGATACCCTCGACGTCGGGGCATAAATCCCATTATTTCTACCTTCATATGTACTTAAAAATTGTTCAAAAAAAATTAATAAAAAAAAAAGAACTTATAACATTTTTGGAAAAAAAAAAAAATCTCCCTCAAAAAATACTTCCCCCTTCGTTATACCCCTCCCCATCCCTTATAATTCCCCCTCCTTTATACTTCCCCTCCCTTATACTTCCCACTCCATTATATTTCCTCTTCCGTTATACTTCCCCTCCTTTTTACTTCCCTCTCCTATATTTTACTTCTCTTTAAGGAAGTTTTCGTTGGAAGCTCTTCAAATTAGTACTTTTATTATTATTGTTATTTTATATTGTTATTTTATAAAAACTGCATAGACAAATAGTATCCAAAAGGCTGATACAAAATATAAAATAATGACCCTGCGGTAGCAGGGACTAAAAGGTAGATTTCTTTTCATGATTAAAATTAAAATGTATAAACACAAAATATATAATTATGTTATAAAAATGATGATATAAGAAAAATTGCGCCACTGAGCCCCTAGAAAAACATCTGATAATTTTATTAATAAAATATTTAATAATTTCCCGGTATAAATTCAAATTTTTTTAAAGTTTAGCTAGTTCAATATTTTGCGCCTGGCTCGTCCAAACCTGCTTTAATTAATTTTTTACACGCCCTCGCAGAGGTCTTAAAGTTTTTTTTTGCAAAAGGACTAGGATTTCAATAGAAAATGCCAATTTGTCTTTTAAGCCCTAAGTAAAGTAGGTGAATCGCTGGTCCGATTTCAGCCATTAACGAACTCGTCCGAGCTATTGAGATAAAAGCTCTAAATACCGGATATCGTCACCCTCACATTAAAATTGCTCCAGTTATCGTGCTAATATATATATATATATATAAACTTTTCAACTGAGGATGGTTTTGGAGTCCAGGAGGTATGAAACGAAAAACGTATAGAAAATTTTTTGAATCTGCGACTACTTGGTACATTACAATAGGTAGATTTTTGAAGAAAAGAAATCTACCTAATAAGGTAGATTTCGAAGAAAAGAAATCTTCCTAAAACTAATACTTAGCCAAAGAGTTACATTCTTTAACATTAAAACTGTTTGGTCTATAAAACAAGAAAGAGGTGTTAACAATTTAATAAGCTTTCCCTTCGGGTTACCTGGCTCCGTTCCCTGGGTTTTCATCGTCTGAAGGTTACTTGAGTTCCATGAGTTAGGACATCAGGGATTAAATCATTATCTGAGATTAGGACATGTGTCAGAAGAGTCCCGATGTAATAAAAAAATGTACGAGTCAGGGATTCCCCAAGGCGTTTATACCTGCATAATATTATTGTTTATGTATAGGCCCCATTCCCTCCAAAACTCTGGGCACAATATTCTGCGATGACCAACAGAACCACAAACTGTGAGAGTTTTCACTCGAAACTGAACAGTTCTTTTTACCGTACACAACTTAATATATTTGACGTCGTCGACGTTCTCTTAGAAATCTAGTCGAAAACGTACCGGAGACAGGGGAAAAGTACTGGTTTGAAGAGCTTCCAACGAAAACTTCCTTAAAGGGAAGTAACAATATAGGACTCAACTAACCAACTCCGTTTTCATCGAACGAAAACTCCTTCCCGTCTGTGGGTTTCCCCAATCCCTATGCCTAGCGTTTATCATTCCCTTAGACTTCCTCAATCCTAAGGCGGAGAATTGGAACCGTTCCAACGGGGTGACACAATCGATTTTATTCCCAACTCTACTATATCTCAAGTTTATTAATTAGAGTGTGAAAAACGAATCCTCTTGTCTCGATATTTAAAAAAAGAAGTTAATAATCCCGTCGCTTCATTTTACTCTCTTAAGTCTTCAGATTCTGCCTGTTTTTAAAGAAAATAATAAAATTTTAAACAAAAAACTAATATAAACACCCTTAAGACGCTTTACAAAATTTATGAATTTAAACCTACCTATAATTAAAATACGAAAATAGACTATGCTGGCAAAGATTTCAATGTTTGGCCAGTTGTTGAGCTGGCTCCAAAAGAATCGAAAGACGAGTGGGAGGCGATAAAAAAGTGGAAGCCTCGGACCTCCTTATCTTTATTTAATACGGAAACACTATATTATTTAAAATCGGTATAAAAACGAAAGAAGGAAAAATCATTTTCAAGGATGGATAGGCTACTGAGCAGTTTGGTGGCTCAACTTCCAACTTTCTTTTGGAACCTCCACAAATAATTAACTTCCTTAAAAAAGTTCAAAGGGTCTTCCAGACCCCGGAGGGTCAAATTGAATATTGGTCTTTACCGCTCTCAACATTGTCTGTGGTTCCGGCCGTCCGTAGCATTTTTCCGAGACACTTCACTGCCACAGTTTTGAACCGATTTTCACCAAATTTTCACAAAATCTTCCTTAGTCGGAGAACAAGAATGTAACGAGGGCGATTTTTGAATTTCAAAAAAATGGCGGAGTTATGTCTGTTTAAAGTTTTAATTTTCCGGAACACTTTATGGCCACAGTTTTAACCCGATTTGTACAGAATTTTCACATAATCTTCCTCGCTCAATGAAGACGAAAGTAACGAGGGCGATTATTGAATTTCAAAAAAATGGTGGAGAAATGCACGTTTGAAATTTTAAAAACAGCGCTGCGGCCAAACTGTGGTCGGATTTTCACCAAATTTTCACCAAAGACTCCTTATATTTTTTTACGAATTTTTGAAGTAAATAAATTGTCACTTTTTAATTATAATTTTATATACTAACTTTATATACCTTCGTAGTAGGGAGAAATTTTATACTTCCATTACGAGAGGCACATCCCTTGGCCAACGAGCCCATTATTTTTCTACCTTGAAACTAAAAACATTTTCGGGAAAAAAACTTGGAATATAGTTTGGAAAAAAAAACTGCAAATTTATAGAAAATTTTTCGGAAAAAAAACTTCCCCTCCGTTATACTTCCCCCCCTTATACTTCCCCTCCTAAATTATTACTACACTTTAAGGAAGTTTTCGTTGAAAGCTCTTCAAACTATGTAGTTCTTTTTACTTTATTTTTATTCAATATTTTATTTATGAACTTCCCAGGTGTAACCAAACCAAAGAAATTTACCTCTTAAGTCCTGCTGCCTCGCGGGGCGATTTTTTTTCTTTGAAATATTTAAATTTTTCGAAAAGAAAAAAAATTCTTCATGGCTTACAATAAAATATTCTCCACATTCGAAAACAACGTGTTTAAACAAGTGTGTAAATAAATTGTTTGCCTGTTCAGAAAAGGGTCCACTGTGGTTTTAAAACCTTCGTTAAACTTTTAATTTAGACCGTTTTTATTTTTTTTTTTACTCCCGAGACCAATAAACTGAGCTTTTATATTGATGGACTAGTCTTGTCCTCTCATGCATACTTGATAAGGGTGAGTGCCTAGTTACGGGCCAAGACCCGGTCGCAGTGGTGCCTTTATAAATGAAAGTGGGGGGGGGGGGTATTAATTATTCAGTCTTGTATTAATTGCTCCGCGATGAATACTGAGGAGAACTAACTAGAGTACATCCACCAATTTCGACCTAAAACCAAAAACAAACTTTTAGGTACACTTTTTTAATGTATGTATTTTCGGGCGACATCGAATTACGCTCATCTTGTTACCTGGGGTCCCTCAGTTGGGTCCATGGAACCGCTGGTCCTTCAGCGACTTAGTTGGGCGCAATTCCAACACGCCCGTATTTTCTATGTTCAGAAGAAAAATATACTTAAAATTAAAACAGTTGAGGGGAGAACACCGTTCAACATAACGCATTTCACCCTAAAGCAATTGAACGTAATCTGTATCTCGACTTAAAAAATCTGTAGTTCACCATATCGCGTTTCGGCATTATGCTATTAAACATAAAGCTCTCAAAAGCTCTTAAATTTTGAGCATAATGCATTTCAACATGAAGCGTTTCGCCATAAACGACTTTTTCAATAAATGCAAGTCTACATAAAAAACTTGCCTCTCTTTAAAGTTGCTTAGCCATAAAACTGTTTCTGTCGTTTGGGCATAATTCAACTCACCATAAACTAGGGACAGCGAAAGAGCAAGCCTACTTTCGCCGTTTAAAACGCGATTATGGCGAAACGACTAAAAAGTAAAAACTTGACAGTTCACCTTAATGCAATTCAACTTAAAGCATCTCACCATAACCTAGGGAAAGCAAGCAGGCAGCCAATGGGATCAGCTTGTTTTATGACAAAAGGGGGTTAATTTTTTTCCTCTCGCGAGGAATTGCATTGCGGTGAACTGACAAATTTTAAGGTTTTTGCCGTTTCGCCACAATCGCGTTTTAAAAGGCGAAAATAGGCTTGCTCTTTTGCTTTCCCTAGTTTATGGTGAGATGTATTATGCCCAAACGACAGAAACAGTTTTATGTCGAAACAACAAGTTCAGTTAAAGGAAAGTTTCCTTTAAATATGTTCAACTGCGTAAAATTTTATGTCAAAACGACAAGTGTTAAATCTCTTCTTTATGTTGAGATGTATTATGTTCAAATGCATTACGATGAACGTTTTCGACTATTTTCTTTATGTTGAATTGCATATTTTTTATGTTGTACGTACCTCGCGATTTCTGCAATTTTATTTTATGGTCAAATGCATTATGGCGAACCGCATTATGTCGAAACGTATACACTCTAATTGACTTTTATCTTGAAGAAACTTTCATCTTTGTTTCGGCAACGTTTATTAGATGGGGGACAATTTCCGAAAGCGGCTGGTGAAGTGCCAACTTGTTCTAACTCGATCTGTCACAGCATTTATTTGTCTCGTTGCGGAAAATTTAATTTGTTTTTTTCTCTCCCTTTTACTACGTGCAGTCCTAATCAAAATGTCAAGCTTACTATCGCAGGTTTTTACCGACTTTATTGTTTTATTGCAAAAGCAATAAATGGAAATTAAAATATGAGACGTACAGCTCGAGACATGTATTATTCCGTGGGGACCGGTTGTTGTATATAAAGACAATAAAATTGTCTAAACGACCTTCCCTGACCCCGGGAGTAGTTAACGCTCGACTCCGAGGTGCGAAGGCGTTCTGGAAAAATGCCAAACTCCTTCTAAAAGAACGATAACCACATAGAAATTTATATACATATAAGTATTTAAAACATGTAAACCACCACCACTTTGGTACTGCCCTAGCGGAAATATAATCCAAATGGTTGTGGTTTTGAAGCACCTTTTTAGTTAGTTTCACCACGCGGGTACGCACTTCTGATCTACAACTTATCTGTTCAATCTTCATTTAAAACCTTTATTTAACGCCGGAGTCCTTAATTCAAAGGTGGTTAGTTATAAGCAGTGAAAACGCACAGAAGAATGATCAAAATTAAGGAAATATTAGCTTTAGTCCAACCGCAGTTTCAAACCGGTTTCAAACTATTTTGTGTGCGAGCGTGTTTGTGTGTGAATTAATAGTACATATGTACTTAATTGGAAGAAAAAATAATCTTTTCAAGTTTGTTTCTCAAGAGATTGATCGAATATAACGGCCGGAAATCCGATAAAATTGGTGGTTTCGAACTAAAGACCTAAGAAAACTGCTTTAAGGGTGTTTCTCCGAGTGTTATTATTAGGTGTACAAAATGAAACTCGGCTAAAATCTACAAAGTTCAAATTTACCCTGTGGCTGAGTTTCATTTTGTACACCTAATAAATAAAAATTGAAGAAATTTAATTCTCTATAAATTTGTACTTAATTATTTTTTTCTAGGATGCACCTTTTCGGAAAAAATTTTTTTTTTTTAAATAAATATATCTTGAAAATGTGCGTCCTAGAGAAAAAATGAATAGAATAAAAATTAAAGAGAATTAAATTTCCAACAGATTTTATTTAGTGTATTTTTTCAATATCTGTAACGGTTTACGATTTACAAGCCTTTAAAAATTAACCTTCTTAATGGTTATACATCAATAACCTTCTTACACGAAGAAGGTCAACTTTTGATGGACTTAAACCCCTAAAGTGTTTAAAATTTTGAAAAAATGAACTACTAGGTGTACAAAATGAAACTCGGCTAAAATCTACAAAATTCAAATTTACCCTGTGGCTGAGTTTCATTTTGTACACCTAATATCATAGGAAAGACCTAAAATGAGGATTTAAAAAGAAAATTGTTGTCTGAACGTTCTATTTATCAAAACGTCAGGGTCGCAAAACCACGCGTACGTCCGAAAAACGGAAAATTTTAATTAATTAAACCGGTCTCGGATTTGACAAGTTAACAAAGTTTTAAGGGTTGCTATTTAAACCCTCCCATCGCCCCCCCCCCCTCTTACTATCTTGTTCGAAAGTGTCAGATTTCGTGTTGATCCACTTGTTGTTTTACCATTTTCGAGCTTACCGAAGCTTAAACGTCGAAAAGTTTCTATGATAACATAGAGAACTTTTTAACGATAGGAAAAAGTCGTTAAACATATTTTGCTTATTTAACTTATTGACAAAAAATTATAATTTCATACCTGTCACCCTCCAAACTCAGGTTTTCATTCATTTAACCAACCCTATTTTTCTCGTCATGCTTTTAGTTAAAAACTATTTAGTTTGAAGAGCTTCGAACGAAAGCTTCCTTAAAAGAAGGAACAATATAGGGGGGAATTACCTATTAAAGAGGGGAAGTATAACGATGAGGGAAGTGCAAAGGAGGGGAAGTATAAGGAGGTCTTTTAAGTTTAAGGGTTTTTTTTGGGGGTTTTTTCAAAATATTTTCGAAGTTTTTTTTTCGAAGATCAAGGTAGAAATAATGGGATTTTCCCCAGGGTAGGTCCCTCTCGAAACGGGTGGAAGTATGAAATTTCTCCCTACTAAAATGATAATTAATGTAAAAAAAAAATTGGTGTAAATTTGTTAAAAATCGGACCGCACCGAATTTTTTAAAATTTCAAACCGACATATCTCCGCCATTTTTTTCGAAATTCAAAAATCGCCCTCGTTGATTTCTTGTTCACCGACTAAAGATCGTGTGGAAAATTTGTTGAAAATCGGTGGAAAACTGGCCGTAAAGAGTCCCGGAAAAAAATGCTATGGACGGCCGAAACCACAAAGTTAAGATCGGTAAAGTTTAGACAATATTCGAATTGACCCTCCGGGGTCTGAAGACCCTGCCCCAAAAACCCGACATGGAGGGTATCACAATAACTTCTTTAAGTAAGTTAAAAAATTGACCTCTTGAAATCTTTGAGGTATAGGCTAACCCAGCATCACCGGACGGCATTGACGGTTTTGCATCGTTTTCTCTCTACATTTTCCCTTCATTTGCGGTCATACTATGTAAATTCCTCGAGTTAATTAATAACAGAAAAGCGGGTGGGAGTTCAATTTACGCTCCTCACTTCGAGATAGCGTATCACTTGAGCGGGCGTGTATTTCCGGCTTTAAATCAAATCCCCTAGCTTATCGTGTTTCATTTTAATTAATTTCTGTGGTTTTTATAACAAAAATTATTCATCTTCTTTTTTTTTTTCAGTGTGTACTATATCTTTGGGCTCTCAAATTGTGCCATCCTACAACTTTATTTCTACTTAGAGGCAATCACGAATGCCGGCATCTAACGGAGTATTTCACTTTCAAACAAGAATGTAAGTACTAAGTATATTCGACAGGGGTGGCCTGATATGAAACTAAATAGCCTTTTAATGTCATTAAGGTCTATTACGGTATAGTTCGTCGGGATAGAGTTAACTCTAATTAGTTTCTATTCCGAAATCAATTTAACTTTAATTTGATGTCCCTATTAAAAAGATTTTTAAAATCCTTATATTGTCGCCATACATGTTTTATTTTTATTTTTTTAATCATGATACTGAGAATGGGAAATACCTTATGTGTTTCTGCAGTGCGAAGGAGATAATTTTTTCTTGTAGATGGTACTTTTAATATCTATTTGGCAATTTAAATTGGATTGAGAAGGGATCAACTTAATTTCCCTTCTGTAAATGGCTTCTTCGCCTTCGCCCCCGGGACATTTGAACAATCGATTTGCGTTTTGTTACGGTTTCATACTAAAACGTTTTAAACGGCTTTAATTTAGTGAAGAAGAGTGTATAGAAATTGGTTCAAAAAATTTAATTTATAAAATGCAATTTGTCGTGAGGAAAGTTGTTTAATTATAAATCATGATAGTATCGTGATCCGAAAAGGCCTTTTTGTCGATAACTGTTGCATGAGACTTCTTCGAGTCTCTCCCATCCCTTCTGAACAGCGTAATTGCGCAATTTAGCTGAAAACTTAAGCGTATTATAAAGGATTTTTTTCTTTCTTCGCGTGCCTTCATTTGTTTTCCTGTGCGTGCCTGTAGAAATTTTCACTTTTTCTCTCTATCTCTTTGTTAGTTAAACTTTAAAAACTAAATTAAAAAGGGTGTTAGGAAAAAATCGAATGTTGATGCTGAAAGGCGCTTTTCATGACAGACCGACGGAATTGGATAGTTTTATGGTTGACAGGTTGGACGAGGCGAAGTGCCTCTTCGCTCTCTGCCATCTGACACATTCACGTTCCACTTGACGTCCTTTAGATTTTTTTTCTCCCATATTTATTCAGACGTCTTGTCTTTTAAAATCGCATTATTCCTTTTTTTTAACCTTCAAAAAAATAATTTGATGATATTTTTAGGTAAAATAAAATACTCGGAGCGCGTTTACGACGCATGTATGGAGGCGTTCGACTGCCTTCCTCTAGCCGCCCTTATGCACCAACAGTTCCTCTGCGTCCATGGAGGACTTTCACCCGAAATCCACAATCTCGACGATATAAGAAAGGTAAACATTTTGTTTTTGACAGGGTGAAAAAAACTGGCCATTGGACAGTTTCAAATTGATGATTATATAGCGGAAGTTAAACCAATTCCCACGCCAGGAAACAAGCTTCGATGGGGCCATCTCTCTATCGATTGGGTTAATATTCAATTTCGGATTCATTCATACAGATTTGCGTTACTCGTTACACGAAACAAAGCGTTTTTCAACTTTTTCTATCTGCTTATATTAAAGAAATACTGTTCCTGTAGCGCACTAGAGCATCTGATGTTGCTTTTCTTCTCTTTTTGCTACTTGTGTCTTAACGGTAGGTACACGATTTTTACGATTTTATGGTAGATTTTTTTTCTTTGAAATCTACCTATTTTTTAGTCCCCCAATTCTAACTAATTTGATAACACGAGGGGGTTAATTTTTTCCCTCTCGTAAGAAAAGCTCGTGTGGAGGGGAAAAAAATCAAACAAGCTCCCCTTGCGAGATGAAAAATATTACCCCCTAGTGTTATCATACGAGATCTCTTTGCGAGAGGAAAAAAATTAACCTCCTTGTGTTATCAAAGTAGTGTGAATTTAGGCAAAACTCATCGGGAACTAAAAATAATATGATTTTGAAGAAAAGAAATCAACCTAAAGTCGTAAAAATCGATTAATTTGGGGTCTAGTTTCTGAATTTTTTGTGCGCTCCCTTAACTTTGATTTTTTTATTTCTCTTGGACGCCACCGTAGACAAAAATTAAATTACAACCCCTCTTAATTTTGAGCGTAGATTACGAATCTCATAACGGTTTTTCGATTGCGCATGCGCAGAACGTCCAAAACGCAAATAACCCAGTTAAAACGGCCAAACTTAACTTAGATGGAAACAAAATTCAGATTCTGCTGACAATTTCATGTAGAATACACTCTTTTTATGTTTTTTTTCGAAGCTATTTTCCTATCAAATTAAATAAACTCGTCATGATGGGATCCTTGCCACTGCTTCCATTTTTTAAGCTCTTTTAAAAATAAGGTTATTGTAACCAAACATTGGTCCCCCGGGCCCCACGGGGTCTTCCGCGAGGTAAGCTGGGGGGGGGGGGACTAGTAAGTTTCCACCCTTAAAAACTTTTTAAAATCTTGAAGTATTTTCTCAATAATCAACTCAAAAGTTGATTTATGGAAAATGGGGTTCATTTATACTTACGCCGTACTTAATAGAATGGGGTGGAAGATTTACGTTGAAGGTATTGAAATCGGAATCCGAACTATTCCGGTTATCTGTGCTCCTGAGGAAATTCCCTCGCGCGCCTCTTGGATTTCAAGGCCTTTGTGTAACGTTTGAAAAATTTGTATTTACATTTAAATTGTTTTGAGTATAAAAATAATTTGACGAGATGGTGTAGTGGGACAAGCGGCTAATGAAGGAAAAAGGTTGTCTATTGTCTTTCTCTGCCTTTAAAGGTCTCCTTTTGGATGAAACGCTAATTGCCGTTTCTATCTCGGGCTCTTCTTCATAGCCTCAAAGAAAAACAGAGATACCAACTTCGACGTTATCTAGACGCTTTGTTTAACGTCTCTTTTCTTAAGTTAAATTCTTAAAATATATTCTGAAATATTTGGTAAGGAGGCTTAGAGCCATTTTTCCATGAAAATAAGGTTATTCCTCCCCCTTGGAAAATATCGATGAAATAAGGATTTTAGCGCAATCCCATCCCTGACCGAAAGAGATAAGCTAAAATTTTCCCTCATAGAGAGGGGAGGAAACGTCAGAAAGATTGAAAAAAAACCTTCAAAGGCTTTTCTGGGATACTAAAAATTTTTATCGCGTTTTTTTGGACTATTAAAAACGGAAAAGTGTCAAAAACAGATTTTCACTTGTTTCTTTTCTCGTCTTTGTTTTATAAAGAGGTGTAAGATAAAAGAGACGTTAGGTAATAAATCCTTTTTATGAAATTTAAATCATCTTAATGCTTTTTTCCTTCTAATAACGAAAATCGCAAGACCAAAACGAAGTTCATTAATTTTTTCTTTCACTCAAATCTGAAATCTTAAATTATTAATTCTTCTGATAAAACAGATTTCTTAACTTTTTCCTATTTGCGTTCAATATTTTGGCGGTTATCCTCGTCGTAAAATTAGTTTTTTTCCTTCTTAACTTTTTTTAAGCGTTTTTCCACGCAGGTTGTAATCCTAAATGGTGGGGGGGATTTTTAAAAATTCTTAAAGGAACTTAAAGTGGATAGCGCTTTCAATGGAATGGTGAATGTTTGTCTTCGGAACCACATTGAGTTTTTGAATGTACGTATCGAAATCGAGGGGTTTTTTCTTTCTCTTCATGTTAGATTAATGTTGTCGCCGGTAAGATACACCCTCAGGGACGAGCTTTTCATCATGAGTTTTACAGAAAAAGTACTATGAGGCGTTCTTTATTGCTTCTTGTTAATATTCCCTTTCGGCGCCTTCTAGCTGTGACCGGCGTTCGGGGGGTTGCAGGAACCCCAGCCAACCACTACCTATATCGATCCCCAGGACTCAACCCGAACTCTCTTCCCTTTTACTCTCCATTCTACCTTTTTTTAATATCCTTTAAGAAGTTATTTGTGATACCCTCCACGTCGAGTTTTCGGGTAGGGTCTTCCAGACCCCAGAAGGTCAAATCGATTATGGATCTTTACCGGTCTCAAGTTAGTCTGTGGTTCCGGCGTAAATTCGGCCAATCCTATACCTGCCCGTATCAATCTGACCCTTGACGAGTTGGTAAATTCGGCCAAACTTTGGTTTTAGGCTTGCAAGTAAATTCGGCCAATTAATGCTTGAGGCGAGTCTGTTTAAAAAAATGTACCAATAAAAACAAATATAAAATAAAAACCTTTTTCCACTATTAAAAGTGGTTTTCCTTTTTCTGAGGTTCCAAGTGTGGCATGGTCCATGATAACAATGAAAAATTACGTCATAAAATGCGAAATACATGAAGTAACTGAATAATCTTATTTTGAAGTGTCTTTTCATAACTATTTTGTATTTAATTTTCGTAAATTCTAATTAGCATTCAAAATCGATTAAGTTATATCCTAGTATTTTTACACATTGGCCGAATTACATATCAACTATTTCCACAAGTTGGCCGAATTTACATATCAACTCGTTCCACAAGTTGGCCGAATTTACAAAAACACTCGTTCCACAAGTTGGCCGAATTTACATGCCTGTATCCAGTTAAAGTCACTAAATTGGCCGAATATACAATCGCCCGGTTCCGGCCAGCCGTAGCATTTTTCCGCAACACTTAACGGCCACAGTTGCCAACCGATTTTCATTCAAATTTCTTTGGCCGGTGAACCTAGAATGTAACGAGGGCGATTTTTGAAGTCGAAAAAAAGCGGAGATATGTCTGTTTGAAATTGTAAAAAAACGGCCGAACCGTTGGTCCAAATTTAAAAAAAAAAAAAAAAAAAAAAAAACAAATTAATTACTCCTTATTTTTACGAATTTTTATTGTTGGATACATTAATTATTATCATTGAAGTAGGGATAAATTTCATACTTCCACCCGTTACGAGAGGGACCTCCCTTGGGAAAAAATTCCATTGTTTCTACCTTGATACTTGAAAAAATTTTTTTTTACTTTAGAAAATTTTTGAAAAAAAAACCCTTAAACTAGGAAACTTAAAAGGCTTAAAGACTCTCCTTTAAACTTGAAAGACCTCCTTAAACTTCCCTCTCGTTGAACTTCCCCTCCTTTATACTTCCCAGTCCTTTACACTTCCCCCTCCGTTATACTTCCCCCCTTAATACTTCCCCCTCCTATATTGTTACTTCTCTTTAAGGAAGTTTTCGTTGGAAGCTTCGTTTTTATGCCGATTTTTTAACCCCATTCACCAACTTATCTTTATTTTTCAAATCATTAAATTTTCTTAAACTGGGTAATTAAGTCTTCCACATTTCTAATACCACAATACCTACCTTACATTAAATAATATAAAGCCTTGACTAGCCTAGAAAAGTTTTGGATAGTTATTGAAAATGTCTTATTTATAATAATTTCTTATTATAAAAAGTTTTATTTATTTTTTTTTTGGCAAACACTAAAAAATCACTTATGCATTTTGAAAATTTATGTAATTAAATCATCATTAGTTTGAATTTATATCGTAGTCATTAGTGTAAAATTGGAAAAATAAAAATAAATGGAAAGTCTAACGGTAAAGTTTACGTGTAGGTCACATGCTTGTGCGAAGAGGATTGATGAGAAGATGAAGAAAAAAAAAAAGATCCCCGTATAAAAAGAGGGTTTACCTACCTTAAAAATAAATAAGGCCAACTCTTACGTGATCTGAACATCTAATCCTTCATGAATTTTATAAAAATTGTTAGATTTCAATCTTTTGAAATTTTTCAATAATTTAATGGAGTGTAAAACAAAAGAAGAAAGACGAATATTCTTAGAAGGGAGAAGAAAGAGAAAATGATCAAAAGACGTCGCGTCGTGGGGGAAAAGTTTAAATAAAAGAAGTTTTTCTGTTTATTATAATTCTTTGCTAATTTAAATGAGGGCTTAAGAAAAATTGCGTTTTAAGTATTGATTAAAGGAGGGATTCCGAGGGGAGTGAAAGTTATCTCCGGTTGTTAGCGGAGTGGGCGTGGATGCCCAAAGGACCGCTAGCTCGTAAACCTGTCCCGAAACGACTAAGTAGACGCGGAGCTCTACTTTCAGGCCACTTGTACCTCGCTAATTAATAATGCAACCTTCCTAAGAGCATCAGTTACCCAGGGCCAATACCCGACACGGTTTACCGATTTACAACTCTTCACAAATTCTCCATCTTGGAAAAAATAAGGGAAAACTTCTTGCGCTTTTTAGTCGATTTTGATTTGATCTCATTTTTTCCCCCTTCCGGCGTTAAAATTACGGGCTCTTAAAATTAAATTTTATCCGAAATCTACCAAAAGAAAAATAAAACGATAGAAAATTACATTTGAACCTTTGAAAACATTGTGGACAAAATTTCATTACTCTTTCTCTTCATACATTTTTTATTTTTTAGGTACGTGAATTAGTTAAAATTTAAATTTTTTTAAGTTATTTTAGATATTAATTTATTTTTATTGGTCATTGTTCACCAATGCCGAATTTTTGGCTGCAATTGATTTGCGCACAGTCAACTTAATCCATCCTGGAATGTGTATGAAAAGCGCACAAAAAAGCGCACAAATTATTTTATGGCTATGCAGTGAAAAGCGCACAGGCTCAGGATTTACCTTTAACTCGTAGCTTTTGTGTGTTGACATTTTGGTATGTTTTGTTTTTCCTTTTAATTCTCTTAAAGGTTTTTCTGATATCAGTCCTCTTTAAATCACTCCGTTTCGGGCCTTCAGTCCTGTGTCGATACTTAATCAAAAATATGTTTCGTTTCAGTACAACCAATAAAGGTGTTCAATGTTTGATCAAAGAAAATTATATTTTTAGAAAATATCGAGAATACAACGATACTGTTACATGGCGGTGTTCATCAAAATCGTGCTCGGTTTGCGTCTTTACGAACGGTTCCCACTCTCAGATAATACGAGAATCAGGAGTTCACAATCACGAAAGTAAGTCGGACCGATACATAGAACTGTATATGACTAGAAATTCATGCAAGAACATGCAAGTTCATGAATTACAAAGCAGACCATCCAAAATAATTCGAAAATCTCTTTGCTTAGTCGAAAATACATCACTGCAACCCAGTGATGTTGTCAATATCCGTCAGTCTTTGTATTGGCAAAAGAGAAAACAATTTCCTGCTCTACCAAAAAGTCGAGAAGAAGCCCTAAAACAAGCACAGTCTTTGGAAGTATTCACGGGAAACAAAGAAAAATTTGTTCATGTGGACGGTGAAATTATACTGTTGACGAACAGAAGTAATTTGAAAAGGTTGTGCGACATTGAGACGATTTTGGGAGACGGCACATTTTATGTTTCACCACGTTTTTTCCCTCAAATGTATACGTTACATTCGTACTCTGAAGGAATATACTTACAGCTAGTATTTTGTTTTCTGCCCAGTAAAACTACTGAATGCTATATTAATATGTTTCGATCTATCATTCGTCTGTGTGAAAATTACGGCTACAATTTCTCTCCAAAAAATATGATATTCGACTTTGAAAAGGCAACTCATAACGCTGTGGCCCATGTTTTCCCAGCCAGCACAGTTTTTTGTTGTTGTTTTCACCTCGGGCAAGCTATTTTTCGTCAAATTCAAACGCTGGGACTTAAAGAAGCATATACATCAAACAACGAAACTGGAAATTATATGAAGACCTTCAGGGAAAAACCAACTTAGTCCATTTTATTAAAAAATTGAGGTTATAACGCTATCTGTTAGCTAAGGAGGAGTACTACATTCCTGTAAGCTGCAAATAATGAATAATCAACTGAGTCCCATGAAATTCAATGTAAAAGATTAACGGGTACGGGGAATAACCGACTTAGTCCACAGAGAGCGGGAAAAAACCAACTTTGTCCAAATTCTCCTTCCATTCTTATTCCCTCCATATTGTTTATTTACGTGTTTCATTAAAATTTTGATTTAATTTTTGTGATAAATCGAAAAAAAAAATTAAAATTTAAGAATGTTTCAAAAGGGATACCTTTTTCAAGGTAATTTGAACGGGGAAAATCCAACTAAGTCCACAATTTTTTTTTTCAAAAAATTTAGTGTAGCTTCAAATTAGCATAATTTTTTAGTTTATAGAGTAAAAATCCACGGTCAAAGGTTCATGAACCGATAAAACTAAACAATTAAAAAAAATGATCATTTGAATAAAAATTATGAAATAACCAACTTGTTTTTTTCAATTTCTGGAAACATAGACCTTTGGACAAAGTTGGTTTTTCCCCAAAGGTCTTCATATAAAAAAATTTTTCGGCTTATCATATCTTCCCAACGATGACGTCGAATGGACATTCTTGGATTTGATCGAGATGGCTCCACCCGATGAAAAATTGGGACCATTTCTGGAGTACTTGGCAAAACGTACATTGGGCCCGAGTCCACGTTCCCTCCTAAACTGTGGGCTCGGCCACCTAACGCGGCATACCCTCGGACTACGAACGGCCCTGAATCATTCCACCGTCACATCAAAGACAACTTTAATACCCCCCATTGTTCTATCCACGAGGTTATCGATTGCCTGGCTAAATTTCAAAGTGAAACTTACGTTAAAATGAACAACACAAAGATGAAGCCAAAACCAAAGAAGCAGGTGAAAAAGGATGCCGAACTTTTGAAGCTCTATTCGTCATATACAGCAGGAACTATGTCTAGGATTGACTATATATCTAACGTGGGAGTGAAACTTCAACCTCAATCACGATAAATTTTAATTATGTTTTTATTTTCGACGATATTTACCTACCAATTTATTTAAATAGACGAAATAAATAATTCAATTTATTTAAAAGTACATATTATTTTGTTCGCTTTCCAGTTTTTTCCTAGGATACATTGATTTCCCTGGCTCAGGTTGGTGTGCGCTTCTCAGTGGTCATAAAATGAGTTTTGTGTGCGCTTTTCAGTTCTTGAAATTTTGGCTAGTGTGCGCATTTTAATGGTAATTAAGGAGGGATTTGCGCTTTTCAAGAACACCGGAATTTTTATTAGGTTGACACAGAGTAAACTAGGAGAAGAGGAAAAGAGTCGAATTAAGTATGGCACTAGTGGGATTCGAACCCACGACCTTGGGGTTTCTAGCCCAACACTTAACTGAGATTGTGAAGCCGAGGTTATCAAGTGCTTTTTGATCTGTTAGCCCTCACGTTTTCCAAACTTTTTCTTTCTCACACGTATCTTTTCTGCTCTTCTCCTCTTACTAGTTTACTCGGTTAATCTTTTACACATAATAGATCCCAGCCTCAGAACCTTTAATTTATATTTTTTAACGACGGCAAGTTAAAATAACAATTTTTCTTTTCAGTTAGATCGATTTAAGGAGCCGCCGGCGTTCGGCCCGATGTGCGACCTCTTATGGTCTGATCCTTTAGAAGACTTCGGCAACGAGAAAAACGCCGAGCATTTCAGCCACAACAGTGTTAGAGGATGCTCTTATTTCTATAGGTAAACCTTTCATTTTTTTAAAACTAATTTTAATTCAATAAAGAGATGCCATTTTCCTAAACCTCAGTTTTTCTCAGAAAATCTTCTAATTCGCCCTCGAATATAGATAAAAGAGGCTTTTCTATTTATATTAATTAAATTTTATTTTTGTGTTAGCCTCTTTGGTATTAAAAAATTGAATAAAAATATAAGGTAATAATAATATTATTGTTTAGGAGGGGAGTAACCCTGTTTTTAGCTTCTTCCGCAGTAATTGGTTCTCTGGGAAATTGGCTTAGGGATGGTACTCTCCCACCTTTTGAGTTTTCCTTTCCTCATTTTTCGACCTTCTTGCTTTCCTACGTGACTTATAGAGGATTCAGCCAACTAATCCTGAAAATAAGATGTTTCTACTATCATTGTTAGTTCCGTTTTTATTTGTCTCCTGTAGATTGCTCCTCAATTTTTTCCTTCCATACTTCGCATTTTTCCGGAACATCAGCTTGGTGGAATCCTAACCTGTGCAAGGTACAAGGTACCACCTTTTTCCTCGATTATTCTTAAATTCTCATCAACAACACTGTGAAAAGAATTTTTTTTTTGCCTCCAATTTTTTTTATATTTTTTTTTTACAGTTACGCTGCTTGCTGTGATTTTCTTCAGAACAACAACTTATTGTCCATTATCAGAGCTCATGAGGCGCAAGACGCCGGGTAAAAAATAAATAAACGAAAATTATTTTTATTAATTTTTTTTCTTTCTTACTAATATCTTTCAAACAGTTATAGAATGTATCGAAAAAGCCAAACAACGGGTTTCCCATCGTTAATCACCATATTCTCAGCACCTAATTACTTGGATGTATATAACAATAAGGTGAAAACAAACTTGTTTAAAATAAGCCTGGTTTCATTAATTTTTTTCTGCTTTCAAATTTTCTCAATGATATTTTATTTTTTTTAAGGCTGCTGTTTTGAAATATGAAAACAACGTCATGAACATTCGGCAGTTTAACTGCTCGCCTCACCCTTACTGGCTTCCTAATTTTATGGATGTCTTCACATGGTCTTTACCTTTTGTCGGTGAAAAAGGTAAAATGAATTTTTTAAAAAAAAAAGCATATTTTTGATTCTTTTTATTTTAGTTACCGAAATGTTAGTTAATGTTCTCAATATTTGCTCAGATGATGAGCTCATGTCTGATGGCGATGACGCCCTAGAAGAAGGTACGAATCCTTTTCTTTTAAAAGCCAAAGGATATGTAACATTTAATACTTTTTTTTTCTTCGCCAAAGCAGTTGAGATCTTAGCCTGAATTTTATATCAGCTTAGCTTTTTTTTTCTCCCACGAAATCTGCTTTTATCTCGAAAATAGTCTTTTTTTAAAGCATGTTGCACAAAATTTCTTTTTTAAATTCGAAATTCAATATAAGATCTCGACTTTGTTACATGTCTTAAATAAGATATTTCCAAGGCAATATTTTTGAAAACCACTGATTTTTATTTTTATTTTTCTCTGTTCTCTCTTCCACCCTTTTTTCCTTACACTTTTTTTCTTTCCTATTTTTTTTGTCTATTTTTGCTGCATTGGAACTTTCACTCCTCAGATGGTAAGAATCGAAATTGTCTTTTTTATTTTAATGTTGTAGATTAAGAAAACATGAATACTGGGAAATCAATTTCCCCTCTTCCCCCCCAAATGTAGAAGAATGTTTGTTTTTCACCCCTTTGTTAAAAATTAATCAAAAATTAATTATAAAGCTTGACACAACTCACAACTTGAATCACCTTGAAAAATTAAAGTTTTTTTTTTTTAAGGCTCAAAGACATTTGTGGCATTTTAACTCCCACATTTCCTTTGATTGCTCGTGGAAATGTTGGAAACGGTAGTTTTGAGTTTTAGTCATATTTTTTTCCAATGGAGATTCGGACTTAAAACTGAAAAAAGTATATTAAAACTCAGTTACTTTGTGGGATTTAAGTTGCTCAAAATCCTCCCTGAAAATTTTTAAAAAATGCCTGCATTAGCTTCCTATCATGTAGAATGTGTGCGTGTGTGCGTCTGGATTTTTCCTTTGTAGTATTCCCCATTTTTTTAAATTTATTATTATTTATTTATTTTAATTTTAACAAAATATGTATTTTGTACACTTCTCTGCTTGCTCTACACATTTACCTGTTTTCCCATGTCTTTTAGTCTTAAGTTTTTAAAAAGTTAACTGTTCTTGCTTTTGGAAGTTTTACCATTTCATTCAGAGTGTTTTATCGAGCTGTTTTATTTTTTAAAAATTAACGTTTTTTTCAATGAGACATTAACTTAAGAGAGAAAAGAGAAGTCTCATCAATTTTTTCAGTAATTTTAAAACAGTCAGGTATGTGTGGATATACAATTTTTTTTTATACCTACACATAACCCTCCTACCCTTTTCCAGAATAAAATACTCAGTAAATAAAAAATATCTTATTTGTGTTTTCTTATCTTTTAAAATTAGCACAAAAAAAAGTATACATGCACTTTTACCCTTGTATCTTTCTTTCTCTTTTTTTCTATTGCCATGCATTGGCCATTCCGGTCTGCTCCAGCCAAAGTTATTATTAAACAAAAAAATGGTAAGTTTTAATATTCCAAAATTTTATTTAAAAAATAAAGAAAGAAATAAAACGAAAGCAATTTTTAAATAATTAAATAATTATATTTTTATTTTATTTATTTATTTTTTTATTTTTTTTTTTTCGAATGTTTAATTTTTTTAGTGATTTTTTTTTATTTAAAGCTTCTTTTTCCTTATTTAACTATTAATTTTTTAATGAAATTTGTTTAACAAAAATTACCTAAAACCGGAATATTATAGAACTAGAAGAAAGAACTAATTTACAAAACAAAGTGAAGACTAAATTTTCATTGCTTTGGTGGTGCATAAAGGGATGAATTTAATTATTTTATTTATCTAACCTGATAAAATCCTTCCTTGTGTGGTGTAGGCTGGGTGAAAGGTCCAGTTTGTCTGCATGGGTTTGAAGAAAAAAAAACACCTTTTTCTCAAAATTTTTATTTAAATTCCTAATTTTTATTTCATTTAATTATATTTCAAAGCAATGAAAATTTTTTATTTATCCTTTTTTCACCTTTTTTTTAATACGCCCAGTGCTGTTCTAAATTACAAAATTCTACCCTGAAAATGGGTCAATTTTAGCCACTGGGAGGGGAGTAAAAAGCACTGAACGTGTTAAGAGGCCCCAGATTTTCAATACATCAAAGACTGATCAGAACAAAGTTACCCACGATATGAACTACTGTTTTTCTGAAATAAAAACTGCTTTTCATTTTTAATTTAACCTTATTTGCTGTTTTATTTCTAAATTTAAAAAATACTTCTTTCAATGGTCGCTAATTAAATTTTTTCAACAAGAAATTGGTTTGAATTTAATTTCCGACCTTTTGCGTTTTTTCCTCATCTGTCTTTTTTATTTCAAAATTATACAAAATTCACTCTTATACTATAGGTACACTTTTTTAAAAAAATTTTTCCTTCACTCTTTGCTTACAACACAATATTTTTAAAAAATTATTTTCTGTACAGGCCACAAATTGCCTTTTTTAAAAGTTTCCACATTCGCCTTTTATTTTCTCTTTTTTTATTTTTCTATCTCTTTCCCTCTCTCACTTATCAACATTTTTTTTCACACATACTTGATGGATAGTTCAATTGAATAAAGCAAGCAAAAAAGTTACCTTTTGTTTTTTGATTAATTTTTTTTTTATTTCACCTCTCCCTTTTTTATTTTTCGTTTTATTTGATTTGCGATTGCATGGAGTGTTGTGTTATAATTTAATTTTTAGTGCATAGTTGCCTTTTTTATTAATATTTTTTTTATTTTATTTTTTATTTTTTTTATTTATTTATTAACAAAAAGCACTTTTTTTTGTGCTGTTAGTCATAGAATAGTTCTGGTAAGTTAGTAAATTCATTAAATTTAAATTAGTTTGATTTAAATTTAATGGTAAAATTAATTATTTTCTTACAGGTTTTGTTTTTAGGGAATAAATAATATTTTGTTATTTTTCTTACATTTACATTGTATCTCTTTATGAAATTGAAACGAAAATTTTAAAAATTGATGAGCACATATTTTTGCTTGATAATCACTAGTATTATCGCATGTGCATTTTACTTTTGTTCTTTTCTTTTTAAATTTATAATAAATAAAATTCTACACTTAATTTAACTTTATTAATTTCTTTTTTTTAAATGAAAGATTTATTTTTGGCAATTTAGCTTGTTTTTCTACTGAAGAAAAAAGAAAAATTTTATCTTGCCTGAGTTTAGAATGTTGTAATCTCATGATCACTTCTCAAAGCCACCACTGAGTCTTCTTTTCTACAGAAGTTTGCTGAAAGAAATATTACCTAGGTGGAAAATTAGCATCTGAATTTCTTACAATTTTCTTCTCGCAGATCTGTGCTCTTTTTTTTTTTTTCTTTTTTTACGAAAAAAAAAAAAAATCATTTGCATGTAATAAGGGATACAATTAAATTAAGACACGACAAATTTCCCTGCCTATTTTTTATTTATTATGTGCACATTTTTTCCCTAAAATTTTAAATTTTTTTTGTGTTTGTTTTCCGTTTCATTTTGATTTGCGTGGACCACTTGATGGGCTGTTCAACCTATCAATCTACTCAAATATTGGATTTTGGTTGGTGAGTGCGAAATAACAATAAAGAAAAATTAAAAGCAGAATAAATTAATTCATTTTCATGCGTAAAAATTTCAAAATTAAATTCTTTAAATCATAATTTTATCGGTTTTAAAACAGTCAGTGACACATTTCTCGTCCACTTTTAAAAACTGATACATTTTATTTCTTGCATGAGAATTATAAATGATCTAAAATCTTTTTACAGTACAATAAAATTATAAAAAAGCATGACTCAAAAAAAAATTTTTTTCATTTTTTTTGTATGTGAATGGCATTGCTTGGCTAAAAAATGTAAATATAATTTTTTTTCCCCACTTTTTGCCACGCTCATACTTTTTATCTTGATATACTAAATTTTAGATTCAAATAGGTGTGGAAATGGTTGATGTTTTATTTTAAATTAAAAATTTTTTCTAATAATTTTTTTTATAGGTACAGCAGCAAACTTGCGTAAAGAAGTTATTCGTAACAAGATTCGAGCTATTGGGAAAATGGCTAGAGTTTTCTCTGTTTTAAGGTCAGTTCAGACTTTTTTCAAATTTTTATAGAAGTTCAATTTAAAGTTTGAACGAAACAGAATTTAAAAAGTAACACAATTTTTTTTTTAGAGAGGAAAGCGAGAGTGTCCTTCAGTTGAAGGGATTGACACCAACTGGGTCTTTACCACTTGGAGCTCTTTCTGGAGGAAAGACTTCATTAAAGAATGGTATTTTTTAATACATATATATTTATTTTTTGATATGAACTTTTTTTTCTTTAGCACTGCAAGGATTCTCGCCTAACCACAAGATAACAAGCTTTGCGGAGGCGAAGGGTTTGGATGCCATCAACGAGAGGATGCCTCCAAGAAAAGACGCGCCTCCAACTCCGAGCTCTGAAGAGAAGCAGCCAGTAGCGACACCGACTCAGCCCAACACGACTTCACACCCACCTCCCGCAAACTCATGAGCAATACAAGTACAATCTCTTTATATAATAATTTTCATTTCTCTATAATCCACCTCAATCCAAAAATATTCACTTCTTTTTTTTTCAATTTTTCCAGGAAAAACGTTGATGATTGTGCGAGAATGGACGGGTCTCTCTAAATCCCCCTTCCTTTGTGTGCTCTGCCTTTATTATTACAGCGGTCGTATTTATTCAATATATTTAACAAAAAAAATTACATTAAAAAATATTTAAAAAAAAAAAAATTCTTTTTCTTATATTCTCTTTCATATACGACTTCGCTTAGACTTTCTATTTAATCCATAAGGAAAAAAAAATATCTCAAATTCACATATATTTTATACGAGGAAGGAATTTCTTCATGTAAAAAAAAATTCCTAATTTTTTTGATTTTATATAATTTTTTGGAGGCCTTCTTCATCTTAAAAAAAAAGAAAAAAAAATCTTTAAAATGTGCTGGGTTCACTTTTTTTCAGAAGTGCCTCCCGGTTCAGCAGGCTGAACCCTAAAAAAAAATTTTTTTTCATTAAAAAAAGCTTCCTTCACCACTTTTAGATCTGATTGTAGCAACATTTTTAGCGTCCATTCTCCTTTTCAAAACTCCGATTTCTAGTCAGAAACGCCTTCTAAAGAAATAAGATACATTAAAAAAAATTTTTTTTGTTTTGTAAATAAATTAATTTTTGCTTTTTAAATAATTTTAGGTTTTTGTTTTTGTAAATATGTCATTTTAAAAAAAAGAAAAAAAAAAAGACATTAGACAAAAGTGGAGAATGGGCGCAAATCAAAATTTTTGTTTCCTTCATATATTTATTTAAAAAAATATTAGTATCCATATTGTTATATAAAATATAAAAATTTTTAACTTTTGTTTTATCTCTATAATAATAAAATATTTAACGTAAACATATATAGAGATTTTTAAGCCTTCCTGTAAAATTGAATGTGAAAATTTAATATATACTTAAAAAAAATGTTGTTTTGTGTGACTTGTAATGGAATTTTTATATCATTGTGGGATTGTATTACAAGTGTCAATTTTTGCTTTTCCCCTTTATTATTCTGTATAAAAAAACAAAACAAATGAAGACTTTCACTGTGCACTTAGTGTTTTTTGTATATAATGTCACAGAGGACAGTTTAAAAAATTCGGGCATGTGTAATATGACCAAAAAAAAATTTTTTTTAATACTTATCAAGTTATCACGTTTTTTCTTAAAAATCCAACAAAAAAATTTTGTAAAAACAAAAAAAATAATTGAAAATATTCTAAATTTATTTTCTTTTTTAGATTAGAATAGATAATATGTAAGACATAAAAAAATACCTCTTTGTTAAAAAATAATAACCTAGAAAAATATTGAATCTCTTTTCTTCGGCCATTTCGTGCCAGCTTATTGTTTCGCCACAAAAAATCATTGATTTAATCAATGGTCAATTATTTTTTTTTAATGCCTCTTTGTATGAGCTTTAAAAAAAAATTTAAAAAAAAGCTTAATCTCTATATATGGATCTCTATATATGGAACTTGTTTGGGATTTTTCCCACATTTTGTGAGTGTATATAAAAATTTTTTTTTTTGTTTCGCTGTATACATTCACTACCCGTTATGCTGTATATAATATACTAGAGTGCCATTTTTCCACCTATCTTTCATTTTACTACGATTTATGATATATAAATTATTATATAAATAAATAATGAAAAATGTTAACTCACACATCTATTTCTTGCTGAGTTATTTGTTGATACAATAAAAAAATAAATAAAAACGAGAAAAAAAAATTTAAAAAAATCATCATTAAAAAATTACTCTTTTTATTTTGATCCTGAATAATTTGGACCGTCGGGGATTTCTTGAATGTTTATCCTCTGATCATCCCTCGGTAAGATGACTTTTACTTACTTAGGGATCATCCGAGGATTAAAATTCAAGGGCATCGTCGGGAGGAAATAATAAATAATTTTTTTTAAATTAGAGAGTTATCAGGTATGTCAACATTCTTTATCTCCTACTGAGATGACGGACATTCTTTCACAAGTTTCCGTCAAAATTCTAAAATATTGTTGCTAAAACGGTTTATTTTTTAAAGATAACCTGTAGATCTTTGAATTCGCAGTAGTCCCATAATACAATATTGAAAAATAATGACTCAATAAAGTTAAGACAAGCATAATTTTTTTGAGGACGCTAGGATTTTAGCATATGTTATTATAGCCACAAACGTTTTGGGCGTAGAGCCTTGGAATTTGTCGGGCCATGTCAGCGAGATCTTCGACTCTTGCTCCTTCGCCACCTCCCGGCCCTGGATATAGCGCCGGAACCGGAGTCTGTTTTACAAACAAATATTCGGTTTTTCTACTGCACGGATCGCTGCAGAGAAGATTAAGATTTAGAAAAAAAAAATTATTTTCTTTTACCAATTTCTCATGAATTTCTCAAAGCATGGGGCCTTCCATTTTATGGGATAGCATGGGTCGTACGGGTTCGATGCGTTGATTATTGGCCCAGGGCCGAACCCTTGGAACAAACCTGATGGCTAAAAAAGAAGAATCATTTATGAATATTTTTTTTTTTTAATTTCGGCATTTTACTCACTGATGAAGATATTGTGCACCAAGAAAACCTAAAGCTGCTCAACTTACACGTATTTTGTTAATTATTAACTTAAGCTATGAAATGCTTTTGAGTGTATACATATTGACGTAATGCAGACCATAAAATATCAGAAATCGTGAGTTACCATTCACCATAAAAATTCTGCAACTCAACATGTAGAAAATATTCGAAAAATTCACCATAATGCATTTCAATACAATGCATCTCTCACTTGCTTCGACATAAAACTTCAACATAACGCTTTAGAGCAGACCTGGAGGGGAAGAATAATTTCAAGCATAAAACATTTAAGTATCAAGGTAGAAATAATGGGCTTTCTGACCAAGAGATGCCTCTCGCGTAAAGGGTAGAAGTATCAAATTTCTCTATACAAAAAAAAAACGGCTAATTGCGTGAATATTTTGTACAAATCCGGCGAAAATTGTGAAGTGTTCCGGAAAAATGCTACGGCCGGCAGGAACCACAGACCAAGTTGAGATCGGAAAAGATCAATATTCGATTTGACCCTCCGGGGAAGGCCCTTCCCCAAAAACCAGACGTGTAGGGTATCACAATAACTTCTTCCTTTCTAACAAGAACCGACCTGCAAATTATCCTGTAAAGACATAAGAAAGGAATAAGGTTTAAAACGACGAGAGAGGTCTTCCGAATAACCCCCTCGTGTTATCAAACCCCTGGCGAAGAATCATCTCCTCTTTGGCTTTTTCTTGTTGCAAAAAAATAAATGCTTAAAATGGTGAACTGTCTTGTTTTAAGGTTTTTGTCGTTTCGCCATAACCATATTTGAAAGGGCAAAAAAATACGCCTCCTCTTTTGCTGTTTATGTTGCTTAGTGATGTATTATGACTAAATGACTGAAGCTTGAAATGCATTATGCTGAACGTTTTTGATTCTTTGATAGCTTTCTGTTCAATTGCATTAGCCCAAACGTTTTATGGTAAACTGCAGATTTTTTATGTCGAAATGCACATTTTTTCATGTTCAATGCGTTATGCCGAACTATCCTTTTGGATTGATAACGTCCATACAAGAAATGGCCCTGTATCTTGGACAAATGAAAAGTAGCTTCCAACAAAATCTGGAAACTCGGGCTTATGAGTTTGGTGACCCCTTCCGTTTTCATTTTTTTTTTTTTTTAAAGAAAGAAGAATGGGATTTAACCGATGAGCAAGAGGCCTTCTTCCTCATCGGTTAGTTAATCCATTTTTCTTCTTTTTTTGGACTAGCCCATAGGCCGTTTAAGGGAGGGGGGAGGACCCAGGCGGGGGCTCTCGCCATATTGCCGTGGCGCCCTATCAGGGCCAACTCCAGAGGAGTGGCCAGACCAATTTATCGCGGATTTTGTGGAAGAATATTTATATGGAATTTAACTTCCAAACAAAAATCCCTACACCCAACCCGGGATCGAACCCCGGTCTCCAATGGTGGAAGTCCAAGACTGAACCTTCCAGCCACGGAGCCGGTTCCATTTTTTTTTTATTTTTACAAACAACACACAGTATTTTGTTGATTCGCTAAACTGGAAATCCGTGCTCCGTTTTTTAAACCTCACCTCAGTGGGAAGACAAACGAATAACCAAAGAAAACAAGTTTTTTTTTTCTCTTTTTATTTCGATCAATTTGAACATAAATTGTTCTTTCTTGAATTTTTGAAATTTTCTTTTCTTTTTTTATTTTTTATTTTTGCACGATTTCATCCCACTGAGGTGCAATCAACAACAAGGATTAAAGTCAACCTACAATGATTGTTATCATAATTTAGGAAAATGTTAAATGAGTGAGTAATCTGGAGAAAAGCCGATGAGTTAAAATAGGTGGTACAATCTCATCACCGAGTAGCATAAGATGGCTTTTACTTTATTAGTTGCCTTTTGGTGGAAGGCGTCTCATCGCTTCTTCTCGGGAAAACTCAAGAATGAATGGAGTGAAATATTTACCCTTCCTCGTGAGCCTTCCCAGCCGCCACCATTCTTCTTTCCGGCCCCTATTGATCCAATATTGTATAATTCAAGAGGGATGGTTTTAAATTGAAGGTAGTCGGCGTAATTATTTTTATAATTCGCCAGTGGATCGTAGTAGGGATATCCTGAGTAGGTCTTACCTTGTAGACCGTTTCTTTTCTCGTAGGCTTCTAGACTTCTCCCGTTGAGTGAGGAAGATCGTTTTCCCTCCGTCATTCTTCCGTTTCCGAATTCCGCGAGGGAGTTAGTCCTACGTGGCTGCAATCGTGAGTCGGACGGCAGCGGACACGGGAAGCAAGGAGGGCAAGGGGTCGTGCAAGGCATACACATCGGCGGAGGACACGGCCCGCAAGGGCCGCACGGACCGCATGGAAACGTCGGTACGCAAGGTCCGCAAAGTGGCGATCCAGGACTGCATGGTGAACACGGACCGCAGGGAGGTGGCCCGCAAGGCCCGCAAGGTCCACATGGGCCACACGGAGCGCAAGGTGCACAAGGGTCGCAAGGGCCACACGGTCCAGGCATACACATTGGCGGACAAGGCCCGCAATTTATCAAAGGTGCACACATAGGACTGCAGGTATTCGGACTGCACATCACTTTTAAAAAAATTATTATTAATTTTATTAATTTTTACCAATCATTCCTTACCTGTTCTTTCAAAAAACTTCTTAGTGCACACTACAATTAAAATTTAAAATATTTGTGTCTGTGTTAAGTGTTCGTGAAGCTTGTATGACTGAAATTTATTTCATGAAACCTACATATGTTTTTTATATAATCTAATTCACATGGGGCATTTTCATCTGTAAAGTTTCTTCGGCTCACCTCTTAGTGACCGTGCAGTCCTGGAGCGCCACTTTATTTTGCGTTCCGACATTTCCATTCAGCCCTTGTAGGCCATGTCCTCTTTTGAAGAATAAATCTTCCATAATTTATTATATTACCTTATTTGTATTGCGTAATTCGTAAGTGATTCGCTAGAGTTAAACATTTAAGTTAAGACCAACACAGACTATGGACGAAGAAATGATTATGATGACTGGTATCTCGCGACGCGTTTCAGCATATTAATAAATCTTATTAATAAAGCTTAGGTATTATAAATAAATAAGGTAATATAATAAATTATGGAAGATTTATTCTTCAAAAGAGGACATGGCCTACAAGGGCTGAATGGAAATGTCGGAAGGCAAAATAAAAGCCTCGTCGAGTATGCTATTCCCTCTAAAGTAATCATCTCTTTCTTATTACTGTGGGAAGTTCACATGAAACCACTAATTTTTCTCGATAGTAAGCCATGAAGCCTCCACCTTTGGAGCTGCTTCACTGATTCTTGTCACCCGAAGCAATTACTGTTTTTTAGCCACAGCATAACAAAAATTATGTTTCAGCATCGTCGGGAGCAATGTAGTAGCCAAATATGAAAGGTTTGTAAACGTTCGTTTACTTTTTCTTTTATTTATTACTCCCCTTTGAGAGTTCTACCTTTGGTTTGTTCAGGTTAGAGGGTGGCGAAATAAAAGATAATAAAGTTTAACATTTATTTTGGTTCTTTCAATATACAAGTTTATTTGGGTACCTTGGATTTCGTGTGATGTCGGTGAGAAGGTCTAGGTGGAGGTTCTCAGGGTCCTCGTTGGATGGTGAAAGTTGAGGAAGTCGATTCGTTGGATCGTCCTTTGCCGATGGATCTCTAATCGTCTTTTGACGATTGGGAAGTATCGTCTTTTGCCGGCTGAAGGAATCGTCTTTTGCCGATTGAAGTAATCGTCTTTTGACGATTGGGAAGCATCGTCTTTTGCCGACTGAAGGAATCGTCTTTTGCCGACTGAAGGAATCGTCTTTTGCCGACTGGAGGAATCGTCTTTTGCCGATAGAAGTAATCGTCTTTTGACGATTGGGAAGTAATCGTCTTTTGACGATTGGGAAGTATCGTCTTTTGCCGACTGAAGGAATCGTCTTTTGAAGATTGAAGTAATCGTCTTTTGCCGACTGAAGGAATCGTCTTTTGAAGATTGAAGTAATCGTCTTTTCAATCGTCGATTCGGCTGTCCACTCTCTATTCCCGGAGACGACTCGTCACAAACAGCCAATTATCTAGACTTCCCACGGGTTTAGTCGTCGAGTAATCGCCTTTGCCGATCTCTCACAACACTTCACAAACCTTGTAACTCACTTAACTTTATAGGACAGACTCTCTCTGATGCGGCGCTTCTCGGCTTTATATACCCTTGGGGGGGGGGGGGGGTCCTCTCCCTACTTCCCTTTTTAGGGCGTTCCCTTTCGGTGGCTCCAGTCGGGTGGCGCTATCTTCCCGCCACATTAACTTAGTATGTTACTTGTTTCGACAGCTGGCGCTTTTTGTTGGCGATTCTTCCGCTGTTTACAGGTTGGTAAGGGAAATGGTTCAACTTGTTGACAGTTCGTTTACCTGTGACAACGAAGCCCCCGTATATATGAGGGGGGGGGGGGGGGGGTTCAATTTCGAAATATCTACGAGATTATCCACTATACAAACTAGAGTAAAAAGTTCTCAGTACCAAAAGAACTTCAAGACCTTTGTCTTAATAACTTTCTTTTGGAGCGGTTAAAGAACGCAACACAATAATGAAGGAGAAATTTTTAATTATTGCACTGCGATCATAACATTTTAGTAGCGACAAGTCCTCGTCCATTCTCCGTACGAATTCCTCGGTCGGCATAAATTCACAGTTCCAGAATCAAAGAAGTAATCAAATTGCCCATTTCCACCTTTACCCGATCCTCGCGGCATTTGACGCATGTAGAAGAAATCCGTTTTGACATTACAGTCCCTTTGAGAAAGTTGGCGATGAGTGTGAAATAAAATTAAAATTTGTTTTACCCGTCAGGAACTGGAGGGCAGTACATGTATTTGACAGGGCAACAGCAGCAAGGGTTGTTGCAGCACCGCATGCACATGTACGTACCCGGAGAAAGGTTCGCTGGGCCATTACACGCGCAAGTCGTCGTCAAACAAAACTTTTTATCGTTGGTCTAGGGGAAAAAATGTCAGAAATAGAAGAAAAATCCTTTCATGTACCAAAAGTGGCGGTTTACTCCCTTTCCCGTGTAGGGCGTCCGACATCATTGCTCGAGTGTCTTCTTTCAAGCATTCTAACGCACAACCTAGTCCTCGGTTGTACTTCAAAAGCTAAAAAAAGATTATTAATTAGCACAAAAAATATCCACAGTTACTCTCGGTTTAAAGCAACATTTTCATCATGACGGGGGTGTGATCATGGAGGTAGAAAACCATGGGTATGTCTCCGTGAAGACCCCACCAGAGTTAAGCCAAAGTGATCAATACGTTTTTTGATATGGTTTTTATAAATCTAATAATAGTCGTAACACATTACTTTCATGCAATCAATGTCTTCCATTGTTTTCAATTTGCTAGTTACTTTATTTAAAAGAATTTTAAAACGCAGCACAATTTTTTTCTCCTCCTTTTAAATTTTGATCATGTGAACTGATGAGCTTGAAAAACTTGAATGATGTATTTTATAAAATCACCTGCGTTAAAAAAAAAAGTCCATGCTTTTATTAATTTTATTTTTAACATGTGGAGTGGCAGGTCCTCGTCCATTGCCCTCGAGCGTTTCTTGGCCTGCATAAAAATGTGAAGCCGGCGTCTTGGAAGTATTCGTAATTGGGATATCCCTTTGCGTCGATGTCTCCAGTCGGAGTTTGCCTCAAATAGAAAAATTCCGTCCTCACCGGGTGTGGACTAAAAACCGAAATAAGAAATAGTTCATATTCTAGAAACGTTACCCGTCGGCGATTGGAGGAATGTAAATACACTTCGGAGGACACCAACAGCACGGATTGCAGCAGCAGCAAGCTTTCACGAGACAGTAATCGCCGGGAGTCGGAGTCGCCGGACCATTGCAAGCGCACGTCGTACACAAACAAAACTCTTTCGTGGCAGGCTAAAAAAATTTCAGTACATACGTATGTACCTCCATTTCTCCTGAAACTTACGCCAAGCGAAACATCACACATAGCAGATCTGAGATCTTCATCTAACAGACGTAACGCAGTACATAACCTGAATTATATGCTCTCAACTAAAAATACACTCTAAATATATTCCTTTGGATACAGTAAAGTTACTCTTTGACAGTTTAACTCATGCTTTTTCGGGCCTCTTTCAATCCTTCTGCAACTTTTTTGTCCAACGCTTCCATTTCTGTCAAGACTTCCGTTCCTATCATAACTTCTATTTCGACAAACGCTTCCATTTCTGTCAATACTTCTATCAATGCTTCTATTTCTGGCCATGATGCCTTTGTCTAACGGTGAACCAAAAATTGCCTCAGACGTGCATGTTTTAGGCTCAAGCTTGTGATGAACATGTGTTATAATGATTGATCTATAAAACAAAAACCAAAAAATGGAGAGAAAAGGCCAACTTCTCTGATTGAGAAAAAGGCCATTTGCAACCTTTCAAGCATTGAAAGGTAGGTTAAAAAGGTGCGACCGATTTCTTTCTCTGACAATCTGTTTGCGTATGGCCCAGATGATTGATATCTTAAAATCATATGACTATGACAGCATAAAACAACATAAAAACATTTTCGTTTCCGAGTTTTTATTCATATTGGGGAGATGAATCCTTGCGCTTATCAGGAATGTCTTGTGAGAGAAATGCAATGCTTGACTTCGAAGTTGTTAGCGTAAGATTTTTTTCTTTCTCAAAATGGTTTTTATTCTTAGGTCTTAGGTTGTAAGATGTACATAAATTTTTAGATGTCAAGAGGAAGAAAAGAGAATAAAACGAGCCCAATTTTTGTGCCTACAGAATCAGTATTATCCGTGTCTTTGTGGTCGTTATGGATGTCGTTGCAATATGCGATATCAGTATCCTTGTGTTCCGTACATTACGAGTCCTTCTGTTCCCATGTCGAATGCAATATGTCCTCCATGTCCTCCGTGTCCGTTGATTCCAGCCGTAACGACCAAGTTTGAGGAAAGAATTCAGCCAACGATTGTTCCGAAAGAGACATTCGGCAAGTTCAAAAGCGCTCAAGTTATAGTTGCTCCGAAACCGAGTCCATACGAGTCAACGATTCTTAGTCATCAATCAAATCAAAAAGTAATCGCGACCAAGCCTGTTTCGAATCAAGCGATTCTCGTTCCTCAGCCACCATCTAAGGTGCAAAGCGGTGCGAACCAAAGAGTTATTATGCCCAAAAGTTTTAAAGCACCGTCTGATCAAAAAATACATGTACAAAACACAGATCAGAAAATACACGTCTCGAACACAAATCAGAGAATCGTCATGCCCAAAAAAGGATTCCAAATGGACCAGACGAAAGACCAACAGAAAATAATGGTGAACAATCAAAAATCGTTTGCACAAAAAAGGACGGTTATGTCCAATCAAGCTGTGGTTATGCCCAAGTCGCCCACGCGAAGAACTGCAGAATCGAAAGCCACCGTGAATCAAGGTGTTTCAATCACAAAAGCCCCGAGTAAAGCAACTTTGGCGAAAACGCCGGGGATGAAAAGTCCTGCTCCGAAAACGCCTACGAAAAGATCGCTCGTATCAAAAAGTGCGGCATCTAAAACAACAACGGTGAATCAGGGCGTTTCAATCAAAAGGCCCGCAAGCACTGCACCTTCTGCGAAGAGCGCTTCCAAGAAGACCGTCATATCCAACCAAGCTGTCGTCATGCCACGAAAAAAACGCTGACACCAAAAACCTGCTCTAATAAACTTGCTCTAATATTCCGAATTTCACTGATTTCTTTTTTTATCATACGAAAAACATTTTAATAAACATAATATATATAATTAAGGAAAGTATTTAGAGTTTCTTTCATAAAGTGTGTGCCTTTTTTTTTCTAAGTTTATTTCGTTTTCAGGTTAGAAAAGAACAACAAGCCGACACATCCGATATGGATTCCACCTCCTCTCCCAATCCGAAACGCTCGAAAAAGAACTTACTACGCTCGGAGAAGACCCTCAAAATGTCGTTCGCCTGTCAGAACTACAAAAACTGCACAAAAACGTGAAATATTTCCAGCAGAGCTGAAAAAAGTTGCACAGACGTCCAAGCCAAGATACGACCACGGATACAGCGCTGCTCTCCAAGGACTATGTGCTGATATCAAATCTTTACTTTCAGAAGTAGTTAAGAATAAGGAAAAAAGATGCTGTCATTGCGCTCGCAGTGAACACCCAAGCCAATTTCAGATGGTCCCCTATAATCCTCCAGTCCCTTATTACAATCATGATACCAATCAGGAAAGGTACCTACTACGACTATAATCTCTCACGCACTACCTTTACCTCATATTGTTTTAGCGAAAAAAATTTTAAAACAGAATTCTTGTATGTACGGCAGTCGCCGACAGGCTTGGAACAAAAATGTGGCCGACAGGTATTCAGATATTACCAAAAAACTGGGATATTGAAGTAAAATCTTTCAGAATGAAAAAACTTGCTTTTGCCCTGATTGTCGCCAAACAATTGCTTATAACAATAGGTGATTTTATTGTTAATTTTTTCCTTCATTATAATTTTCTTTAGGCCCAAAGATGAGTTTTTGCACCTAAAGCAATCACCTCATCAAGAAGAGCAAAAACCACCGTGGGTCTCTTATGGAAGAAAATGTTAAATAAAGTTGTTTTATTTTTTTTTTCCTTTTTATTTTAAAATGATCTTTCTCACTGCAGCCATTCCAAGAACTACATCTGAAAATAAAGGTTATCGTGATATTAGAGTGTACACGTGTCGACATAATGCGGTTCACCATGATGCATTTTACCATGAAATAGCAGAAATCGCGAGTTACCGTTCACCATAAGAAAATCTGCAACTCAACATAAAGAAAATAGTCGAAAACGTTCACCATAATGCACATAATACATCTCACCAAAAAGAAGAGATTTAATACTTGTCGTTTCGACATAAAATTGGATAAATCTCACCATAAACTATGGACAGCCAAAGAGCAAGCCGATTTTCGCCGTTTAAAACGCGATTATGGCGAAACGACATAAACCTTAAAACTTGACAGTTCAACATAATGCAATTCGCACATTTTCACGAGAGGAAAAATAGTTAACCCCCTTTTGTCATAAAACGAGCTGATTTCATTGGCTGGCTGCTTGCTTTTCCTAGATTATTGTGAGATGCTTTATGTTTGGATTGCATTTAAAAAAAAATGTAAAAAAATGCATTGGTGAAATGTAAAGTTTTAAGGTTTTTGTCGTTTCGCCATAATCGCGTTTTAAACGGCAAAAGTAGGCTTGCTCTTTCGCTGTCCCTAGTTTACGGTGAGATAGATGCATTATACGCAAACAATAGAAACAGTTTTATGATTAAACATCAAGTTTAAAAATAGGCTTTTATGGTGAGAACCGTTATGGTGACTTGCACTTTTTTTTTACTTGCATTTATTAAAAAAGTCGTTTATGGCGTAACGCTTTATGTTCAATTGCATTATGCCGAAACTCCTTATGATGAACAGCAAATTTTTATGTCAAAATGCAGATTTTTTATGTTCAACTGCTTTATGGTGATATGCGTTATGTTGAATGGTGTTCTCCCGTGATATTATTGTTTAGTCATTTTTTAAACAAAGAATTGATCATTATCGCTGTCTGAGCCACTGCCAACTAGAAAGGTTGAAAGCTAATTTACTAAAAAAATGTATTGAAATGTACACAACAATAAAAACAGTTAAAAATTAATTTACAATATATACATATAACCGTAATAAAATTAACAAAAGTTTTTAATAATATTTAATTTAATAGGTAGGTACGTTATAAATTAAATTTTGAGTTTTAAAGATCACAGCTAAAATGTTTGATCGCATTTTTAAACTTTTTCACCCGACAAAGATGCAATGTTGTAGTATGAATGGTCTGGGAAACGTTGAAGTTCGATGTAATCGGTTTCAGACAAAAGTAGCTGATCAAGTAAGTCGACAAGTTCTTTGAAATCTGGCCTAGCCTCAGGATCTTTGTCCCAGCAGTAATACATAATGTTATAGAGTTCCCGTCTGCAATGTTCGGGCTTTTCAAGTCTGTAACCTTCTTTGACTCTTTTCATTACGCCGTGGGCAGAAAGTCCAGGATATGGAGTCGACCCTAATGTCACTATCTCCCAAATAAGTACTCCAAAAGACCAAGCGTCGGATTTAACAGAAAAAACGTTGTCATACAGCGACTCTGGTGCCATCCACCGAATAGGAAGACGCCCTTCAGATTTCCTTTCGTACACATGACTTGCTATAACATCACGTGCGAAACCAAAGTCTGCTACTTTACAACTGTGATCGGCACTGACTAGAATATTCCTCGCTGCCAAATCTCTATGGATGATCTAAAATCATAATAAACAAAAAGTTGATGAAAGTCAACCAATGAGCTGAGTAGCACAGCACCCAAAACATGTTCAAAGAATAAAAAACTTTTCTATTAAAAAAAAAAGTTCACAGTTTTCCAACCAGAAAACTGAAGTAATGATAAACAAAATTTAGATATTAAAGAATCTACTCCTTACCCCTCGACTAGTTAAATATTCCATTCCGCGAGCAATTTGATAGCAAAACGAGGTTAAATGACGAGAGGTGAGTGTGTTGCTCTTCCCATGCATATTGTCGTAGCTTCTTGTTGCCCTTGAATTCCTGAGATAAGTCTGAAGCTTTCCATTTGCTACATACTCCATTATGACGAAAATTGGATCTAAAAATTTCATCAATTAACAATCATGATGGTTAAAATCGATATTTACCTTTTTCTGTACAGCATCCTAGCAGACGGACGACATTTGGATGCGGCTCAAGCATTTTCATGACCATGAGCTCAGATAAAAGGTCGCTTCTTTCTCTATCGCCGGCGTTTTCTTTGAGTGTTTTCACCGCAACTATTTTAGCTCCGTCGCCTTCGCCTAAAAATCAGTTCATAAAATAATTAGGTATGATAAAAAGGTTACCTTCAATATCTCGAGCTTCGCACTTCCAAACTTGTCCAAAACATCCCTCACCCAAAATATTGAAAACTTTCAAATGATGTCGAGGGTATTCCCATCTGTCTTGGGTTTTAACCGGTGGCGATGAAGGAGCGTCCTTAAATACAAATCATGCGCATTAGAACCTTGGGGCCCAAATTATAAATCTTTATAAAAAGTTATGCATACTTGTTGAGGAATAGAAGTTGAGAGGTCTGTATCCCAAGCGGTGTATCTATTGCTGAATGCTCTAGGACCTCGCCATTGCTGCATAACTATCGGTTCTTCACCTCCAGTATTGGTTGAGTTTTTCTTTTTCTATTTAAAAAATAGTATTTTTAAAAAAACTTTAGAATTAGTTTGGAATTATACCATGTCTTCTTTTTGACTTTTCTTTGTAGAACACATGCGTTTCCTAAAAAGAAAAGCAGCAATGACTAAGAGAGCGAATGCGATTGAGACCATAGCAATAGGCACGATTGTGATCGCTATGTCAGTCATGTTGGGGCGAGGAGGAATGATTGGAGGAGGTATCGTCGGTGGAGGTGTTGTGATAGGCTTGACTGGCATCGGTTCAGACGGCTTCCGTTCCAGAGATGGAGGATCTGTGATTTTAATAGCGTCGACTGGGGGGATAGGAGAAGGTACGTGTGGTCGTAGAACTGTCCTAGAAGGTGGTGGACGTGGTAAAGAACTTGGTCTCAATTGAAGCGGGACTTGACCAATCGGCCTTTCTTCTGATCCATCCGAATCTGGATTCTTACTATCCAAAATCACAACCCAAACCGCCGTCTTTGTCGTTAGTGTACCATCGGAGACTGATACATACAGGTAAAGATTTTCTCCTCCCTAAAAACAACAACATGAACCTCAATTACTTTAAAATTAGAAGCTCGACTTACTCTTCCAGCGAGACTCGCATTCGTGAAGACGACTCCAGTTTTATTGTCGATTCTAAAAGGTATCGGAGCCGTTGTCGAAATATTTATGTTGTAACTGGTGTACGGTTCAATGCCATACTCTAACGGGTCACCATCTGAATCCGAACCTCTAACTTTTGTCACGAATGTGCCTATTGGTTGAGTATCCGGAATAATCCACTTCCTCTCCTGTAAATTCAACACTGGCGGGGCGTTGTCCAACATTTGACTCCAACCACCTGCAAAATTCAACATAAATTTTAGTTAATGACCACTAGTTAAGAAATTTCAAAAACCAAGAGGGTACTGTCGTATGTACGACCTCTCCTTCCTCTTAACCTATCAATATGTAAAAATATGTCTATTTTAATAAACCGGGTTTCCAGTCCAAATCTTCGAGCTATGGAAGCGGTATGAATAGAGGCCTTCGAAGTTCTTATCTCACTTTTGCCCTATTTTAACTTCCTTAAAGAAGTTATTGTGATACCCTAGAAGTCGGGTTTTTGGAGAGGGATCTTCCAGACCCCGGAGGGAAAATTCGAATATGGATCTACACCGATCTCAACTTTGTCTGTGGTGCCGTCCGTCCGTCCGGCCGGCCGTAGCATTTTTTTCGGGAACACTTTACGGCCGCAGTCTTCATCCGATTTTCACCAAATTTTCAACAATTACTCCTTATATTTTTTTAAAAAATTTGGTGTAAAAAAATTGCCACTTTTTAATTATTATTTTATTTTAGTAGGGAGAAATTTGGTACTTCTACCCATTACGAGAGGCACATCCGTAGGCCAAAGAGCCCATTATTTCTACCTTGACACTTAAAAAATTGTCGAAAAAAAGAACTTACAAAATTTAAAAAAACAAAAAAAAACCGCAAATTTAAAAAGAAAAAAAATTTTCAAAAAAAATTGAAAAATTTTTTGAAAAAAAAACAACTTGGAAAATTTTTCGAAAAAAAAAAACTTCCTCCTCCGTTGTACTTCCCCCTCTGATATACTTCCTCTGATTTATACTCCCCCATCTGTTATATTTCCCCTCCCATATACTTCCCCCTCCCTTGTACCTCCCCTCCGTTATACTTCCCCCTCCAATATAGTTACTTCTCTTTAAGGAAGTTTTCGTTGGAAGCTCTTCAAACATGTACTTTCCCCTTATTTTTACTGTAATCCAGTAAGACAGGCTGATATTGAAATAGCCTGCATAACCTACTGGATTCACCCCAATACCGCCGCTCTCCCCTTTTTCCCGCTAATTTTCTCTCAGATAGATTTTATAGGTTAATCACAATACACTATTTTAAGCGTGATTTCCGACCAATAAAAAGTAGGGCAATACTTTTTTAAACAATGTCGAAAACATTATTTCAGTATCATGGGAGAAATAATGGAAGTCTTTGCCCAGCCAGAGGGGATAGGGCACCCCAAATGTCTCCCTGCTATATTTTTCGAGGAGAAGAAGGCCCTTTAGCGTGGAATCCTTCGCCGTTCCCAGGGAATCCTTAAACAATCAGGGACTGAAGAGACGAGTGTGGGAATCGAACAATACTCGTACGTTATAAACAATAAAAATTAAAAATATTTAAAGAAACGTTCTCCATTAATTTGATGAAGCGGGAATACGTTTTTGATTTTTGGCCAGAGGGCAATGCTTTCCAATAGGAAACGAGCCAGAAATTCAGCGGCGAGCGCGTTCGAACAAGTTTATTTCCCAACAGGTTATTCTGCGAATTAATTATATCGATCTGACATTTTAAAAAGAACGGTTCATAAATCTTTTTTTTTCTTCTTCTTCTCCTTCTTTTTCTTATTTTCGCCGAAGAGGGAGAGGATATGACCTCGGCGCGGAATATTCGACATCAACAAACACGGAACTAGAATTTTTTTCACGACGCCCAATAAACAGTAAATTATCTTACGATTCCAACCAATAAAAGTGCTCGTCTGGAGCTGGCAATGACGGAAACTTCCTAGTTTTTCATCCCTAAATTGAAAAAAAATTTCACTACGAAGTTAGAAAAAGTTAAAAGTCTTCGCCTAGCCAAGCGACCCGGAACGGGATAGGGCACCCCAGAATTCTCCCTACGATATTTTTTGATGAGAAAAAGGAAGGGGGTGGGGAAGAAAACCCTGATTCAGAACAGATGGAGGGTATCACAATAACTTCTCTTTGAAGAAGTTAAAAACTTGATTTCCTTAGTTTATTACGTTATAATTTAATTTTAAATAACAGGTGGTAAGAAAATGTTTAATTGGGGAATTCAATCGTTCAAATATAAATAAAAGGTAGGGAGATTGGTACTACATAATATTATGTTTCATAACATATTCTTCATTATTAATTTTGTTTGTTTCGAGAGCAGGGGCTTCAAGGACGGGTCGACTTGAGATTTTGAGAAAGGATTCCCCTCCAAGGTTCCACCGTTCCAGGAACTATGACGTCACTGGTGAAAGTGTTTGACGCAAAGGTGCGAAGAAAGAAGAAAAAAAATTCTTTTGATATATCTTTCTCCCTTTTCTTGTTAAGAGAACGTCCGAACGTAACAAGAATTATAATAAACGTGAATCGGAGCACTTAAAATGCAAATTTCGCGAACCATTGGGTAGAAAATGGAAAAATGTTTACATATCACGGTATTTATTATTTTATTTTATTTTATTTTTTTTTTAAATAGACATAGAATAGAAACGGAGGATAGAGCTGATCTGGATCAGCTAGAAGCTATAGATTTTATTTTCTCAAGATATTTGTTTTTTACCGCGAAAAATGAAGAAATTTTATAATGGAGGAGGACATCGTAAGCCTGACAGAAAACGCCAATTTTTTTTTTCCCCTCCCATTTCAAGATTTGAATTCTGTTCGGGAAAATGAGGGGATTTGCGTGTTGATGAATGGACGGCCGACATTTTCGCCTGTAGCCTGTATGGAATTATTGAACTGGGACGATCGCACTCTTGCGATGGTTGGTAAAAGTTACCGGAGTTGAATTGGGCCGTAACTGTTTTCTCTAAAAGTATGAATGGGGCCGAAAATGCTTTTCTATAAGTATTTCACTGGGCAGAATAAAATAACCAATTTAATACCAAAATTACGAAAAAGATGTAGAGATTTGGGAAAATAATATTATTAGGTGAACAAAATGAAACTCGGCTAAAATCTACAAAATTCAAATTTACCCTGTGGCTAAGTTTCATTTTTACACCTAATAAATAAAAATTGTAGGAAATTTAATTCTCTATAAATTTGTACTTAATTATTTTTTTAAAATAAATTTATCTTGAAAACAGTGCGTCCTAGAGAAAAAAATGAATAGAATAAAAATGAAAGAAACTTGAATTTCCAACAGATTTTATTTAGTGCATTTTTTCAATATCTGTAACGGTTTACGATTTACAAGCCTTTAAAAATTAACCTTCTTAATGGTTATACTTCAATAACCTTCTTACACGGAGAAGGTCAACTTTTGACGGACTTTAACGCCTAAAATGTTTAAAATTTTGAAAAAATGAACTACTAGGTGTACAAAATGAAACTCGGCTAAAATCTACAAAATTCAAAACCCTGTGGCTGAGTTTCAATTTGTACACCTAATAAATGGGGTGAAGTAGATTAAAAAGTTTCCAAATCGTTTTACCCTTTTCAAAACCGATAATATTTAATTATATTTATCATGGAAATTTAACACCCCTCCTCCCCCGGTTTTTTTTATTGAACAATAGGCCATCATTTTCATAATGGAAAATACAGAACAAAATGTTCAGTTCCTTTTCACTCATTTTGGCTCTCACGTATGATTAAAAGTTCTCCGAGGCCATTCCTAAGGGATTTCCTCCTTTTCATAGAGTCAATGGTGAAGAGAGGAAGAACAAACAAAACAAAAATTTATGAAATAGGTATCTGAAATAATTTGATAGTATAAGAAAAAAAGAATACATAAAAATAGGGGAAAAAATTGATCAACGCTACACAATTTTGGATACTAACTGGGAAAACCATCAATTTTTTAAAAATATTATTACATTTCTCTTGGTATAAAATTTTAGAATTTTTGTAACAAAAATATTTTTAAAACCCGGATATCTTTACCTTAAATCATAAAATGAATGGAGAAGATAGTGAAAATCCAAGTTGATAAAGGGCAAGAGAACAAGACGTTAAGAACAGGATTGATCTTTATTAGTAACATAATAAGAAACAAATGAATTATCAATGAAAGCTGCTTTTCGTTAATGCAGGTAAATTAAAAATAATCAATTTTTTCGACAAGGAATATTGAAGGTTGCACACCGCACCTCGGACTTATGTAGTCGCCAAGGACGTCGTCCCGGAAAGCCGTTAAAACCTGTCAGGCCTTACCTATATCCCCGAAGTTTGGGCTATAATGAATACAGTCCTCATTGGTTACAGTAAATTCTGTACACAAAAAATAAAATAAAATAAAAAGAACACTAAACGAATTCCTAATTCACTGTTAGTCCAGTCAATCTAAGCATCGAAACGGCAAGAAGAAAGAAAAAAAAATTGGTATCTAGAAACGCGGCAGCGTTCCACACCGCCAAGCAAAACCCGACCGAAAGCGGAAAAAGTACCTACGAAATGTACCAAGTGTATGTTTACAGGACGTCACGATTTGCGTTTTTCGGTTACATATCTGGATCTAAGTACCCTGTTTACCGATCGACTCAAATTTTATGCAAGTCTTCTCTGATTTGATATGAGCAAATTCTGAAAATTTAAAGTAGATCGGTATACAGGGTGCTGGAATATACAACTCTGAAAACCCGGTTTTTCGCCTTTGGCGTGTTATTCTTCTTCCCGTTCAGTAGGCCAGTTGGCCTCTCCCATTGGACCGATTGACTTGAAATTTCGCGCAGAGCTTCCTTTCAATTTGAGCCAGTGCCTTTTGAAAGATTTAACCCATTATCTCAAGTCAAGAAAAATTAAATTGTTAGGAATAAAAAACTGTAATTTTAGGTTGGTTTTCCCCACTTTGACGCATGTATTCATAATTGTCTAAAATATGATCTTTAAAAGTATTTTCAAGTTAATTTAAATTACAAAAAGATGTGATATTTCTATCAAAACACTCCGTGTTAAAAACACCCCGCCACGCAAAAATCCTTCCACATTAGCCAGAATACAAAAAGATGTGATATTTCTAGCAAAACCACCCGCCTCGCAAAACCCTTCTAAAGCGGCCAGAAAAAGTTTCGTCGATGTTTAATCTAGGGCTGTGAAAATATGCAATAAAATTTTAAAATGTGCACATATATATGCAAATAATAAGGGTAAAATATGCAACTAAAATCCAGAAATATGCATAAATCTTAACTATCTAAAAATAAATTTTAAAAATCGCACATACCTACAGGGTGTCCGGAAACACATGGCATACGTCTTCCAGCGTTAAAAAGTGGTTTTATGAAAAAAAGTTAACCCCCCTTAATTTAAATCAAACAATTTGATAGTGTAATTTAAAATGCGCCTGGATGTCCCAGACACAACCTAACTTCGTTATTTCAAATGAGAACCCCTATTTTTTATTCCAGATTCGTAATCTACGCAAAATTTCAAGTAGATTTAAGTACTCATATGACGATTTTGGACAACTTTTAAAAATGTCAAATTTTAGCGTTTTTTGCGCTAAAATCCGTTAAAATTGACCTAAAAGAAATGGAACTGGTTCAAATAGAACTGAGCCATGAAATGATAGTTAAGCAATGACAGGAGGGAAGGGAAAAACAATAAGTCATAAAATCAATATTCCAAGTATTTGAACGGTGAGAGAACTGTACCGGATTAACTTTTTCTAAGAAAAGCAATAATTCCATTCAGGAGTTCATGGGAAGTGAAAAATAGATGAATCTGCACTTGGGCCAACAAAAACACACTCATTAAGCGGGAAAAAATGAGAGAATTTTTTTTCCAAATGTTTGAAAATTTTCAATTTTTTTCTCCCTTCAATATATGCCGGACGAATATGCAATTGCAGTTCAAATATGCAAAAATATGTATTTATGGCCAAATATGCACAAATATGCAAAATAAAAGTAACTCCATTTTGTTCCAAATGCCTTAAAACACATTCATTTTGATAATATTAGGTGGTTTGATTGACTAGGAGAAATATGCAAATGCATATAATTCACAGCCCTACAGTTATATCGAATCAGAGAAGACCTGTGTAAAATTGTAAAATTGAAGTCTATTGGGGCTGAGATCCAGATACACAAAAAACGCAAATCTTGACGTGAAGTAAACTTGGTTCCGTTCGTACTTTTTGCGTATTCGGTCGGGTTTTGCTTGGCGGGGCGGAACGCTGCAGCTTTCCTAGATTTTCCTGCAGTAAATGTTTAAATAGGATTGAAATAAAGCAAAAAATATTTTAAATAATATTTAGAAATCTAATTGGATCTATGTGTACTGAGTACATAACCCTCTCCCGTTGCACGAATGCCCCCCCCCCCCCCCCCCCGGAGTAAGGGGCATTCAAAGATGCCTTTTCGCGGTGTTTTTTTTTTTTTTTTTTTTTTTTCGGTTTTATACCAAACGGTATGTCCGAGACAAAAATGTACTAAATAAAGAAGTAAGCCGGTCAAATTCCCTATAAAATTGATACGCTAACCTAACGATCGAATGAACGGTTTCCGAGTTACGAGGCGCCGAAAACGGTGATAAAAGATCGAGTGGAGTTGTCAAAGTGCGTTTACAAGACACTTGGCCTCCGGGGAAGTTTCTACCGACATGTGAGTCGTGTCAGGTCGACGACCTCGGGAAAGTCACCTTTCGTTCGATTTTCCTCTGAAAGGTTCGGTAATCTTTCGGAAAGTGAGTAAAATGAGAAAGTGCGTTGAGTCCGGGAAAGGTCTCGTTTTTTTATATTTCGAATAACGATTCGTGAAAGGAAACCGACTTGAGAAGGGCGGCAGAAGGGGACCTACTTCTTCTGCTCCCGTTCCTACTTGACCGCGATAATCGAGTCAACTTCTTCGTACATCCTTCCTTACATTGTCATTGCTCAGTCACAAAGAAAATAGGTAGATTCTGAAAGAAATCTAGCTAAAAACACGCATCATAATTTAGTTCATACAGATATTGGGGATCAACGAGAACTCCCAAGGAACCCTGGTAATGTCCATCACAAAACAGCGAGGGGGGAAAAAATTTCTTTATTTTTGGCGAATAGAAACCGATCTCTGTTTTATGGGGAATCCCATTTTCCTCATCTCAATAAACAAAAAAAAAACCATTATAAACCTCTTAAGTTTAACATTCCTATCACAGTAGTTACTTGTTTGCTCTTTCAACATTAATGCAGTTTTAATTATTTAATAAATTCCAAGAATTGCTTTTTTCTCTAGGAGTTTCCCCACTTTCTCATTAAAAAATGGTGGACTTAAGAGCATACGGTTTCTCTTTACTTAAGCGAATTAGAAAAGAAAAGTAGCCATCAAGCATAATCCTGTTAATCATGTTCATCTGGAGTTAACCGTTGGATAAAACCGACGTGGCATAAGGTAAAAAATTAATTAAAACCCTGCGAACCAAAGACAATTAAGAAAAGTAAAGTTTCAGCAGAATCTAGAAAATAGCAAAATCTGTGATTCAAAAAAAGCCTAATAATATGGACTCAATCAAACTCACAGACATCTGCAATATAATTATCAGTTCGGCTTTTTTCGGCTATCTTTAGAAATATAAAATTTTTAAATAAAAATGATTTTGGCTCGTTGAACATTTTTTAAATTTTAATGTCAACTCGAGTTCAAGTATGAAATAACGGTATTCAAGAGCATAAGAAAATCATAAAAACCATCTTATCTTCCAAAAAATTTAAAGTTAAATGCATACCTGTCACTAATAATCGAAAAAGCTGAGGAAAAGAGGGAATAAAAGTATTTCGTTTTGCTAAAAGATGGAGGCATGCGAAAAATGATGCATCATATTTCGCATAATTATGCATCATATTATAAAATTATGATATTTACCAGTAAGAGCTGCAGAAAGGAAGACTGTCATCCAGAAAAGAGGCTGGTCCATATTTCGGTAGTTAATCCCACAGAGAAAATAACTTGGTTTCAAAAGAAATAACTTATTATACACAAAACTACACTTTCGTCACCCACCCTTCAAGTCTCTTGGTTTCATTTCTGGGTGGAAAACGTCTCATGTGTTGAACATGTCGCGGGTGAAAAAAAATTTTTTCTATCGATTTACGACCTGTGGCGTTCACCGTCTGACCCAGGACTAGGTCATAAGTGGGACGAAAGATCCGTCGGCCATATTGAAAATGCCTTCTACCTTTTTTTTCCTCTCTCTCTCTTTCTCCTACTCCCTCCACTTTGAAAGATTAGGGTTTTCATCTTTTTTGCCGGAAGGTACGCTGAAGACTTCTTAGTTGGTTAATAATCGTTTTTCAGAGTAAAATGGATTTTACATTCCCGGAATTACGCTTAAGACCCTGAGGCGCTTCCAATAACTTTGAGTGAAAATAATCCTCAAGAGGTATATAATATGAGGCGCTCCGGGTACCAAGGGCGAACTCAACATCGGACAATTTTTTTTTTTTTCATTTTCAGATTCTAGACCTCTTGGTGAATACACCCATATAATTTTTATGTAGAGTTCGCCCTTTTTTCCCCTTGGGGGATATGAGGGTTTTAAGTTGGTTGCTTTGTACATTTTTCGTTGTGAGCAACGGTTTTCGGTTTTTCCCTTCTATCTTGGAAACCGTCGCTCAAAACGAAAAAATGTCTTAAGTAAAAGTTGTAGCGACGGAAATTTACTACATAAAATATCTTATTGGTTTTTTCCGTCAGAGCAATATTTTAGGAGATATGAAGGTTTTAAGTTTTCAGACAGTCTCTGTAGGATTATTAGTTTTAACCTCATAACTCCTTAAATATTGCTCTTACGCAAATAATAAATAAAGAAATTTTTGTAGGAAATCTTTGTACCTACAACTTTTACTTGGGACATTTTTTCGTTTGGAGCCACGGTTTCTGAGATAGAAGGGAAAAACCGAAAGCCGTTGTTAACAAAGAAAAATTTGCAAAGCAACTCACTTAAGAACCCTCATATCTCCTTAAGTATTGCTCTGACAAAAAACCAATGAGGTATTTTTTGTAGCAAATTTCCGTAGCTACGACTTTTACTTACGACGTTTCTTCGTTTTGAGCGACGGTTTCCGAGATAGAAGGGAAAAACCGAAAACCGTTGGTAACAACGAAAAATTTGCAAAGCAACCAACTTAAATACTTCCATATCTCCTAAAGTATTGCTCTGACGGAAAAAACTAATAAAATATTTTATGTAGTAAATTTTAGTAGCTACTACTTTCACTTAGGACATTTTTTCGTTTTGAGCGTCGGTTTCCGAGATAGAAGGGAAAAACCGAAAACCGTTGTTAACAAAGAAATATTTGCAAAGCAACTCACTTAAAAACCATCATACCTCCTTAAAAACCGATATGCGGCAAAGCTCTAACTGCGATATCTGAGCGGGTACGAAGGGCGAACTCCACATCCTAGTACACAACCCCCACTCCTTTTCCCATTCAAGGGCATGACTTTTCTGTTGAGTTCGCCCGTAACATAAAACTTTAAAATACAAATATCTCGAAACTACGTTTTGTTGAGTTCGCCCTTCGTACCCGGAGCGCCTCATATTCTTTATATACGACTTCATAGATAAAGGGAATTGAACCATACTGATCAGTGACCAAATATGTATGAAGATACCGATAATCCCAAGCATATGAAGAGTATAATTTTAATTGCTAACAGGTGTAATAAAATCTGTTTTTATTTTACTAAACATTTATTTTCTAAAAATGGACCAAGAAGGATTTATGAGAAAGGATCATAACATGGATTTAAAGTAAGTTTCGCGGACATTAGCGCCATCTGTGAGTCGTTCTACTTACTACAAATTTGTTTTAGCCACTTAAAAAATGGCTGGAGAATTCAAAGGATGGAAAGGTTTATGAATTTACTGCGAAAAAAGAACCCAAATATCAAAACTGTCTCAAATGTCCAACTATTAATGGGTATAAACGAAAAAACTTATAAAAATGTAACAAATTGCTCGAAAAAACCTGGTAAACAAACGATATTTCGACAAAAATATTTCATTTCTGTCAAAAAAACTGACGAAACTGAGATAGTAAAAGAAAACGAAAGTGACGGTAAAATCGAAATTTTTTTCCTGTTCTGTTGTGGGTACGTTTTATTTCAGTTTTACCCAAAATTGAAGGGATAAGCGAAATAAAAATTCGTGAAATACGCAACTATAATGGCTCACTTTCGTCCTTAAAGTCGCGGAAGGATACAAAATTGAATGAAAAAGAATCGAAGGAATCTCTGCCTGAGAAAATTTCAAAGGAAACCTCACTAGAAAATGAAAAAGAAAATAGAGAACCTTCACTCGCCTGTACTAGATCACTTTTGCCCCTATCTAGGTGTAATTCAAAAGAAAAAAAAGATTCAGCAATATTTAGAAACGCATTTTCATCTCTAAATTTGCATGATGTCTCAAAATCGGAGGAAAAAGAAACCAGGGAGTAAGTACCTATAAAAACCTTTTCCTGAACTGCGTAAAATTTCACCCGAAAACACAGTTAAAAAAGAAACAGCTAGGTAATTCTTGTTTTCTCAGCTGTAATTACTCACATTCGCTCCTTCAAAACATGGAAAAATGTAAACGCTCAATTTTGCCTGAACGCCAAAACATATCGGCAGAAATAGACAAAGTAGATGAAAAAGAAAATATACATTCTTGCATTTTTAAACGTAAGAGTATATTTTTTTGTTTTGAAATTTTAAAATGTTTTTATTTCAGCCCCACCGAAATCAAACGATGTACTAACTAAAGTAGAAAATATCGAAATGACAAATTCGAACGAAATTAAGCCTCGAGTAATTTCAAGCCTCCCGCTTGAGCTCACTGCGAAATTCGAATCTTTGAGTATAAGTAATCATAGTAATGATCTCGGGACCTCTGAAATTAATCCGGATAAAAGATTGCACGGAAAAAGAACGAGAAAGAGGCTGAAGGATCGAATTTCATACCGCAACATTACCATAACTTGTAAGTCTTCATAATGAACCATGGAAAAAAAAGTTTTTTTTTTACAATCAGAGGTGCACTCAAAATTTGGCTTCAGTCGAACAAAAAAGTTTATGCAAATATGGAAAAATATTTAAAAGTAAAGAAACTAATCTTTTGAATTACGAGGTAATAATTTTTTTTATACATACTTAAATTTTAATAAGAGTAAAAATTACACATCAAAAAATATCAAACAAAAGACTATGAGAATTCAATACTATTTAATCTTTTTTTTTTATTTACTTATTTTTTTTATCATTATTATTTTTTTTAGACTGAAGAAAATGACTGTCAATTAACGTTTTTAAAAAAAGTACTGGTCGACCTTTGCAGGATGACAAGTATGGTAAAAAAATTATATTACTACTCGCTTACCCTCTTTTAACTTCCTAAAAGAGGAGTTTTTGTAGCCGGGTTTTCGATTTATGTACTATACCAGGTGTGTAACTATGAAACCGGAATACCTTAATAGAAAGTAAATGCTAAGTGTGCACAATTTGTACAAAACAGCTTCTCGGGTGACATTTAACTAATCTGCAAGTTGTTGCTGCGTTTGAGTGTCATCTTCATCCAACAGAGCTTGAAGTCATGGTCCTCACTCTTTTTTGGTGGTCTTCCACGTTCTTCGTCTTCGACGTCAAAATTTCCACTTTTAAACCTTTTAAACCACTCGTAGCATTGTGATTTACCAAGGGCATGGTCATCGTAGGCTTCCACAAGCATTTGATGCGATTCGGAAGCAGTTTTCTTTAAGTGATTTACAGAAAATCAATGCTGTCCGCAAATGGGTCTTTCCGGGTACGAACCTCGACATGTTCCGTGCAGTCCAAACTTAGCCCTTTCACTGAAGCTTGGGTTGTGATGTGTTCATAATCCCAGTCTTATCTTTAAACAACAAAATGGCACTGCTTGCGGGCCAAATATGTTGCTAAAGTTGAAGCTAGGGCTGCCTATGACTGAATTCCGGTTTCATAGTTACACACCTGGTATTTCGGCATCCTGTATTCCGATGGACTTGGAATTTTTAGAATTCACTCATATCTTAATAGAGAAGACCTGTATGAAATTTGAATTCAATCGGTATACAGGGTGCTGAGATCCTGACACCCGAAAAACGCGTTTCGTCTCGAAAACCGTAAATGAAAACTGTGAAACAAGACAGTTCGTATAGGTAGAAAGCTATAAAGCCAAGAATAGGAATTTGCAATTATTTTTTTTTAAATCTCTGGCAAGGATAAAAGGCTTCAAGTAAAACATTTACCAAGAGAAAAGTTACAAATTAAAATTTTAATATCCAATGTCGGGATACTTTTAACTTTTTTTTTTATTTAGGGCTTTCCTTTAGAAGAAAGTAAAAAAATTCTCGATGAATTTTCTACATTGTCTGAGAAGATAAAAGAAGAACCGCTTTATGTTCAGTGTAAAGCGTTAATAAATGTCATAAAAGTATAATATTTATAATTAAAAATAATAATAATAAATTTTTAGGATAAAAGGGATTTGAGAAACGAGGTGAACGGGACAAATGAAATAAATTACTCCAACGTTGGGTTTAGAATAGTGAAATGTAGAAACAAGTATGTATTTATTTTTGATTAATTGTTGATAAAAAAAAATTTTTTTATAGAAAAGGAGCAGATTTGGATTATTTTATGACTCCAGTACGTAGAAGTGCTAGGCAGAGAAATTTGAAAATTGCTAATCACTTGACCATGTCTGAGCCCCCGAAAATCTATAAGTTTAAACCTAACGAATTTTTAATTTAAATAAACGAATTGCTTTTCAATTTAATTTATTTAAATTGTTTTACAATTTAGTTTTGTGATGTTTTTTTTATTTAACTTCCTTAACAAAGAACCCCTCGAACAAAGGAGTCTTTAAAAGTGGCTTGTTCAGCCTGAAGAAAGAAAAATTTATTACATTGTCTGTTGTGGCGGCCGGCCGCGACCGTAGTCATATTTTTCCGGAACACTTAATGGCCGCAATTTTCATCCGAATTTTGAGAGAGCTTCTCTCTTGTCAGTACCTTGACTTTTTCAACTTCCTAAAAGAAGTTATTGCGATACCCTCCATTTCGGGTTTTTTGGGGGAGGGTCAAATTGCTTAATGATCTTTGATCTTTACCGATCTCAACTTCGTCTGTGGTTCCGGCCGACCGTAGCATTTTTTCCGGAACACATTATGGCCACAGTTTCCAACCGGGTTTCACCAAATGTTCACACAACCTTCCTAAATAGTTAAAGAAGATTAATATCTTCTAGCGTAGACGAGTTTTGAATTCAAAATGGCGGAGATATGTCTGTTTAAACTTTAAAGTTTTAATTTTACGGAACACTTAACGTAAAATATATTGTTATTTTTTTCAGGGCTAACGCAAAATGATTTTTAAGACATACTGTTGCCATGTACTTTTTTATATTAGGGATTGTAGAGATATACTTCGGATGGAATAATATTCGATTGATTCAGATTAATTCTTTATTCAAACTAAACTGATGTAATTAAATCATATGGTACCGAAACCGCTACAACTAACTCCTTGTTACTATGTACCTCCGTGTTTTGTGCATTTTTCTGGTCGAAATTTTCTTCCAAATCTAAAGTGATAAAAACAGAATTTGCCTCTAGGATTAAATTTCCTATTTAACGCAGAACATTTAAGATGATTTTGCTCGGAATGAGTGTCTTGCGCGCTAGAGGTAGGAAATACTTTACACGAAGAAACGCATTTAGGTGCTTCTGAGCCATAAGTCGTGTGGTAATAGCAAAGTTTAGATTTATAATTAGACGACTTTGACGATGAATTTGACGATGAATGGCGGCGTTTGTGTCCGCCGTCTATAGAACGTTTGGATACTACTTGAGACTGTGTATTTGCTTGTGAAGTGCTGAGACGATGATGTTGATTTGTTGCAGCGAAGGGTTGAGTAGTTACGGCACATAAGTGATTTTCTTTCCGTAACAGCTCTCGATCTGCGTATTCATCTGCGCGTTTGGCTAAAACGACCAGATCTTGTTCACCACCGGCACCACTGACACGTACCATAGGTAGAGGCAGCTGAAATTGCCATAACGTGCGTAATATATCATCGTTGAATCTTCCTATTCGCTAAGCGCTTAATCTCTTTCAAAAGGAATGAAGGTTATTTTGTGTCCCAGTTCCAGGCCCTGAAGAATCGTTAATAAAGATGAATCGTTGGATAACGAATATTCAGCTAGTAAACTTCTCTTTCAAGCTGTATACTTGTCATTTTGAGGAGGATTTCACACATGCTCATCATAACACATGTCCTCAACATCTTGAAGCACTTGCTATGGCAATGAAACAACTAATAAGTCGAACTTGAGCTGATCATCATTAATGTTCGTTGCCCGGAACATACTTTCAACTCGCAGGAACCAGGTGCTCCAGCAGTCTTTATTAATTGTAGGCAACGTACCACTTATATGATGATTTTGTTGTTGCTGTTGCATAATGTTTGAAAAAAAAAAAGTTCACGAAAAAAAATTGATAATCAAAACGTTGTCAAGACGTTGAAAATGTAAGTGAATGATGAATGAAACTTAGTTCGTATGTCGGGGTCACCAATTTGTAGAGATACAGGGTCTGATCCAGAAGTAGTAGGACTGATTTTCTGTAGCGCGAACGGAGCGTCGTAGGAGGGAGCGGCTTTTTGGATGTTGTTCAGGAGACATTTGGGAGCACACTCATATTTTTTTCAGCCACTTGGGGGCAGTAGTTGGGACAGTACGTAAGTTCCTGTGAACCTCTACAGTGTGACCTCGTCGAAGCCCGAGATGGAGAGAAATAATTTATAGGACTAATGGCTATTAAAAAAAAACTAAAGCCGTGAGGTAAAAAATTCTTTAATAATCTTCAAAATAACACCCTTCTGCTTCGCTACACAGCTTATAACGCCTTTTCCATTCATCAAACGCCTTGGAGAAGTCTTCTGGGATGGTGTTCAGAACCTTGGTCGTAGCGTCTTGAACCTCCTGGATTGACCCGTAACGGTGTCCTTTCTTCGTCCTGACTTCTCTCCGCCGCGCCGGACTTTTTCCTGTTCCCCCGAGTGAAAAGAGTTCTGAAAGAACACCGTTACGGGTCAATCCAGGAGGTTCAAGACGCTACGACCGAGGTTCTGAACACCATCCCAGAAGACTTCTCCAAGGCGTTTGATGAATGGAAAAGGCGTTATAAGCTGTGTAGCGAAGCGGAAGGGTGTTATTTTGAAGATTATTAAAGAATTTTTTACCTCACGGCTTTAGTTTTTTTTTTTAATAGCCATTAGTCCTATAAATTATTTCTCTCCATCTCGGGCTTCGACGAGGTCACACTGTAGAGGTTCACAGGAACTTACGTACTGTCCCAACTACTGCCCCCAAGCGGCTGAAAAAAATACGAGTGTGCTCCCAAATGTCTCCTGAACAACATCCAAAAAGCCGCTCCCCCCTAAGACGCTCCGTTCGCGCTACAGAAAATCAGTCCTACTACTTCTGGATCAGACCCTGTATATTTCGGATGAAATAATATTTGATTAATTTAGATGAATTGCTTATTCAAACTAAACTGATGTATTAAATCTAAACTGATGTAAATTAAATCAAATGGTAGCGAAACCGCTACAGGATGTATGAATTTAATAAACTATAGTTTTCTTTTTTCCTAGTTTGCTTATTTGATGGCTCACGCCTCAGAAATTTTTGTATGCAATTTTAACCCTTATTTTTTATTTCTGATTCGTAATCTACGCAAAATTTCAAGTTGATTTGACTATTCATGCGACCATTCTTGACAATTTTAAAATATGTCAAATTTTTGCGTTTTTCGAGCTGACATCCGTTAAAATCGACCTAAAAGACTAATTATTTTTTTTTAAATTCCACTTATTTTTGTCCAAAGATTCCAATTATCACAAATTCAAGCATCTTCGCATTCTGCATGACGAGATGTCGTCGCCAACGGCCTTTTTTCAAGCTAAAACCCAAACTGACTTCAGAAATAAAAATTAGCGATTTTTTTAACGGATTTTTTCTTTTTGATGCACAACCACAAAATACGCTGTAGCTCTTTCAAATTTATGGTCCAAAAGAAAAATTCCTTTCAAAACCGCTAATTTTCTTTTCTGAAATAAAAATTGGGGTTCTAACTACGCATTTAAATGACTCTAGTAGTTTAAGGCTTTTACCGTCAGGTGAGAGTTGCCACCCTTTAACTTTCGGCACAAAAGACTAGCTCATGATCGGCTCTTCCTCTACGACCCTTCGTATTTTCCCCTAAAACCGTCCATGGAGGGTAAAACAATTATTTCTTTCTATGAATTCATGGATGTAAGGGGGGGGGGTGACCTTGGGTGAAAAAAAATTTTAAAAACCGTTTTCTGAAAAAAGTTTAAGTGAATTTGTTGTCAAAAAACAAAGTTTAATATTTAAACTGATGAATACGTGGATATTGTAATCTCAAACTATAAGAAAAAGGGATGATAAACAAAAAAAAGTTATAAATCAATCTGTTGGAGGGGGGGAGGGGATAAAAACGGATTTTATTTTTGTTACACAATTTTTTTCTAAAAGTTTTACTCAAAACAAATAAAATGTGTAGAAAAGTAACAGAAAATACGATAAATTTGAAATAAACTTACATTTTGAAGGGCGGATGGCCGAAATTCAAAATTGAGAACAGAAAGGGACACGAAGGAGACCAAGACGCCATTTCGAACAAACCACTGCTGCCAACCACACCATAAAACGAAATAACTTCTTTAAGGAAGTTAAAAAATCCAATTTTAAGTATCTATTAAAATATACACACAACACATTCACAAAATATGTTTCACGCTTAAAATTAAACAATTAAGCACACTCGGCGTTTTGAGATTTTCCGCGCCTTTTTTTCCTGTGATAACTGATAAGTGATAACTGATAACATTTTATTGCGAAATAAAAAACCAAAACAATATTTTTTTAAATAGTTTAAATAGAAGGAACATTTTTATTTATTTATTTTTAAAATATGTATTCGTACAGTTGGATACTCTTTGTATTTTATGGTCGTGTGTGTTGGCGGCAGTGGTCAGTTCAAAATGGCGTCTTGGTCTCCTTCGCGTCCCTGTCTGTTCTCAATTTTAAATTTCGGCCATCCGCCCTTTAAAATGTAAGTTTTTTTTCTACAGTATAAATATTAAACTTTGTTTTTTTGACAAAAATTCTCTTAAATTTTTTCAGAACACCATTTTTCCCAAGGTCACCTTTATCCCCCCCCCCCCCCGCCTAACACCTTTAAAGAAATTATTGTTTTACCCTCCATGGACGGTTTTTAGGGAAATATCTTCGAAAGCCCGTAAAGGGAAACTGATTAGAGATCTTTGCAGATCACGAGGTTGTCTTTTGTGCCGGCAGGCCGTCGCCAAGTTTCCGTCTGGCTTGATTTGGTTTTATGGTCAAACACATTATGGCGAAACGCATTATGTCGACACGCATAAACTCCCCCTCAAGAATTTTTTTTATGAAGAAATAAAAATATAAGAAATTTTTTAAAAGATTTGATTTATTTTATTGTGTTTGCCAAAGGTTAATGTTCAAGTTAAACACGGAGATATCTCAACTTTATTTTTCATTGAACAAACAATTTTCTGAAGGGCAAAAAAAAACCTTAGAATTGTCATACTCATAATCTAGTCTTTGAAAGTCAAATTTTTGAAAAATTGTCCGGTTTTATTTTTTCCCAAAAATTTTCCGAGTTTTTTTTCCGTGTTTTCCTTTTTTTTTTCAAAAAATTTTCCGGGTTTTCCTTTTTCTTTTGCTTTTTTTTTGAAAAATTTTTTAGTCCTTTTTTTTGAAAAATTTTTTAAGTGCCAAGGTAGAAATAATGGGCTCTTTGGCCTACGGATGTGCCTCTCGTAATGGGTAGAAGTTCGAAATTTCCGTGGCCGTAAAGTGTTCCGGAAAATTTTAAAATTTAAAACAGACATATCTCCATCATTTTTTCGAAATTAAAAAATCGCCTTCGTTACATTCTTGTTCACCGACTAAGGACGATTGTGTAAAAATTTGAGCACTGCGGCTCCATTCATCCACTCACAAAAAATAATAATTGACGTAATAATTAAGAAAATTGAAATGAAGAGTTAAAATTAATTTCCTTTTCAATCTGTTTCATGTTTCCCTTCTAGATAAGGAAATGAAATTTTTCGGAAGTTCCTTCCATACAATTTTTCGCCCTTTTCCATTATCGAGTACCACCCGCCTGTGGGTTAAGGTCGAGACTCGAGAGGCGAATTCATGAATGAAATGCGCGATCGCCTCTTCGAACTCCCCCACCCCCAAGCGATCCTCCCCGTTGCCAGTCCGAGGGAAGAACTTGCCAAGGAACGTTCCGCGTCCCTTTTTAATGTACACTGTACGTGGTTTTTTAACTTCCTTAAATTTTAATTCATGATACATTTCAACCATCAATAATATAACAGAATGTACTATGGAGATGTAAGTAGCTACTTATAATTTGTGGTTTCAGTAGCAACACTGAATAGCCCACAAAATTCTTCGTTTCTCATAACTCATTAGTAATCAGTAATCACTTGATTAATATATTTCATACCTAAATAAATGTTGTGGGCAATTCCCAAATGATCGACTGATCACCTAAGAAAAAGCAGTAGGTAGTTGTTCACAACGGAGTTTTAGACAGTTCGATAACATACTCGTAGCTCCTAACTAATCAGTTGTCACTGATTAATATATGTATAACACACCTGTAAACAAGCATTTCGACCAATGGGAGCTTCGAAAATGGGAACCACGGGCATCTCTCGTTCTCACAGTGTATATCGGTGGGCGGGGAAGTTGATATCATAACTTTTTCTGGCTACTGTAGAAGGGTTTTTGCGAGGCGGGGTGTTTTTTAAACGGAGTGTTTTTTTTTTTTTTTTTTTTTTTTTTTTTTTTTTTTTTTTTTTTTTTTTTTTTATTTGTAATAACTATCATACAAGTTTTTACAATTTTTTGTTTGGGGTTCATAAACAGCATGAGAAAAATAAGAATGTATTACGTACTTACATAAGAAAAAAATAAATAAATAAAAAGTACCTTCTTTGTAAAATTTAAGGAAAAATAAAACGAACTGATAACCTTTAGAATTAGTGCATTTTGCATTGTTAGACATTTTAAAGCCAGACATCATATTTTTATATCAATGACAAGGTTAATGACAACAGAAATAAAAAAAAACCAGAGGTGACTGAGCAACCTATATCGAGTCAAAGAAGAGTTTGGCTTTAGAGGCCTCCAAAAAATCGTTGATTCCTCTGTGGATAGAGTTCGCTCCGCCCCCGAAAAATTCCACTACTCTGTCCAGGAAATCCTCCCCCAGGGTCTCCGCCCTCTCCCTAGATAGGTATGAGCACTCAAACAAAAGGTGATATATTGAGTATTTTGAGTCGACCTCAAAGCATGTAGGGCAAATTTCACCCGCATTGAATCTTATTTTCTTTTTACCCATCACTAGTAGAAACCATTTTTCACACCCCAGGCGAATTTGACTAGCCAACCTTTTTTCTGAGAGTGATCCAGGTCCCATGAGGTGGTTGCCAGGACCCTTTCTTGATAACCGTCTTAACTCCGGGAAGAGTGTGTTGTACGTGGATTCCCTAATTCTTCTTAGATCTTCCCTAAATAAACTTTCCCCGTACTCCTTCAGAATGGATGCCAAGTCCGGGCCCACTTTGTCTAGCCCCTCCATCACGGAGTGTTTTTGATAGCGATGATTATATCAAAATGTTACGATGCCCCTTCTAGACTCTCGCTCCTTCTTTTTCCCAAACTTTTTTAACAGTATCGTCGCAATCTTTCGGAGAAGTAATTATTTAGGTTGTGCGAATGCTGTGGTAGTTACATTTGGGATTAACATTTCTTAAGAATTTCAACTTTCGAAGATAAATTATTGCGACATCCGCCATATTCAGTTTTCAGGCAAGTTTATTCCGGAACATTCCACGGCGTCAATTTATTATTTCTATTATCTAAAGGATGTATTATTTCTTCTCTTATTTTCACCAGATTTTTACAAAATCTGTAGTATTCAGCTTCAAAATATTGATTTAATTTTTAAAAATGGCGGAGATCCGTTCGTCTGAAGCTATGGTCACATGTTGGCGTGGCCCACGAGAAACGTACTACATACGTTTTTCATTACCTGTTATTCACACCACCCCAGGTTTGAAGGAAAATAATATTGAGTATGGGGGGTTTGTCATACATGTATTTAGTAAAAATCGGACCAACGGTTGGGCCACAGCGAATTATTTAAAATTTCAAACAGGCCATCACCATTTTTTCGAATTTCAAAAATCGCCCTTGTTACTTTCTTATTCATTGACTGAGGAAGATATTGTAAAAAGTTGGTGAAAATCGGTTAAAAACTGTGGCCGTGACGTTTTCTGGAAAAAAAAGCCGCGTAGCGACGGCCGGCCGGCCGGAACCACAGACAAAGTTGAGATCGGTATAGAACCATAATCGATTTGACAACTTTTTGAAAACTGTCACTTCTTCAACGAAGCTTAAAAAATAACATTAAGGAAATAAATAAATAAAATTCCTATAGGTATATTAATTATTTAATATAAGGCGCATTTGGTATAATTTGGTGAAGATCGGACCAATAGTACGGCAGTAACGCCATTTTTGCAAATTTAAAAAACCTCTCAATTACAATGAAAAAAAGATTCGGTTTTTTGTAGAAAATCGGTTGGAAATCGCGGTCGTGAAGTGTTCGGAAAAGGAAGACCCTTCTCCAGAGACAACGCCAAGGAGGGTGTCTTCTCGTTGAGTAAGTTAAAACAGTTCTCGAGGGATATTATTAAATTTGGGAGATAGTCGGGAGGAAAAAAAGTTTGAATTTTTAACCTCTATTCAGTTCGTACTACATCTACTTTTAATCTTGGCCTCAAAAGTGCACAAAATTTAAATAAAAGGACAAAGAAAGTTTTATAAAGGCCCAGTTAATTTATGTTTGACTAAAAAGGATTTTAGACATCTCTTTGATAAGCCTCTCCCTCTGATAATCTTGAAAGAGGGGTATTAAAGTTCATCCGTCCATGAAGTCCTACCCTAAACCCAAAGCACAAAAGTTGCAATTAGGCTATTTTATTACCTAACGTAAAATGTATGAAAATTTGCAAAATTAAAAAAAAAAATTAATAATTGAAATGCTCGCTGGTCAATTCAATTCAAAGGAGAGTGTCTGCGCCCTCTCCGTTTTTCAAGTTTGATTTCCGTCGACCATAGATAGAGAACCGTAGTAGTGGAGGGGGGGGGGGGATATTTCGGGGTGTTCTTTTTATTTTTTCGACGAGATGAGAATATTGAGGATCGAGATTCCGTTTATTCTTCGCACCTTATTGGGTTCAGGAGGCAAAATAAAAACCCATGATTTTTTTTTTTTTAATTTTACGTACAATTTTTATTTGGGGGGGGGGATTAATAACTAAATGAAATAATTTCTTTCGATTAGGTCGTTAAATCTGGGCGTGGGTCTCCCCCATATCCTTCCTGCTGTTCTTTTTTTTTCTTTTTTCCTGCTGTTTTTTTTTGGAAGAAAACGGAATAGATGATTTTATAAAAGCTTTTATGTATGGGAATTTACTCAAATCAGTCAATAGACTAGACACACATTTTGGAATGACCAATTTCCCGACACAAGAGTTTTGAAATCTATATTACCTCCATTAATCAAAACCTAATGGATCCCAATTTAAAATTTGTTTACCGTATTTGTTCAATATAATCAAAGCTACAAGGGATGCGACGGCCTCAATTAAATTAAACACAAAACCTTCGGGCTCATCAAGTTCGTTGGAAGTTTGAACAAATAGCTTGTACAATTAGGGACCATAATACCTGACCCGATTTCATGTTTCATTGCTCAATAATGGAATACTAGTTTTGAGGGGGAAAATATTTACTTTAGAACTCAAAGACTTATTGACGCTCAAGTCGGGAGAGCTTAGAGGTTGATCTTGGGATTGAACAGTTTGACACTATAAATGTGGAAGGAAATTTTCAGAAAAACTAGGTCGTAAGTGGAATAAATCATATGAAATTTATTCAGGAGTAACATTTTTTCATGTTTGTCCAAGTCAAAGTTCTCCACATGTCAAGTTATTGCACAATGCGTTATATTCTCCGTGTGTTCAAATAGCTTATATGTAGTTATGAATTTATAATCATTCTCTTGCCCACGTTAAATTGAGAAAAAAATACTAAAATATTAGTAAAAAATAATATTTTTCTTTTATTTTCAGGATTACATAAAGAACGACACGGTATTTCCTCCTTTTATGTACGCCGGAAAAGAAGTTCATTACGCCCTCGGTTCTATTCTTTGCCTTGTCGGATTGTTTGGAATCTTGGGGAACACTTTGGTCCTTCTCGTATTTACAAGGTTTGTACGCCCCCCCCCCCCCCCCACCCGTTTTTACCCGAAATTATATTTTAAAATTTTTCATCTACAATTTTGAAAAAACAAAACATAAAAACAGTGAAAGTAAGTTTAGTTTACTGTAGTTAAAAATTCAACTCCATACCTGATTTTGACATCTATGCAAGCGAGAAAGGCTCAAAGCTCTCAGGGCTGTGAAAGGAAATTTTGCTTAAGGCCATTCTCCTCGTCAAAGGGGCGAGAGAGAGAAGATGGCAAAAGTTTCCCCGATTTTATTCTTTAACCAGTTTACCGATTTGATCCGAACAAATTTTATTATCAGAAAACTAAGAGAGCATACATAGAATATTTAAAAAAAATCAAATTCGAATTTTAAATAGTTTTAATATTTGCTTACAAAACTCAATCAGTTGTCAAAATAAAATTGAGTAAAATTAAAATACATACCTCCGTTAGTCGAGTAAAACTAATAATGATGATTGATGACTGATGACTGATGAGATTTGTACAAGCCATTGTGTTATGTAAGTATGTTGTTTTAAACAGGGCCTATCGGAAGTTTATGTGCATTTCTAAAATAAATAATTATATTCAGCTGTATTTATATTAATAATAATAATAATTTCTTTATTGATTTAGTACAAGTAGTACATATGTACCATTATTATGTACCCTAGGCAAAGACAATAAAAAATCACAATGAAAAGTACAACAAGCGACTAAATGAAAGTTGTAAAACAAATCAATATACCTATGAATAAGAACAATTTTAAAAAATTTCTGGTTAATTTCAGGTCAGTCTCAAGGGATGGGATGGGGAGGGGGATAAAATAACAAGAGGAGAGGGATATGATTAGGTGAAGAGGAGAAAGGGTTGTGGGATTTCAGGGGGAAAAATTGGCAAGATGTTTGGTAGTGATGGATTTAAAATCATTACGGCTTTTGGCGGACCGGGCAAGCAGAGGAAGGGAGCTCCACAGCCTCGCTCCAGCTACCCTGAGTGAGTCGTGCATCGCTTTGGATTTGTGACTAAGAGATGTGATGTGAGAGGTCCTGTTAGATGCAGAAGGGGGAAAATAGTTTAGAAAAACTGAGGGGCATCGTCCAGTTTTGAGGTCGAAAACCAGGAGAAGGAAAATTAGCTTGAGATAGGAGAGGAGAGGGATGCCAAGGAGTTTAGAGGAGTAAGGTGAAATGTGATCTCTTGGATTACCAGAAATGAAATATGCAACAATAATAAATTATAAGGATGTACAAAATATGTAAAAGAAATTCACTCCTTTCCTTTATTGTTACTTGCGAAAATGATGTCAATAAAAAAAGAACTAGTCTTTAGCTGGCCCCGATCGGAAGAACGCAGAAGTTTCCGCCAAAGTTATGGACCGATTTTTGTTTTCAAGGTGACAAAATTTTTTTGAATAAATAGAGGAATGTGACTCCTAGCCGTTTTTTTTCCTCTCTCTCTCTCTTTTTTTTTTTTTTTTTTTTTTTTTTTTTTTTTTTTTTTTTTTTTTTTTTTTTTTTTTCAAATTTTGGAAAAATTAGAAGATTTCAAATTTTCACCGAAAATATTTTTGAAAACTTCACGTCTCGTTAGCTCTCTAAGTTTATTTATATACCGAAGAGGAAAAAACCCGGGAAATTTTCCGCGTCATCTGTTGTCAGAGAATCACAACTTAGGGTATGCACATTGGCCTTAAGGAATCCAAATTAAATCGGTCTTTGTTCATTAATATTTCGCAGACTTCTCAGGATTTAGGACACCCTTAAAAATAAAGATCTTGGCTCAGGTCAAGAGTCTTGAGTGGAGAGCATGAGCGTCTAAAGTAATGAGACAATAAGGTTCTCCCGTTCTCCTATTGTGGAGCCCTTAGGGCGGACGCACAAAAGGAAATGAGAAAACACCCACAAAAAAAATTGTTTATTTATTTTTTGTCATGGAGATTAATAATGCGAGGATACAAAATATCAAGTTTTACTTTAAATTTAAGAGAGGGAGCGTTGGACAAGTAGGCGAATTCGGACCCGAAATACTCTGCGGCGAGATCTCAGTTAATACGTATATCACAGTAGTACAGTTAGTACGTATAGTTAATACGTACCTGAACATACTTTTGTATCAATTGAGGAAATAAAAATTCTAATTCTAATTCTAATTCTAATAGTTTTCAAAGACCACCGCGAAGCATTAATGACTTTTCATTTCAATTTCAAGTTAAGCTAAAACACGCGTTCGTTAATTACTTGATTTTAGCTTGAGCAGCCTCCGGCTTTAACGTATAAATTCATCAATAAAACATCCATGGCGCCAGAAGACTTTGGGTAGATTTTTTTTTAAATTTAAAATTACAAAATAAAAATAATATACGTACACGTACATAGTGTATATTTTGCATAAAATACAACACTTTTGAGGAACAGAGATACAATAAGCAGTAATATTTCACGACCGGATTCGACGTCTCATCAGCTGAATTATTTTCCGTTTATTTTTAAGTGAAAATTTGAGACCTGTTAGGTCGAAACCGGTCGAGAAATATTCCAGTTTTGTTGTATCTCTCTTCCTCAGAAATATTGTATTTTATGCTAATTATTACCTAGCCTCAAGTTCTGAAGCCCAGCAACAACTAAGCTATTAGTATTTTTACTATTTTATCGAGATCTCTTCCATGAAGATTCGATATTTTCTGGATTTTACGGTAAATGTTGACTCTGAAAATAAGTTTCCTTCTAACAAATATAGAAAATAACCTTCCACGTAAAACGATTCGGAAAAAATAGCTTCAAATTTTTCCCCGGAATCCGACCCTCTCAGTATCTTGAGTTTATTCTGTTCATTTTTTAACTCTTTATTGATTGAAATAGCACATAAAAGCCAGGCTATCATCCCATCGGCTGAAAAATTACAATAATTAAGCTAGTAAACAGAACAACTTAAATAAAGGTTGTGTCCTCAAATTAATTTTTAAACAAAATGAAAAGTTTATGAATTGCAATAAAGATTTTTTCATACAATATTCACACATTTACAATTGAAATACAAACAAATTGTATTTTTTAAATTTTTTCAAATTTTTTTAGTACAAGCATTTTTAATTTTTTTTATTTTATTCATTTTTATTACACATTTTTTACTGTTTATTTAGGGTTAGTATTTTATACTATCCAGTCTTTGATGCAGATTTTCATATTTTAGTATTAGGGACTGGGAAACAGTCAAAGATTTTAGGAACATGGATCGACAATTTTCATTCGCCGTACATATTTGTTGGGACTTTGAGGAGACAGCGTGGATGCAAAAGAATAATTTGAGTTCTTGTCGTTGTTGTTATTTAATTTAAAACCAATAGAAATAAAAATAAAATGAAAGTTCTTGTTTATATGTAGATTTTTTTAAAGAAAATGGGTGCAATGGATGCAGTATTGTTAATAAGATTTTGTGCGAGTATTTTTGAAAAATATTCTTTTCAATGAGATGGGAAAAAATGTATGGAGTTCTATAATGAATTTAAGTTTACAGAAGTTTTTTTTCTTTTACTCTTCAAGTGGCTCTCTTTTTCCTTCTTGTTGTTATAAACTTATAACTTATAACTGCAGAGCAAGGATTCCCGTGCAATTGCATGTTTTTTTGGCTGCTTGGAAATCAATAAAATTTAGATAGTTTTTCGAATCATGAAAAACTGAGCATTTTAAGCACTACTTAATACTGCACGATTTGCACGTTTTGGGGTATATTGCACGAAAATTGCACGTTTTGGGAATTTTGCAAATTAGCTGCACATTTTGATTTATTATTATTTTTTTAATGTTTTTTTCTTTTAATGTTTAAAGAAATAAAAATTAGAATGCTATTTAACTAAATATTTACATTACATAGTATTTAGTTTACCTGAAGGAACCCTTTGGGTCTTTTGAGAAGGGAAAAAGTGCCCGGTAGCCGGAAGCAGTGAGGAGAGACGGATCAAAATTGGTAGCAAAGGTTAATTAGAACCAGGAACTGTCGAACTGATATGGTTTTCTGGCTGCCGAAAACACCATTAATCGTCAGCAAGAAAAATTATATTAAAAATTCGTCGGTGAATCTCGTGAATACAGGCCTCTATTTGAAAATCACTGGAACAGGTACAGGGTCGGTAAAATGTAGCAGTGAAATGCGTCATATTTCACTGTCAAAGTGATTGCTTCCCCCAAGAGGTTATCTAGGAACGCGGCAGCGTTCCGCCCCGCAAAGCAAAACCCGACTAAAAGCGCAAAAAGTACGAATGGTACCATGTGTTTGTTTTACCGATTATTGTTCTACCAAAAAACAAATAAAATTTCTTATAAGTCGGTGCATAATTTTCTGTAAAAGCATGTTTTAAACTTATATTGCACGTTTTTTGCACGATTTAGCATTTTTTGATGCACGTTTTTTCATTTTGACTGCACGAATGTCCGCTCTCTGCAAGTTATAATTACAGCCTATTTTTGAAAAGTCGATATTAATTAAATGTTAAGTGGTAAGAAGGAAAACTATTAATTAACGCCCCGGCTAATCTAAATCCAACATAAAGAAAAGTCGTCTTTAACTCTTTCATTTTCATATTGCGATACCCTTGATGCATTTTTAGAAACGGATTTTTCACAAATAGGTCAAAAGGAACAGTGGCTGCGGTGGATACTTGTGATGGTCTGGTCAAATCCTATCGTAACAAATATGTATGAAACTTTTTTTTTTAACCCTCGAAACCATTTTACTAGAACTGTTTTTTGGCTTCAGAAGGGAAATGTGTAATGATAAATTTCTAATATTACGATTAATGATTCATCAGTCGTCCGTCATCACCACCGATTAAAATGGCTAAAGTATACTACGCATACGTAGGAATCAAAATCTTGTCAGAAACTGTAGGTCGGCTGGAACAGAGTTTGTTGTAGCTTTCCCAAGTGTTTTCCACCAATATCAGTTTAGATATTTTTCTTCTTCATCTTCTTCTTCTCCTTCTTCTTTTTCTTCTTCTTCTTCTCCTCATTCTTCTTCTTCTTCCGCCTGTTAAATGCTAGGGTTGACAAAAGGGATGTTAAATCGAATTTGATATTTACCTGTCCGTCTCTTTCCGCTTGTCAGTCTGACATAATTTCTTTTGGCAGGACAATCCACCCTCAATTTGTTAGGATCTTCTTATTTTTTCTCCAATGATTGCATAACGTATAGATTACGTCATTTTAAAATCTCGATCCCTCACTGGGAGTAAAATCTCCCTTCTCACTGGAGAAAAAGAATGCATTTTTAAATGCTGAAATGTTCATTCTCTTCTTATTTTTGAATGAAACAATTTTATATACTGATTTGGAAAAAAATAATAAGGGCATCAGAAAATTACCGCGTAAATTTAAATTATTACTGCCGTATGAATCTTTGATTTCATTTTCGTTTTAGAAATGAGTGCGGATTTAGGGATTTCAAAGCCCCCGAGGGCGTCATTAGCGATCTCTCAACTTCATTCTTCCTTTTATAATTAAATTTACAAACTTAATTTTGAGAGTTTTTTTCCTCCTAACTGAAAGGCAAAAATTTAGAAACTTAGTTTTCAAACCCGAAGTATTTAATCAACAGTTACGAACTATTCGATTCGCTCTTGTCTTATTTGAAGGCCTTGTGTTCCCAGTCAAACTTTTTTTTTTTAGCATACCATTTTGTGTTGCCAATGCCGATGATTTCATTCTGGATTGGGGTAAAACCTTGAAACGAGGTCAAATTTACCATAATAATACTGAAGAAAAAAATAAGAAAATATGAGAAAAAACTGATAAGAGTGATGAGCCTTTGAAAAAACCACAACTTGTTAAAGATTTGACAAATAGCGACAAATAAAGATATGAGTGATAAAATAGCGTCAAGTCTGAAATATGAGTTTCTGGAGCATTAAAATTTCGCCTCTTTTATACCTAAAAAATTCATCATTTTCGAAGCTAAATCCACCAAGATTATTTATGTAAGGTAGGTATTTGTTTTTTTGTACTCCAATTGTTGACACACGTATATTTGCCTGTGGGGCGTAGGCTATTTTATCAGCTGAAGAAAATGTTTTGATTTTCAAACAATTTTGTTTCGGTTCCTCGCTTGGAGGGTGAATTAGGGTACAATACGTAGGTACTGTATTGCCATGAAATAAAACTTCATCAATTTTTTCCGTCATATTAAACGGCGGAACATCATTAATCAAATCTAATGCATCAAAGGGAAGCCTTCACATATCGGTTTTATCCCCTGATAACCGAAGCACCCTTGCTTCACTCATGTTTTAGGTCACTGGTTTATGATCAACCCTAATTTTGGTGGAGTTAGTGAAGAAAGCAGGGAGGTTGTGTTGTATCGTTTAATGAGGTAAGTAGCGATTGTCTTCTCTGCCTTCCCGCATTCTCCGCCGACCGAAGTCCGCCAAATTTTGAATTTTGAATTTCGCTAGACGGGAAGAGAGGGTATGCCTCCAGGGTATTACACAATGAATAAAAGTCGACATAAAAAAAGTGCAAGTCACCATAACGCTTCTCACCATAAAAGCCTCTCTTTAAACGTGTGTGTTTTCGCCATAAAACTGTTTCTGTCGATTGATTCGTCTCCTAATGGTGAGATGTATTAAGTTCAAATGCATTATGTCGACACGTATACTGTATACACTCTTATTTTTGTGTGGATTATCCTTGTAGCTTGATTCTAGTGGTTAGTGCTCTAAAGGATAGGTATATCTAGAAGGGCAATTGAAGATTCGGATCAATCTTATTACTTAGTTTTTTTTTTTTTTTTTTTTTTTTTTTTTCTCTCTCTTCTTTTTAATTATTCCCTAAATATATCATTGAATTATAAAATATAATTTTTACAACGAATAGGATGAGTAAAATGTTGGCTCCAAGAAAAGTTTAAGTACCTAAGTAAATGAAAAAGAAAGTTTAGGTGAAACAGTTTGATTAAATTAACTTATTAATTACCCTTACTAGAAACTTCATTTTTTAAATTAATTTTTGTAATTATGTGATTAAAGCTTTGGGTTTTTTCAGGTTCAGACGACTTCAAGGGCCGTTTTCCTGCTTGATAATTAACCTCGCGATCGGTGATTTGGGAACGTCATGCCTTCACATAATGGTCGTCGTATCCTCGTTTAAAGGAAAATGGGCGTTCGGCTACACGGGTGAGGGATTTTTAAATATTTGAGAATAGAAATGTGGAAGAGAATATAGCTTTTTACGTTTAAATCATCCGCTGAGCGTAATTAACGTTTTAGAGTGATAAAAATTGTGGAGAAGACAAACCACATTTTATTTACCAGCTTAACCGCAACTGCGTTTATTACAAAGGCCTTGTAGGAAAGACCTTTAGCCTTCAAATATATTGACATTGCTCACAAATAACGTGAATAAATTTTTCAATTAAAAAAATCCGAAAAGTCAGTTAAATTTTCACAGAATATCACGAGATTACTTTCGGACGAGATGTAGGCACTCCGGGTAGTCCGGGTGTGAGACACAGCCGAAAAGGGCGCGGAACTTTTACTAATTAAAACAAAAGTTACATATCTTATTAATTATTATATTTCTGGATTAATTTGAGTCTTTCCTCATTAAAAAAGATCAAATTTTAACTTTGTTAAAAAAGTTATTGCGACACCCTCCACGTCGGGTTTTTGGGGAAGGGTCTTCCAGACCCCGGAGGGTCAAATCGAATATTGATCTTTACCGATCTCAACTTTGTCTGTGGTTCCGGCCGGCCGTTTCCCCGTCCGTAGCATTTTTTTCCGAAACACTTAACGGCACACTTTTCATCCGATCTTCACCAAATTTTCACCCAAATTTCTTTAGCCGGTGAAGAAGAATGTAACGAGAGGCACATTCCTAGGCCAAAGAGCCCATTATTTGACACTTATAAAAATTTTCGAAAAAAAGAACTTTCAAAATTAAAAAAAAAAAACCCGCAAATTAAAAACAACGGAAAATTTTTCAAAAAAAAAAAAGGAAAAGTTTTTGACAAAAAAAATCTTGGAAAATTTGTAAAAAAAATGGTAAAATTTTTTGAAAAAAAAGAGGAAAACTTGGAAAATTTTTCGAAAAAACAAACTTGCTAAATTTTTCGGAAAAAAAAGAAAACTTGGAAAATTTTTCGTAAAAAAAACAAAAAACTTCCTCCTCTGTTATACTTCCCTCTCCCTTGTGCCTCCCCTCCGTTATACTTCAACTTAAAAAAATTTTCAAAAATAAAAAATAAAATAAAAAACTTGGAAAAATTTTCAAAAAAAAACCGGAAAATTTTTTGTAAAAAAAAAGGAAAATCCGGACAATTTTTCGTAAAAAAAAACATCCCCCTCCCTTATTCTTTCCCTCTTTTATACTTCCCCCTCCTTTATACTCTTCCTTCCTTATACTTTCCCTCCCTTCGTTATACTTTCGTTCCCTTATACTTTCCCCTCTGTTATACTTCCCCTCCCATATACTTTCCCCTCCGTTTACGTCCCCTCCGTTATACTTCCCCCTCCTATATTATTTCTTCTCTTTGAGGAAGATTTCGTTGGAAGCTCTTCAAATCAGTACTTTTTTTTTAAGGATGTGTAATTTATGCTTTCGGGGTTGGATTTTTTGGAATGATGTCTATATTTACTCTGGCGGCGATTTCTCTGGAAAGATACCTCGTCATCACTTCAAGACCTTTGTCCAGTTGGAAACTCACGAATCGAGGAGCAAGAAGGGTATTATTTTATATTATATTTGATTGACTAATTGAATAAATTGTCAGCCATCGGTTAGCGCTGAAATAAATTCAATTTTCCTTTAAAGTCGTTGAGAGACGTTTCTTTGATAATGATTAGCGAGTCCCGTTGGCAGATATGCATTACGGTTTGTTATACATAATGAGACTTGATTATAATTATCTTGAAATTGACGATGGCTTTTTTTCGGCGGTCTAAAGTTCAGTTTTCCGGAACAGTTTACACGCCGCGATTTTCACAGAAAATCTCTTGTATGTAGTTAGTTATCTTGAAAATATCGAGCGCTTTTTTCGAAATAAAAGGAGCTTAAGCGGAGTTCATCTTAAGTTTTCGACGGGAGTGAAAATTATTCAATAATAACAAATTAATAAGTGAAGGAATGTTTTGGCTGCCTTTTCGAAAGAGTAAGGTATTTTCGGTTTTTCTCACTTAATTATTTATAACAAATTTCATAGTTAGTAAATATACATAAGAATTAAGTTTTAAGTATTTAACATTCTCAAAAAGTAAGTTTTGTGATACCCTCCAACAAAGAGTCTTTAAAAAAAGCTTTTTTTTTTGTTTTTTCTTCTTCCGGGACTAACACAAAATGATTATTAATTAAGTAATTACCGTGTATTTTTCGATATTAAGGAAGTAAATTATTAAAAAGTCCGATTTTGAGGAAATTCCCGTAGGGGCCAGCTCTAGACTGATTCTTTTTCCACACAGGTATGTTACGTCTCGTGGATTTATTGTACGGGTTTGACAACGCCGCCGATATTTGGTTGGTCAAGGTACACCCTTGAGGGACTTTTCACTTCGTGTTCGTGGGACTACACGACGAGATCGCTTTCGAACACCATCTATTATTTGTATCTTCTTGGATTCGGATTTATTCTGCCGGTCTCCGTCATCACCTACTGTTATACGTTTATCATGACAGCCGTCCTCGCTCACGGAAAAGAGATGGCAACCGTTGACATGACTCCAGGTAAAACATAAACTCTCCGTCTTCACAAGTAAATATTGGGTAGGCTCATTTTTTGGACAGTAGACCCATCGGTCAAATTTGTAAGATCTCACGTGAGGTTAAAACTATTGCGTTTATTAATTAACTGAATGTAAATGCACAAAGGGCTTAAGCAATCGCGGTTGCTTGTCCTTACCAGAATCTAATGACATCGAAGTCTTTCGTTCAACTTTTTTCTTCCGCTATTTGAATTTACATAAAATTAGATTTATGTATTACACACCTGTAAACAAGCTGTACTTTTTCCGCTTTCTGTTAAGCGGGGCGAGCGTTCATACATTCCGTGTTTATAAACGTTCCTCTAGGAGCTTAGCTTTTGTAACAGCCGGAAAATTTTTACATCAATTATTTTTTTTTTTTATTTTTCGAAAATTAATGAGGGCGTCCGAAATGAAGTGCGCGCGCTTTTTTGTGCAGATTCAAGTTTTTTTTTTCATTACGTATTCAATGGATTTAAGCTCTTTTTTTTTCTCTTTTTTTACTTTTTCTTTTATTGTACACAAAGGAGAGCTCTGACCTAATTTTTGCATGACTTTAAGCCATTTACTTAGCAGAATTTCGAAAAAGAATTACAAATCTCAAAAATTATCTCTGAATATTTATAATTCTGTTTGAAAAAATCGCCTGAAGAAAGTGATGTCTGAGTATTTTTTTTTACCTTTAATGAATTTTTTTAATTCCAGGGAGGTCTGGGAGCTCGGCGAGAAAGTGCCGAAACGTCAACAATGCTCATGGAACGGCTTTAAAAACGGCCGAAATAATTCTGATTCTAATAGCGTTCTTTATGATCTCGTGGACACCTTACGCGACCGTGACGATCATCGGACACTTCGGACCCGCGGGTATTTTAAGCCCTTGGGTGACCGCGATGCCCGCATATTTTGCCAAGGTAAAAAGAATTTAAACGCTTTCCAATTTTCCTTTGTTACCTCTGAAATTTGGTTCCTACCGGTAGGTAACCTCTACTCTCGGAACTTAAGGAATTTTTTTTCTTTTATAAAAGTAAAAAAAAAAAAATTATTTAACACAGTATTTTAACATTTTTTATGCGAAATTGATATGTATAAAATAATGTTTTTCGATTCTGAGGTTGAAAAACTATTACGTCGCCTGTTATAGGTTTTTGGAAAAAGATATAAAGTTAGTTTTAAAAATTTCATTTTACTTTTATTTTGGACTTTTTCTTCCAGAAAAAGGAGAACTTCAACTATTTAGGAAGATAGTTTGAAACTCATAAAAGTTAAATACATAGTATGAAAATCATAATATGCACCTGGTAGATGGATCAAACGTGACTAAATTCACTCGACGGAATTCGAAGTATAACGAGGACATTTTCTTGTGGTTGGTTGTGGCTAAATAATTTTGCAGATCGCTCAGTTGAAAATAAAACCAGTGTAAGGGGAAAAATGTTATTGGTGAAAAAAAAAATTTGCATCGCCTTTTCAATTTTTTTTCTCCTTCTTTTTTTAATAAATGGATTACCTATTATAAATTGAATTTTTTAATCTTTACAGATGTCAGTAATATACAACCCGATAGTTTACGGTTGTCTCATCCACATTTCCAGTCATCCGTCAAGCAATACATTTCCTCTTGGAGAGGTACCTCGTCGGGAAGCTCGTGCAAAGAGGATGAACAGAACAGCACGACGAAGGCGGGGACTGTCGCATTAAACACAATCAAACACGATCGTCATTTCAGGTAAAAGAAATTGGACGTTTTGAAGGAAAAACGTTTTGCGTCTTCCCATAGACTACCGACCTCGCTAGTTATGCCTCTCGAAGAAGCTGTTGAAGATCATACCGATATTTGCTTGAGTCCACGGTTAAGGATTTCCTGCATTTGTAATGGATTTCCTTTATTTATTCAATCCTTATCGCATTCAATATCGAAAGATTTTTTTTCAAAGGTTGAAATATTTTTTCATAGAGGGGCGTTAATCAAAGGAATTCTCACTTGAGGGAGGAGAAGATTAAATGGCGACACGATAGGAGACTTGGCCGGCGACAAATCGCCCTTTCCACTCCCTTCCCTTCCCTTGTACAACGCTATATTACTTGGCAGCTTTCTTCAATAAATAAACCTTCAAGTTTTTTTGAACTTAACCTTTTTAATAGAAAGTGTTTTGTTCAAGAAATCAATTCACTTTTCTCGATTTTAAGTTATAATCCGATCAAGCTGGGGATTTCAATCTCAAAGATCGATGACTAAAAAACAACTTCTTTAACCCTTTCGAGACCGCAGGCGACTATAGTTGCCCAGCGGGGCCAGCGGGAATAGGGATTGCAATCCCGGATTAAATTTTGATCCCGAATTTCGAGATCCGGAATAAAAAATCCCGGGATCCCGGGATTTTCGGGATTGAATTTCGGGATTTGAAAAAAAAAAGTCTAAAACCAGTTAGCAATAGAAAATGTTATTTATTATAAGTTATAAACTATGTAGTTGTTGGTATTTACAAATATTCTAAATATTATTATTTTGAAAATGACTTCTCAAAAAACTTAAGCGTTTATTGTTTCGTCTCCTAATCTGGACCTAACAGATTTGCATAAATATGAGCACTTTAAACATTTCGCCTCGTTCCCAGAGTCCGATTTATGGAAGTATTTCCAAACAGAAGAGCTGTCCAAATTTTTTTAATATAGGGGGAAAAAGACATGACTCCTCAATACGACACTTCGTGGTCAACTAAATCAATACAGCAATAAAATTTATATATTAAAATAATAAGGAGGGGAAAGGGCTTGTTTGTGCATGTTTGTAAACTAACGATTTTTTTCGTCTAAATTAATTTGACCTGTCACATAAAAATAAGATTTATTATGGGGTTTTCTGCACTCGTATCATCGCGACCTGTCAAACTCGCTAGATTATAAACCGTGAAATTAATATTAGACCTGTCATAGAAAAATAAGAAATATTGGTTTTATCTGCACCTGTTGACCTGTCAATGAAAAATAAATTTTCAAATCCCGAAAATCCCGGGATTTTAAAATCCCGATCCCAAGTGCTTTCGGGATCAAAAAAACCGGGATCCCGGGTTTTCGGGATCCCGGGATTGCAATCCCTAAGCGGGAAGCCTCTCTAAAAAATTTAATTCCTTCGCTTTCCTTGGCGCTAGCGACATGCAAAAACTGGCAATCTGTTGGGGAAGAATGAACTACGTGATGATCGCATCACTCGTCGCTTTCTGTGCTTTGCTGGGCGCTGGGAGCGGTCTGGGAAGTGAGGGGCAAAGAGAGGGGAAAAGTGCTGCGCCAGTAGCGCAGAGAATCCGGCGTCAGACGCGCTCTCGAAAGGGTTAAGGAAGTTAAAATCAAGAACATTCCATTTCTGAGAAAAATTTATGAAAATCGAGATAATCTAATGTTAGGTAATCTAAAGCATTTTCTACTAATTTTTTTTAGTTGGGATTCAATTCATAAATTTTTACAAGGACGATCTCTCTAGAAAAGGGA